>SJYW01044833.1:593817-639963 GCA_006410735.1 Raphicerus campestris | reverse complement strand
CTTCAGTGTTGGAGAAGACTCTTGAGAGTCCCTTGGACTGCAAGGAGATCAAATCAGTCAACCCTAAAGGAAATCAGTCCTGAATATTCTTTGGAAGGACCGATGTTGAAGCTCCAATCCTTTGGCCACCTGATGCGAAGAATAGACTCATTAGAAGAGACTCTGTTGCTGGGAAAGACTGAAGGCAGGAGGAGAAGGAGATGACAGAGGATGAGATGGTTGGATGGCCTCACCAACTCAATGGACAAAAGTTTGAGCAAGGTCCGGGAATTGGTGATGGACTGGGAAGCCTGGTGTGCTAGTCCATGGGGTTGTAAAGAGTCGGACATGACTGAGTGACTGAACTGAACTGAAAGTTGTATGTGTTGGTCAACATTCTACATCCACTTCCTAGGGCAGTACCAGACAGGTTTCTATTTTAAAGGTGCTGCTGCTAAGTTGCTTCAGTCGTGTGTGACTCTGTGCAACCCCATAGACGACAGCCCACCAGGCTCCCCCGTCCCTGGGATTCTCCAGGCAAGAACACTGGAGTGGGTGGCCACTGCCTTCTCCAATGCATGAAAGTGAAAAGTGAAAGTGAAGTTGCTCAGTCATGTCCGACTCTTCCCAACTCCATGGACCGCAGCCCACCAGACTCCTCTGCCCATGGGATTTTCGAGACAAGAGTACTGGAGTGGGGTGACTGCCAGAGAGTGAAGGAGTGAATGTGACCTTCATGACAGTGAGGTGCTACAGTGAGCTGTTAGGTCAGGCCTGGTCTAGTATGGAGCCAGGAGTCACATCAGTTATTTTAATGGAGAAAGAAAGGTGATTTAAAGACTTGTTAATTTGGTCTAACAAGTTGTTTGTTAGGCAACTGAAAAAGCCAACAGAGAAGAACTGAGCTCTCGTAGGTAGCAATTTCAGAAAGCAGCTGTCACCACTCAGACTGAGCTTGGAATAATGACAGCTAGGAGCTTGGAGGGCAGCCTCATGAGGCTGACACTCAGCCCCTTGATGAGGAGGCAGCGCTTGGCTGATGCTGGTGTGTCTGAGGTCAGAAGAGGAGCTGCAGGAGACTGGGATTCTGGGCTTTGAGGTCAGTGTTATTTCTGTGCAGGTACCTGCGACGGGGAGAGATGTGATGGTGCCTGTCCTGTGGCACTGGAGCAAGTCCAAGCTATGCTTAGGTGCCCTAAAGGAATAAACAGCTACTGCAGGGTGGTGGGGGAGGAAGCAGACACGACACAGGCTGGCCAGAGGAAGTGACGGGAGGCAAGCAGGAAGAGTATGTCTGCCTTTTCTCCTCCACCTCCTGGTCTTGCTCCGTAGCCTCCTGTTGGTAAAGCCCGGCAGAGAGGAGCGGGCTGAAGGAAAGGGTTCACAGAGCCCAGGCCCAGCCTAGTGAAGTGTCATGGCTTGTTTGACAAGTAAGATAGAAACTAAGGCAGTGAGAAATGAAGCGGCTTTCCCATGTTCCTTGTTTTCCAGGCTCACACAGGTGTGAGGGCAGAAGGGTAAGAGGCCAAATCACTGCCATTTCCCAGTAAGTCATATTACGGGGGTGGGTGTGAAGATGTTATTAGCATTACATTTGTTATATCATAAATATGTATTATACACATTAACTATAGGAAGCATTTTCAGGCATCTTTGTAAAGCTCAGAAAAATATTTTTCCTTATATGTTTTGAAAGATTTATTTTTTACCTCTTGCTCACACTGAGTCACAAAAGTAATTTTTCTTGGAAGAAATAACACACAATTCTGCTTATAAAATAATTCTACATATTTTTTAATTTTATATTTTATTTTGTATTATTTTCAGAATTATGCTTATTCATAGAAATCTGTATTTTATTTTAGGACCACATTTTAAGACAGTTATAATTACTTTGCTTAAGAAAAGTATTGAACTCAAAAGAGGACAGTAATTTAGGAACCAGAGATGTGTTGTCACTGACAGAGCCGTGAATCTGTCACCAGGTGCTCATCATTGTAAAATATCCCCTTTAAGTTAAAGCAGAGTGTAAGAAATAATTGCACAGAAGCAATTTTCTGCTACTAGATAAATTTTGTTTATATCTCTTTGGCCATTTTTAGGACTCTTTCTAGACTATGCCATTGACTAACATCTTCTGTTGAAAAATATTTGCTAGTTTGGAAATGAGAGATATTAAAGAGAATAGTGTTCCAAGAACTTGAGAAGATGGTTCTTCAGGTACATGTATAATGCAAGCTAAGGTTTGTGTATTTTATCTTTTAAAATATTTATTTATTTATTTGGCTGCACTATGTTTCAGTTTCAGCGTGCAGGATCTTCGATCTTTGTTGTAGAATTCAGGATCTTTAGTTGCAACATGCAAACTCTTAGAGGCAGTGTGTTGGATCTAGTTCCCTGACCAAGGATCAAACCCGGGCCCCTGCATTGGGAGGCCTAGTCACTGGGCCACCAGGGAAGTCCTGTGTGTGCTTTATCATTTTAACATTAATCATGATGATTCCTCATTAACAGTAGCTGTGTGGAAAATCCAGTTCTCTGAAAATCTCCACCATGAAAGAATATTTCTGATAGGTTAAGGTCATAATGTAGAATTATGTGTCTGATATTGTATCAATAATTCAAATACTTTTAAAGAAAAGAATAAAAGTGATAAATGGACCTAAAAAACAGTGTACAAGTAAAACTAATTTCAAGAGATCCCCTTATCTCAAGATGACAGGGCACACTAGTTGACATTTATAAAATATTGGCCAACATGATTTTTAAAAATATGTGAACCAGTCATTCATGTAACAACAGTTTATTAATTGAATTCACTGTTTTCAGCATTGGTAAACACTGGGGACTGCAAACAATGACCAGGACAGTGATTGCCCTCAAGGAGATAGCAATTAATCATGGAGACAGTGTTTTTACCCAGAAAAAAGGTTGAGAACAGTTTAGGGCACTAATTAATTATAGTCAACTTTTCATAGTAACCAGGGAAGTAAGTCTAGTGATGGGATTTGGCTAGAAGTGAAAAAAAAAAATTTTTTTTCCAACATCATTTTTTGAAAAGACTATCTTTTCCCCATTGAATATTTTTTTTCTGATCTGAAAGTGTTCTGTTTTTTAATTTTTATTTTTAATTAGAGAATAATTACTTTACAGTGTTGTGATGGTTTCTGCCAAACGTCAACATGAATTGGCCATAGGTACACACATGTCCCTCCCTCTTAAATCTCCTGCTCCATCCCACCCCTCTAGATTGTCACAATGCACTGACTTTGGGTTCCCCACATCATACAGCAAATCCCCACTGGCTGTCTGTTTTACATGTGCTAATATATGTGTTTCAGTGCTCTTCTCTGAAATCATTCTACCCTCGAAAATGTATTTCTAATTATTTTTGGTGGGGAGGCTTCAAAGCAGATGACGGTCCTAGTCTTCACCTCAGTACCCATCTGTCTCTAGACTGACTTCCTGGCTTTACCTACAAGCATTCCTTTCCCTCCCACCTGCCCACCTCCATGAGTTTCCATTAGGTGTCCTTGATTTGATCTTCCATAGCATTTTTTAATGCGTTGGTGCAGACTTCACTGTGCAGTGTCGATATCTCTGTCTTCGAGGGTCAGTGACAGAACCTGTCTTTGCTCTCATGGTCTCTCCAAGCCTCACGCGTTCCCCCTCTTAAAGATGAACTAGATGACTCAGTGGGACTGCTCCTGTCTCTTGGTTCATTCTGTGTCCACTCCACCACTATTCTGGTTTGCTCAAGAAGTTTGGCAGCAGCATCTAGACTTTTGGCAAGAGAATCAGAGGCTCAGGCAATTCTGTGAAGACCAAACATGACCTACCTCCTAAAGATCAACACATTTCTTAAGAATGCAAGCTGTCCTGCCCATGCCTTGTCAGGAGGGTCTTCTTCCAGTCTTTTTGTGCTGGCGCTGGTCACTCTGTGAAGGAATTAAAGTCCTGCATGGGTGGGAGTGGGTGAGGGCAGGGCAAGTCCAGTTCTTGGTTGAGACAAAGCATTGATATTTGGTTTGGCAGGAGCAAACACCGTCTTGCTTACTTGGGAGGAGGAAGAGTTTGCAACTCTTGACCTTGGGCTAGCTGAGTGTATGGAGTGAGTCTCTGGCCAGACATGGGGAGAGAGTGAGCATTTATGGTGCATACCCTAGGGGTCTCCAGGGTCATCGGGGTTATCCTGAATGCCCAGAACATTTCTCCCTGGACTGAATACCATCTGGTGCTGCCCCTCGGCCTCTGCCAGGGCTCCTGCACTGACTGCACTGTCCTGCTTTCCGGCTCTGGTCCAAAGAGACATTCTAGACGATTCTTGAGTAATCTGGAAGCCTCTCACCTGCTTGGTATGTCTTATAGTGACTTCCTTCCTGCTCTTCTACAGTTTTTAAATATTAGAATAGTATACATGATTTAAATATATAATAATACAAACACTAAGAGAATAATTGATTAAAATCCATGAGAGAGGAGAAATGCCATTATCAACAAACCAAAGGACACCAATTGTTACAGGACATCAACTTCTGGAAGCCTAGTGTGGTTTGACATGGTTGCTCACAGATAATAGGGGACTGGCCAGTGTAACCTCTCTGTAGGGGCCTCAGCCTAAGTCTTTCCATTTACCACTTTGTGAGTCCGAGAAAAATGTTATGGATTATACGGACAAATTAACAATCTAAGCATGCACATGGTCTTACCCAGTAGGCTTTTAAGAGCTTTGCCATTTGGCAGCAGAACATGAATGATCAGAGATATTTATTATTTGCCTAGGAAAATGAAAAGTAGGAACATAACGTTTATTGTGTGAATTACCCGTTTACTTAAACGGATGTCCTATAAACATTCTGAACTGCTGGGGATGATACGCTGGGAGCCATGTCTACTTTAATCTATTTGTTCATTTGTGTGTTGGCTGCTCTGGGCCTTTGTTGCTGACGTGGGCTTTCTCTAGTTGGCGACAAGCAGGGGCTACTCTTGTTGCAGAGCATGGGCTCAAGGGCACGAGCGCATCAGTAGTTGTGGCACATGGGCTTAGTTGCACTGGGAAGCAAGTTCTTTAACCACTGGACTACAGGGAAGTCCCAAAAAGTTGTGTCTACTTTTAATCAGCAACAAACCAATTCATAGCTAGTTATTTGGACTAAGAAATAATAACAGTTGAAAAAGTCACTTTTTAAACTATTTAAAATCTTGTCAGTTTGCATCAACAAAACATGTTTTTGTATTTTCACAAATAAAAGGGCAAAATCAAAGTGAATATAATTTGTAAGTTGTTGGTTTATATTAACTGAACGACAATTTAAAAAAACCCCAAAGCTTTTAAGAAGCCAAAGTATCTTGTTCTTTCACTGAGCCATTATATCCTTAATCTTGGTTCAGATGGAATATTTATACGGGTGCTAAACAGCACTGAAAATAGGATTTTTAATGACAAGACCCACAGGCTCTTAACTGCAAAATATGTTGAGCAGTGCTATAACTTAGCATTTATAGGGCTTTCATATATTTTGGAATAGTTTGTTTAAAACTGTTCTAATGTGTTTATAGCTCTTTTTCTACCAAACCTGATTTAAACTGTGCCTTATCCAATTTTTACTGTACTATACAGGTGAAAATACTTATTTTGTATATTTCTTTAGCTGAAATCCATAAATCAGATACCCACAATGCAACTGCACAACCATATTGGATTTATAATAAACCTGAGAAGGCTTGAGTCACTGCAGACTAATGACAAAGCACCCTTCCTGGAGTTAGTCAGGTTCAAAAATAAGGAGAAAAGTAAAGAAAGGAGAAACAGAGAGAACCACAAAATAATTGGAAGTCATGCTCTTAAGACTATGGGTGTTGTTTCAGAATCAATTATGGTGAAACTTCCTATTGCAGATTATACTTTCTTTCCTGATATTTTTGAAAAGGTGATCTTGAACCAAATCAGGGAGGTTTTTCAGGCTCCCAAGACTAGAGTTCAAAGAATTTTCTGTCTGTAAAGACCCTACATGTTTGAGTGTCACCAGCCACAAAAAGGCAGCCACAAGTTTTGAAGCTTAATAGTTATTAGGGAGATTATGTCTGCAGTTAAGGAAGGGATTATGTTAAAGAACATTTAATGACTGTCTGGAAGGCTTTCTCCATAGACTCTGCCAACCGCGTGGACTCCGTAAAAATAAACAATAGAAAAATTACAGAGGAGCACATTCAAGATGGTCAAAACAGAAAGCACAGCTGATGCCTCTGAATTCATTTATCTTTTGCAGTGGTCTAAATTAAATTATCAGAATAACCTGTGGCTGATAACCATTGGACTATGTCTCAGTGAGTCAGATCAGATTCAAACATTGGGATTGGTGTCCAGCATGAATAATGATTATAGTGGTTCTTTTCCTCTTCAGAATTGGGATTTCAGTTCTGTAAAACCTGGTGGAAAAAAGTAGATACATTATTTGAACCTGGGATAGTTTTGGAGTTCAGGGGATTTCTTTCTGTACTTGTTTATACTCTCCCAATATTATTTAAGACAGCTTACAAAAATACATATATAGGATAAAGATTAGACCTTATGAAATGTGAAGATACTAAAAAGTTGGGGGACACCACTGACTGACAGTGTGTGCACACAGTTAGCCTGGGGCTGTTTAGCAGCTGGTAGCCCTGTCCTTTGCAGGGAGCAGGTCTTTCTTTATCTTTGTTTTGCCCTCGCCCAGCCACAAAGGGAATGATGCCGTATCAGGCTGTGATGTTGGCTTCTGCTGCTGGCAAACTGGACACTAGCTCTGGCAGCAGGCGGGTCAGACGTGGAGAGTTCCTGCTGGAGAGCACACAGAGCCTCCTTTCTTGCGCCCGTGGCTGCTTTGTAGGTGGAGCCATGGAACAACACCAGGGTAGCTGGTAAAATGGGGTGCCTTGGATCCACAGAAGTGGGTCCTCTGGACAGCTATTGAGGCATCCTCTGAAAAGCTCTCAGAGTGGCGTCAACCCCACAATGACACATTTAATATTTTGTGAATGTCATATCCTGTGCCCCCACCCCCACCCTAGGGTCTGGGTAGGGATAGCTGAGCAGTTTGCACAGATTAGGTTCATTTTCTAAGTCAGTGACCTCACTCACTCATGATATACCTTAAGGAGTTCTCATTTTATTTTTTCCCCTTTGACTATAAATGCCTATTGATGAAAGAATTGAAGAATTGATCCATCATGCAGACTGCTAATACCATTTCTAGGTACTTAAATGTATTAAACTCAAATCCCCAAAGAATGGATGCATACAAATGAATTTAGCCCAAATTTAATATTATTTTTTTCTTCATTTGTATCCTCCCAGTGGTGACAGAGGACTTTGGAGAGTCTGATTTTTCAGTCTGATGTATGTATACATCAGCCGGGGCTTCCCAGGTGGTGCTAGTGGTAAAGAACCCGCCTGCCAATGCAGGAGACATAAGAGACGCATGTTCCATTCCTGGGTTGGGAAGATCCCCTGGAGGAGGGCATGGCAACTCACTCCAGTATTCTTGCCTGGAGGATCCCATGGACAGAGGAGCCTGGCAGGCTACAGTCCATAGGGTCGCAGAGTCTGGCACTTCTGAAGCAACTTAGCGCACCAGACGCACATGTGTCAGCCAATGCCATGCAGAATCCCACTGCTTCTCAACCAAGGTTGTACCTTAGTCTGGGAGCCCTGCAAGTTGCGTATGTGATTAACTCTGTAGAGCAGACATGGTTGCAATCCCCAGTCCTTTGAATTAAGTCAACACTGTAAATATTACATTCCCCTTGGTTACATTCCCCAAGGCAGTCAGGAATAGCTGTCCCTCCTCACATCTTGATAAACAGTATTGTTGCTTCGGTCACTAAATGCCAGTCTGACCCTCCCCCTGACCTTTGCCCCATGCTGCCAGGAGTATTCGAGTGACAGTGATGCCACTGCAGACTGTAGAGCTCCAAGGTCCGTTTCCCAGTCAGGGAGGCATTCTCCGCCTTCAAGGAATACACAAGTAATCCTACCCTGTTCTGTTTCGAGGGTGTGCTCAGGGAGTGTCTCTGGTGGTCGTGACTCTCACAGTCAGGGGCTCCTGCAGAAGATAGTTGTCACAACCAGAGTCGACAGAGGAGAGTTTAATGTGATGTGCTGTTGAATCAACAAGAGAGTGCTCACAGCTCAAAGTTGTTGCTTCCGTCCAGCCTGAAGGGCCTTGGAGAGAAAGCTGGGATGAAATGAGATGGGAGCTGCACAGAGAGAGAACAGCCACATGACTGGCTGAGGCTGCAGAGAAAAGAGCGCGGCTGCTGCCATCGCAGTAACCCGGGCGCGGGGTTGGGCAGGGGGCAGGAGGAGAGAAGCATCTTGACATCTACCTCCTCCTGCAGTTCACAGTCTGTGCCTCTCTCTGGCTTAATCCAATGGGGGACTGAAGGCAGGAGCCCATCTATAGATTTCAGTCTTGCAGGGCATAGAGCAGAGCAGAAAGGAGGAAGAGGAAAAATGAAATGTAATCCAGAACATTCCATTTTTTATTGTTACATGAAAGCAGGAGAAGATGGATGGCAGTGAATACTGTCATTCTTTTGTGTGGTTCAGAGAGCCCTGCATTTATAAACTAATAAATATCACCTGGTTATGACTTTGTAATTATTTATCTAAAAGCCTTCTAGGGAAATGAAATCAGCAAATTAAAAATAGTCATGTTTTGATTTTTCCCTAAGGTGTTATAGAGTTTTCTTTCTGATCACAGTTAGATATATTGAGTTTCTGAGACACAGAGCTTGGAGATAGTTGTTCAGAACTCTGCATCATATGGATTTCAGTTCATCTTTAGTAACAGTAACTATAAATGGAAAACTGGACAAAGACATTGGATTCCTTCACTGATTTCCCGGGGGGACAACAGGGAAGAGGCAGACTGAGGAGAGTGAGGCCCATGGGGCAGCGGGCAAGGCTGACACCTGGGAGCCAGTGGTCTAGGGTGTTCATCCTGGCTTTGCCGTTTGCTAGCTCTGTGAACTGCAGAAATTATTTAAATTTGGAGTCACAATCGACTCAGCTATAAAGTGGCAATTAAATAATAATCCTCTTAATACTAGAGAACATGAGCTAAAGAAAACACTTTATAGGGTAGTCTAGCTTAGCACCCACATTATGACAGGAGCTGAGTCATATTGTCTCTTTTCCTCTGGCTTTTCCTCTCATTTTTCTTGTTTTCTGAGCTGCCTCAAAAACTTGGGAGCTAGCAGAGGAGCCTGGAAAGTAGAGGAGGTATAGTGCGAGCAATAGATATTTTCTGTTTTATGATGTGGCATCCTCCAGAGTGGGGCGGGGTGGAAAAGAGTACAAGGAGGAATACAGTGAGCCACTTACAAGACATTCAGGGAAAGAGGACACATGGGCTTATTATCCCATTCTCACTGACTCACCAGCACCCAGAGACTGGGAATTAATAATAAAGAGATAANACTTGGGAGCTAGCAGAGGAGCCTGGAAAGTAGAGGAGGTATAGTGCAAGCAATAGGTATTTTCTGTTTTATGATGTGGCATCCTCCAGAGTGGGGCGGAGTGGAAAAGAGTACAAGGAGGAATACAGTGAGCCACTTACAAGACATTCAGGGGAAGAGGACACATGGGCTTATTATCCCATTCTCACTGACTCACCAGCACCCAGAGACTGGGAATTAATAATAAAAAGATAATGCTTAGATGGGCACGCTCTGGAATGCATTATACAGGAGACATGGCCAGTTTTTCACATAGAAACATGGGGTTATGTTCCCTGGCTAATAGTTACATTGAAACTTGGTACAGGATGAATGAGAACAAAATTTTTATGTCAAATTACAGATTATAGTGGCACCCTATAAATCTTTTTTTTTTTTTTTTTTTTTGAGGCAGCATTTTCTAGATGCTGAGAGATAGCGAGATTGCTGAATATGATGTCATTTAGTTCGTGGTAGAATCGGCAGATTCTGGTAAATGGGTAAATTTTGTTTCGTGCCAGGCTTTTCTCCATATCTTGCAGGACCTTACGAATTACAAACATCATGTAGATATTTCTCTAATACCAAAACTTGATTGTATAGAATTCTACCAGAGTAGAAAAATGTTTTTAAAACTGTTTACTACATAGAAAGTGAAGTAAAATTCATCCTATTTAGACTTTTGGTCTAGTACCTATCATCAGACTTTGCAACTATGTTATATTGAAAATATTTTAAAATTTTTATTCTCTTTTATGTTAGAGAATATCTACAGAGTCCGTTTATCACATAAAGTAACAGTTTCAGTTTCTGAGATTAGGGCATAAATATCTTTGTGGTGGGAGGAGGGGATGTGTTATTCAGCCTCCCACAATACTTCTGGCCTATTTGATAAGCTCTTTTTATAAATAATGTTTGCCTTTGTCCATTTAAATAAACTAAAATTTGAAAATATTTACCTGCATAGGCCATATTTTTAATCTTGTACTTTGAGTCCACTGCTGAAACTAGACATTTAATGTAAATTTAAGGTACATCATTTGGTAAAAGGAAAAGTTCAATGACAAAATGAATAATCGTCTTAACTTTTAAAGAGTTTGTTGGATCCAGCTTTAAACTAACTTGCCGGCATTTTATCTATCGCCTCCTACTTAAAATAGCCTGAGAGAAGGTGGTCAGTGGAATTGTGCCTTCATTTCATTCATCAGTTCATGAGTTTATTTCTCCCAGCAGAAATAATGTAAGTGGTTACAGAGCTGAAATGGGGTGACCTGGATCTGTCTTGGTCTTTCTTCCAGGAGAAGGGGATTAATGATTGTTACTGACTGAAGTAATGAGTGACTAAAAACACTGGTCTTATTTTCTGCTTCACCACCTTGGTTTCTTTTGTGTGGCTTGCTTTAAATATTCAGCTTGCTTCTTTTCACTGCAAAGCAAATATTCTTCCTTAATCTTTATGTCTTAACAATTCATACCTGTGAGAATCCTTATCTCCAGTTCTTACCATATATTTTCTACTGTATATAAACTTAATTTTTATGGAGCTTAAATGTTTATTCTTAAAACAAATTTTAATTTAATTTTCCTTGAAAATAGCATTGCTGCTTTTTCTGGGTTTTCTGTTGGACCTAGCACTGTTAATGCCTGTTGACTCTCTTTTAGGATCTCAGTGTTTATTGCATCTACTTATACCTTATCCATCTATCAATCATTTATTCTTGTCTCTTTCTCTCATATTAGCAGGTGATAAATTTTTGCTGTAGTTTAACTTTATAATTGACAAAAGTAATCAAAATTAAAGGATCTTGCATTTTTTGGGTAATTTTATTGGAAATGTTTTATAATAATTTTAGTGGTGAGCTAATTCAAAGAAACCTGGCTTGGTTTCACACTCTCTTGACACAGTCTTCTATGGGAAGACATTAACTAGTCTCGTCTGGGCAGAATATCCTAAGTGTTGCAGAGCACATTTTATACTAATATACAAAAACCCTCTGATGATCACATTTGCATCAAGCTGCTTGGAATTTGTGGAAAACCAGGAGGCTGACAGAGAAGGAAGCAGTGATAGATGAGTGGAAAGTCTCAGCATTGGAAAGGATCATATTTTCTCATGCATGTCAGTTTCCATTTAATTTCATGTAGTCATTCAAGACCCTAATGCATCAGCTGAAAGCAAGCCTCGGAGGAAATGACATTTGGGAGAGATCCAACATGGGATACAACCCGAGGCTGCAAATGCTGGTCTGCTTGGCAGCTGCAAGGGGTGCAACTGTTTGGCAACAAATTACTTGGTAGAAAGCCTCTGGAATCAGCAGAGGATTAAAAACAGAGAGATAGGATGGGTTTCTATGAGAGAGAGGGAGAGAGAGAGAGAATTCAGTTCCCCTGCCTGCAGGGATAAGTCTGCTATGCCAGAACCTTTCTTTGAGTTTATAGGCTGCAGTGTCAGATGACAAACAGAAATGGCCACAATGAAAGGAGTAGTTAACTCTGTTCTAAATCACTGCCAGTCACGCTCCATGACCTTGCATGTTACTTAATTAAACTATATCTGAATTGGCTCATAGTATAATAATGCTATTCCTCCCTCACAGGACACATTTCAAGGCTATTAAACTATAAGATGTTGGGCTGATAATCTTGACGTGACTCTTCCATACAGCAGGATCCTCAGTCCAGCACTGATTTTATTAAAAATATATTGGTTCGCTTCCCACACCCTTGGCATATATCTGTATTTATTTTTCAGAGGATTCTCTCCAGTGACTAAAAATACGTTTCTCCATTACAAAGGCAAGAGTATTATTCTCTTTACTTTGTTCTTCCAAGAGTACAACTGATAATTGCTAATGAATCATAGATCCATGCGTCTCAAAATTTAATTTGCAGATGAATCACCTGGGATCTTGTTAAAAGACTGACTCTGATTCAGTAAGTCTGGTGTGAGAGACTCTTGCATTGCTTTAATTTTTCTTTTTAAAACACAAACTAGTAGCACCAACTGCCTAATCTCCTGGCCTTCTCCTTAGGGTGGTGGTCCCTCAAGGTCCACTTATCCTTACTAAGGGTGCCCAGGGCTCTGATGGTGATTCTTCTCGGATTATCTTTGGCTGCGTCTTGGTGTCCAACCTGATTAGATTATTTGGTTGACAGGGAGAATGTGGTAGAGTTGAATAAAACTCCAAGTGTCTCATCCTTAAAGACAGTGTGACTCATGGCATCCCTGGCATGGACTGGGCCTCTGTCATTTTACTATGTCACTCTCTTCCTGTTGTCAGAAGCAGGACCTGCTGCTTCTATTTCTGTCTCCCAGATTTGCTGTACTAGAAACCAGGATTCGTGCACTTATTTCCAAATGGATCATTAGAAACAGGGATCCATTTCCTAGTGAGTGAAATGCTTTATCTTGTTTAATGAGGCTAAATTATGAAATAAGTTATTTTTCCAGTCCACAATTTTTTGTAAATTTATTTTTAATTGGAGGATAATTGCTCTGCAGTATTGTGTTTCTGCCATACAGCATTGTGAATGACCCATAAGTATACATATACCCCTTGCTTTTGAACCTCCCTCTCACCCTCGTCCTCTCCCTGTAGGTCATCACAGAGCACCAAGCTGAGCTCCCTGTGTCACAGAAGCTTCCCACTACCTGTCTGTCATACACATGGTAATGTATTCTTTTCAGTGCTAGCCTTTTGATTCGTCCCATTCTTTCCTTCCCCTACTGTGGCAATCCACAGTTTTAAAAAATTGAAGTATAATTGATTTACAACAATTTGGGTGTACAACAAACTGATTTAGTTATACATGTATATATATTCGTTTACAGATTGTTTTCCTTTTTAGGTTATTATGGTGAATGTAGTCGCCTGTGCTATACAGTAGGTCCTTGTTGTTTATCTATTTTATATATACAAGTGTGTGAAGTGAAGTCGTGAAGTCGCTCAGTCATGTCCAACTCTTTGCGATCCCATGGCCTGTAGTCTACCAGGCTTCTCTGTCCGTGGGATTTTCCAGGCAAGAGTACTGGAGTGGGTTGCCATCTCCTTCTCCAGGGCATCTTTCTGACCCAGGGATCAAACCCAGGCCTCCTGCATTGCAGGAAGATGCTTTACCCTCTGACCACCAAGGAAGCCCATACAAGTGTGTATATGTTAATAACAAATTCTTAATTTATCCCTCCTTCCTTTTCTCTTTTGGTTACCATAAGTTTGTTTTCTCTATGAGTCTGTTTCTGTTTTGTAAATAAATTCATTTGAATAATTATTTTGGATTCCACAAATGATATCATATGATGTCTTTCTCTTGCTGACTTACTTAGTATGATAATCTCTGTGTCCATCCATGTTGTTTCAGATGGCATTGTTTCATTCTTTATTATGACTGAGTAGTATTCCATTGTATATATGTGCCATATCTTCATGTGTTCCTCTGTCAGTGGACACTCAAGTTGCTTCCACGTCTTGGCTGTTGTGAATAGTGCTGCAGTGAACAATTGGAGTTTTCTCTGGATATATGCCCAGGAGTGGGATTGCTGGATCATATGGAAACTCTATTTTTACTTTTTAAAAGAACCTTCATACTGTTTTCCATAGTGGCTGTATCAATTTACATTCCCACTAACAGTGTGGGAGGGTTCCCTTTTCCCCACAGCCTCCCAGCATTTGTTGTTCTTAGACTTTGATGATGGCTGCTCTGACCAATGTGAAGTGATAACCTCACTGTAGTTCTGATTTGCATTTATCTCATAATTAATGGTGTCGACCCTTTTTTATATGTCTGTTTGCCATCTGTATGTCTTCTTTGAAGAAATGTCTGCTTAGGTCTTCTGCCCATTTTTTGGTTGTATTGTTTGTTTTTTTGATATTGAGCTGTAGAAACTGTAGTATACTTTTGAAATTCCCTATCGGTTTTGCAATCTACAGTTAAGGATTAGCACAAAGTGATTAATACTACTTTTTGTGATAGTATTATAAAATTATAGGTCAATAACTCATTCTCCTTTATTTCCCAAGGTTTGATGACCATGTGCAGAATTTCAAGAAATTTATGACATAGCTATAATTAAGACTAGTTTACATGAGATATGATTGCTTTTACACATTGTTATAGAGGTATATTCATTCAGTATTCAGTATACTGCAGTACAATAACAAGAATTCAAATATGGAGTGAAGTAGGTTTCTGTAGATGAAAGTTCTGTAGTTCTGTAGATGAAACTCTTAAATGTTCCTTTAAGAATGTATCAAAGACTGGTAAGAAGTGCTGTTCATCTTGACTCAAAAAGCCTAGCTTATTTGAACAGTTGCACTTTTCCCATTAAAAATGTAGTTTGGAGAATGAAACACAGATGTGCCTTTGTTCATTATCTGAGTCATGAGACTAAGAGCATGTTATTTAGTAGTACATAACACCACTTTGGACACTTGAAGCCGAAAGTGATTTATATAGGGAACTGGTGTTAAAAAATGCCAGAAAGGCTGCAGAAGGTATCAGAGGCTGAAGCTGGTTTTCAGGCTTATCACTAGAGTTCTGGTCCAGAGTCAGAAAGACACTGTGCTGCCTTGATAAGGAAACTGTGGGAAACCAGTGCTAATGGATTCTGAAGTGAATAAACCACGGAGTATAACCTCGTGTCTGCCACTATGAGCCTTTGCTCACCAGATCTACAGAAGAAGAATATGGCATCTATTGTCTATGCATTTTTTTAACGTTTTATTTTTTTGACAGAAGCAGAACTTTTTTTTTCAATATTTCAAAATTTCAATAAAGACTTAAAAAAATAGAAGCAAAAATTTTCAAAAGTAAAATACAAGCAATTTAAAAATCAAGCCATAAGAGACCAGATTTCTCATTTCTAGTTTGTTTTTCTGTGATACAATTCTNCGTGGTGTCTCTGGAGTCTGCCACAGGCACAGGGGAAGTCACTTCTCCCTTGCTTACCCTTCTGTTTGGAGTTCTGTTACAATAGTCGTCTCTGCGTTCTAACTGAATATTAGAATTCCCTGAGTGAGGTAACTGATGCTTGGATAAAATGACTTCCCTGACATCACAGAGCTGAACATTTCTGACTCAGCATTGAAACTGCATCTTGAACACCAAGTCGACTGGGGTTTCCATGACATCCTGTTGCAGCTGAAATCAGTCACTAGTTTGTTCAGGCCCCTGGCGGGGGATTGAGCAGATCCACGNATGACTTCCCTGACATCACAGAGCTGAACATTTCTGACTCAGCATTGAAACTGCATCTTGAACACCAAGTCGACTGGGGTTTCCATGACATCCTGTTGCAGCTGAAATCAGTCACTAGTTTGTTCAGGCCCCTGGCGGGGGATTGAGCAGATCCACGGCTGCACTGGATGGACTGACTGCAGCCTTGTCTCTGGAAGTGTTTCACCAGTGAGAGTGTGGTTTGGCGAAGGTGCCCATGAAGGGAGAGAGCAGGGCCCCGCCTGGGCCATCAGGGGGACGGAGGTGGCTGGGGTGCCTCTGGCATCTGAGGCTTAATTGAGCACAAACGCAGGACTCGTTCCTGCACTGCGAGCTACAAGGATTGCAGACCTAGAGAGGGGAAGGGGCCTAGGATCTGATACTCTCATGTCCTACAGCTTTAACATCCTCTTAGTAGCGTGCTTCAGGACCACTCATGATGATGGTAGTCTTGCAAGACCCCAGGTGCCCTGGGACCGAATTCATCCACAGCCCAAATGAGCACGTAGATGTGCTTTGTAAGAAATCGTTAAGTCCTTTTAAAACAAATACATCATAAAATATTAATGTATTTTTTATGCAGTTAAACAGTTGAAAACATTGTGATGTCTCATTTAGCATGGCTTTCCCTTGAATAAATGTTCTTTCCCTATTGTAGGACTATGTTTATTCATCAAAGATAATAGTAATCTTTCCCCTCAAAATAACTTTACTCAGCCATTAAAAATGTCTTACGTCNTGGAGAAGAGAAAGGGGAAGGACAGGGAGGGAAGGATAAAGACCTTAAATTCTCATTTCCTAGTGAAGTCGCTCAGTCGTGTCCGACTCTTTGCGACCCCATGGACTGTAGCCTACCAAACTCCTCTGTCCATGGAATTTTCCAGACAGTAGTACTGGAGTGGATTGCCAGTTCCTTCTCCAGGGGATCTTCCCAACCTAGGGATAGAACTGGGGCCTCCCGCATTGTAGACGGACGCTTTACCGTCTGAACCACCAGGGAAGTCCTCGTTTTCTAAGAAAGGAATATTTAGTAAACAGGAAGTAAACTTGCGAGACAGACCATGAAGGGATTGTGTATTCCTCAGTCTCAGGCCATCCCATGTCTGGGCATAGTAAGCCCTTCAGGGGAACTTTGAAGAAATTACAAAACCAGAGCAGGGTCGGAGAGGGACCTCCATCCTGGGTTCTGAGCTAGGAAAGGAGCTGTATGTTATCAGACACTCAGATATGCGAATTTGAGGAAGAGCAGAGGTCAGTAACGATAACTTCAGAACTTCTACCACTTGTAATTTTTTACAGAGCACTTATTAACACTATAGAGATATATATATCTCTCTCCATGATCTCATTAAACTCTCAGAGTAATAGTGTAAATAAAAGAGGTACATGTGGCACCCGCAGTGAGGTTCCCCTTGTAGTAGGGAGAATTCTAGCCCGAGCCAATGATCCAAAGCTGCTTGGAATCCATCCTGATTGGGGGGCGGGGCCTGTAACACGTGGGGTGGGGCCTTCTCGAGGTTGGGAGGTATGGAAGGGATGGTCCCAGGGTGGGTGAGTATCCCTGAGCTACTCAGCTGAGCGCCTGGAACGCACTGGGTGCTTCCTGGTGAAACAGGTTCAGATCCTGAGAGGGGTTCAGCCACAAGGGGTAGTCTTCATCCCTGGCTTATAGCTCAAGGGGCCACATGACAAGGAAAGAGGTTGCTTCCATCCCCTGGGGGTGACAGCCAGTGAGGAGGCCTCTCAGTTTCATTTGCATTATTAATGTTTTCCATCAGGTTCAGAAACTCTTCTTGCTGCCATATAATAGTCTGAGTCGCATGTTTTTCTTTCTCTTATGCTTTTGCTTGTTCTCCCTCCCTCCTTTCCTTCCTTCCTACTATACTTTAAAAATGTGAGAGGAAAAAAAGTCCTTAGTGTAAGGACTGAATGAAAACAAGTTCTGGGTGGTTTGCTTGCTCCTCGTCTTAAACAATCAGCAGAACAATAAATTTAGGCCTGAATTGGTGTTTGCCGTGTTTTATGGTGTAAATACACTGAGCGTGATTGATTTCAAGCTTTGATGTGAAGGCTCTTCACTGTCAGAAAGGCCTGCAGAAGCACGGGGTAATGTGTCCCACACAGAGACACCACGAGTAAATAACCACGAAATAGGGCTTCCGTTGGCATGTGGTACTGTAAACAGGAAGGCAGGGTTCTGAGCATCTGTTGCCCTTGTTTTTAATGTGATTTGGAATATCTCATTTAATTTTTAACAAAGGCTGTGTTTAACAACCAGCTCCTGTAATTCCCAAAAAATCGACAACCGGCTCTCTCGGGCTGGTTCTGACCACCCCAGCACTGCTTATGCCCTTGGGGGTGAGAGGTCTGTGTTCCCTCCTGTCACTGGGATGTGACCACCCCCACCCCCCCGCCACCAGTGGGATCATGGGCCTCCTTTCACGTTGAGGATGCGGCTGTGTCCTCACTGGTGGGAGAACAGGGCAGAGCCTGAGCTCTGTGACGCGGGTGGGTCAGGCATGGTGTCTCTGGAGTCTGCCACAGGCACAGAGGAAGTCATTTCTCCCTTGCTTACTCCTCTGTTTAGAGTTCTGTTACAATAGTCGTCTCTGTGTTCTAACTGAATATTAGAATTCCCTGAGTGAGGTAACTGATGGTCGGATAAAACGACTTCCCTGACATCACAAGTCTGAACATCTCTGACTCAGCATTGAAACCACATCTTGAACACCAAGTCCACTGGGTTTTCCATGACTTCCTGTTGCAGCTGAAGTCAGTCACTAGTTTGTTCAGGCCCCTGGCGGGGGATTGAGCAGACCCATGGCTGCTCTGGATGGACTGACTGCGGCCTTGTCTCTGGAAGTGCTTCACCAGTGAGAGGTGTGGTTTGGAGAAGACGCCTGTGATGGGTGAGAGCAGGGCCCCGCCTGGGCCGTCAGGGGGACGGAGGTGGCCGGGTCGTCTCCCGCATCTGAGACTATTGAGCACAAACACAGGACTCAGTCCTGTGCTTCGAGCTACAAGAATTGCAGACCTAAAGAGGGGAAGGGGTCTAGGATCCGATACTCGCATGTCCCACATGGATCAGCTTTAACATCCTCTTAGCAGCGTGCTTCAGGACTGCTCATGATGATGGTAGTCTTGCAAGACCCCAGGTGCCCCGGGACCCAATTCATTCACAGCTCAGACTGATGCATAGATATGCTCTGTGAGAAATCATTAAGTCCTTTTAAAACAAATATATAATAAAATATTAATGTCAGTATTTTTTTATGCAGTTAAACAGTCAAAAACATTGACATCTCATTTAGATGGCTTTTCCTTGAATGAATTCTCTTTCCTCGTTAAGAGCTGTAGGACTGTTTTACATCAAAGGCGATAGTGATCTTTTCTCTCAAAAGTAACTTTATTCAGATATTAAAAATGTCCTCTTTATATTTTGTCTTGGTCATCTTAAATTAATCCTTAATCTCAGGGTAGATGAATTTAATTTTCACTGTTGCTTCTCTAAGCTCACACCAGCTACAGGCAATTGGTTTGAGGATTCCCTTTATTAAATATTGTGATTGTATTCTGCTTACTCTGTTGGGAGGGCAGGTGGCTGTATATTACAATAACATACACTCAGGGCACTGCAGCTTTCTGTTTTCCCTTTTGAAAGTACTTATTGTCCTCAGGATGTTTTATTGTCTTGTCAGAGTTTTCCCAGGTTAAACATGTGTGGGTCACGTTTCTCTTGCCTTCACTGTGTCTTGGGCTCTTGGCTCCTTATTTATGAGAGCGTCCCAGCCTTTGCCACCCCCTCCACGCCATGGCCCCTGCCCATCATCTAACAGCACAGATGCTCTTGTCCTCCTCCTGCCCCCAGGGTGAGTGCTGGCATCTGGAAGGACCCCTGTGTCACTGCTGGTGGAGACACAGAAGTTCCAGCAGGCGCCTCCCCCCCACCCCCACAATGGAGCCCCTGAGGCTGATTCCTCCTGTCACTTCTGGGCATGAATGCAGTGCTGTGGTCCAGAGGGTACTGTGTGGCTTCACCTGGAACGTCTGAAATGCTCGGGGGACACCAGCTGGCACTGAAGAGTCAGGTCCTACTGGATCAGACTTTGACCAGTGAGACAGGAGATGAGTGGGAGCTGGGGGTCTGTGGCCTCTCTTGTCCTCTGATGCTGGACACAGTCCAGAGGTGGCCGCTGGCTGGGCCACCAGCTGTGTCTCTTGGTGAAGCAATGGCCTCTGAGTAATGCAAGACTTGCTCTCTGCTTTCAGACGTTCCCTGTCTCTCTCCTCCTCACTCTCTTTCCCGTGGGAATTACATTTCCTCCTAAAACATGAGCACTTTCCTATTTAGTCAGTTAGTTATTGTCATTTACTGCCTTGATTTGTATATTGTAAGGCAAAAATAACAGAGGGCCATTTGAAAAAATTCCTTAGTTTTCCTTGTGAGCCTGGCACAAGCTAAAAAAAAATCAGTCAATCCTTGTGTGATTACAGTTCACTTCGTTGCATATTGGCATTGCTGATAGGTTGGAATCCACATGGAAGAGCAGAAATAAAAGTACAAGAAAGTATTATGAGATATAACCTAATAAAATGAATCACATGTCAAATAACACATCAGAGGCATCAAGCTGCCTCTGTACAGATATTTATAAAGTTGGATTATGAGTACAGAGTGTATGTTGGAAAACAGGACAAAGTATTGCATAGGCTTAAGTTACTGAGAAAAATCAGCCCCTGAAAACAATAGCCAAATCTGTGCTTGTGCTTAGAAATGGTCACACTGAAATCTCCTATCACGTGCCCACCAAGCACAAACATTGCTTCTTAACTCTCCTGTGGAAATCAGTGAGGACCACCCAGAGGAAAGCAGGGAGAAGCTATGTATTCAAAGCTTGTAGCAAGGATGTCAGCCATCATCACCTGCATTTGGCAGAGTCCCTAAGACTGCATTAGAGAAGGAGAGCTTTATGATGAAAAAAAAAAAAAATCAGTCTTCAGTCTGTGCCCTACTTGGAGCTAATTCTAAATATTAAAGCTATGATTGTAATCTAATCTTTATTATTTCCCTGGTGAGATAAGTCCTAGATTTTTGCTAAAAATGGATTTTAAAAAGCAGTAATCTTGATATGATTTTGAATTAAAAAGGGATGAGTGCAATTGGAGGGACAAGGTGAGAGGATGAAAAGACTAATATCCCAACCTATACAGAGTAATAGCTGTATGATTGATGAGATGAAGGACAAGCTTTTTCTGAAAAAGAAAAAAATTAGGAGGTAGGGTGATGAGGTCTGACAGCAAGCTGCACGGTATTCACAGTATTTAAACACTTCAAATACGGTATTGTTTTTCTCTTTCTTAGTCCCAGAGAAGTTTCTCCTAATGGTTTTGTTGTGTAAAATTCAGAAAGTTAGAGATAAGTGGGACAGTATCCGTCATTTCTGGGGTTTGATTTGGTAAAAAGTCAGTGAGTGGTATTTCAATTGTTCCATCCGCCAGGTAATCAACTAAATGCAGGCAGACATGACTTTCACCCTTAATGAAACTGTGATTCAATTATGTTTAAAAATGGAAGAACATTTGAATAAAAATAAAAGAAGATAAATTGAGGTCTGGAGAGAAATTTAGAAGGAAAGTCTATACTTCAAATATAATCAGCCATAACATAAGCAAATTTCATTTGCAGCTGCAAATGGAAAGAAATAAATTAAACACTGTCAATGGTTCTGCTTTCTCCCAGTTCCAGATTCACCATAGAAAAATGTACATTACATATTTTGAGAGACACTAGAATCAGAGGGCATTTAGCTTCGTGATGAAAATAGTTTCTATTAGTAAACAAAAAGTGTTTTCTCTAAGTGATGGTGGACTGGCTTCTTAAGGCTACTGTAACATGATACTACAAACTGGGTGGTTTAAAGCAGTAGAAATGTCTTCATTCACAGTTCTGGAGGCTGGAGGTCTGAAATCGAGGTGTTGGCAGGGTTAGTGTTGTAAGGAGGCTAAGAGGGAAACAGTCTCTTCCCTCTCTCCTTGCTTCTAGAAGGTGATTGCAGCTAATTCTTGGAGTGTCTTGGATTGTGGACACATCACTTCAGTCTCCACCTCCATCTCCATGGTCCTTCTTCCCTGGGCTTGTGTGCATCTTTTTCTTCTAAGGACACTCTCACTGGATTTAGAACTCACCCTAGTTGAGTATGATCCAGTTTCAATCCTTAACTAATTAAATTTGCAAAGACTCTATTTCCAAGTAAGGCCACATTCAGATGTTCTGAGTAGGAAGGAATTTGGGGGAGACAGTGTTGAACCCATGACAGATAGACTGTCTGAATTAATTATCTTTGAAAAAATAGCCAAATAAAGCACAAGCTAGACTTTCACTACAAATTCTGGCCTGTTGCTTAATTTGAAATATGACCTTATTTAATAAACCAGTCTTGGAGAATCCTGTCTCTGAATTTCTTCATCTGTAAAATATAACTAACTTTGTTTTATCTACCAAAAACATAGCTGTGACCTTTGAATGAAATACTAATTTTAAAATTCTGTTGACAAGCATAAAATTCTCTCTCAGTGCAGAGTGAGCTTAATTTTATTGCTGTTTACTTTTTTTTACCTTCTCTGTTCTATATTAGTCAATTTCAGAAACTATTGGACATGCTTTGTATCAGGTAGAGATCTTAAGAAAATAGTTTTGCATATTTATATGAAACTTAAGTTTTCAGCAGCTGTTTTCTACTTTGCTGATTTTCAAAATCATTGAAATCATCAGGGAAGGATCACATATGAAATCCAAGCTGGTCAGTCATAGTCCTTTCTAGAAACTTGGAGAAGGTTGCATGGAAAAGAAAAGATTATTGAATTGAATGATATTTATGATAATTGCAAATTCACCCACTTATTTCCCCCACCCCACTGCCCTGGATAANATATGAAATCCAAGCTGGTCAGTCATAGTCCTTTCTAGAAACTTGGAGAAGGTTGCATGGAAAAGAAAAGATTATTGAATTGAATGATATTTATGATAATTGCAAATTCACCCACTTATTTCCCTCCCCCACTGCCCTGGATAATTTACCTGAAGAATGCTTCTGAGTCTTTCCCTGGCTCCTCCCTCCTTTAATGTGGCTCTAAGACCACAGATAAACACATGACTGCCAAACTCTTACATCCTGTCCAGACTTTTTCTCTGAGCTCCAGACATACACATCCAACTACTCATTCAGCATCTTCTCTTTAAGGTCTCAAAAGACATCTCAAATTCACTACTTCTCTAGACATAGAATGATGCTCTTGGGCCCCATGCTTTTTCTTAAATCCATCATAAACCTGGTCTTTTAATGTCGTTTCCCATCGTAGTGAATTGCGCTGCTGTCCTTTCAGGTATGGAGCATGAAAGCCTACATGCTGCCTCTGCTTCCATCTCCCAGTAGGCTCCATATGCCCTGAGTCATCAGTTACTGCCACTCTTAACACTACATGGCCCTTCATCCCCTCTCACTTAGGTTAATTTCCATCAGCATCCTCATCTAGCTTTAATGATTATTAAAGCTAGATGAGGTCAGTGGATGTATCTGTATGTATCCCACACACCACACTGCCTACATTCTAGTCACCATGCCATTTCATCTCTATATATTTTTAGATGCCTATGCAAGATAAAGAATCTTTTAAAAAATGGTACCTGTAGTTTCATTGTCACAACTGAAATACAGTAATTTCTTACTGCATTGATTATCAGTAAATATTCAAACTTCTCCAGTCATCTCGTTTTTCCTCATACAGTTTTTTGTTTGAATCAGGGTTTTTGTCATCAACAAACACCCAATGGTGGTGACATCAGCCACCCAGTTGAAGCCCTGCTGTGATTCCCTTTGGTCTCAGAAGTATAACGTTGCTGCAGTCTCTAGGACAGTTCATGTTTGGACCCTACATATCCTTGCATTCTTATCTTGCTTTCCTCTTCTCTCTGCTCTGTCATCTTAAAGATTGAAATTATCTCAATATGTCATTCACTGAGTGCTTGTTTTGGGAAATGGCTTTGAAGACACTGTTCCTTTTTCCAGGAAAACCTTTTCCTCTTCATCTTATCTGCACCTCACTGGGAGATACCGGATCAAATTCTCATACTCTGGATCATATCTCTGACCAGGTTTGGTCATTCAGCACACACACTCATAGTACTACATCTTCCTTCTTTATCCCACTTAGTCACAAGTTAGGCAAACAGTTGTTAACTTTTTTTTTTTTTACTTGTGTTATGTTTCCTCTCATTGGCTTAATTCCTTCTTCTTTCAAATTGTTTCACTGTTTGATAGCACTAAATTTTTAAAAATTTAAGCATGTCTTCAAATCTGCAAGGCTAGTTCAGGCACTGTTGGGGACCAGTGAAGTAGACAGTAAATTATTTCTGTTAGAAATACTGTAAAGAGACATATCCACAAGTTTCTCAACTCTTCAGAACTCTTGACGATTTTAAGTTAATATTCCAAGCCTTACTTAGGGACAGTGAAGTGCTATCATCTGTCCTTCTCAGAAGTTGTAATACATACACATGCATTGTAGGTTTCCAAGTTCATCAGTTAAAATATGATGTTACAATTGTAACATTACACTATTATAATACTATCCAGAGTTCATTACATCTCATATCTCAGAAATGAGAAATTAAGTCATGTAATTTTTACCTTAGAATCAAGAGAATTTTAGTATGCACTAACAGTAAAGAAAGAGCAGCAAAAACATGGACAGATATTTTGAAGGGAAAAAAAAAATCAATAGCCTCTGTGATGATAGCAGCCCTACAAAACACCAGCAAGACATCACAATGGCTGTGATAGAAACAAAACTGGGAAAAAGTTTTATCTCAAGTCAGGAAAGCAGAAGAAATGTTATTACCCTTTTTATATGCTTATGAGGTTTGTAAATATCAAAAGGAACTAAAAGGGAGGTTGAGATATATTTTAAACCATGGGTCAAAGTGTTATCTTCTGTATATAATAATGGTATTATATATATGGGAAGATTTTTTTAAAATATTGAATTATTTAATACCATAACCTGAAGCTTGGTATATGTTAGGCCAATTCATTGTTTTGTCATAATATCTTAAAGTTCATTGTTTTAAAATTAAAAACTATAAGTCTGATCAAATTATTTTTTCTTAATCAGTAATGTTCAGTCAGTCTAATAAAATTTCATCTTAGAAAACTCTAAGACAGTGTGGTTTATAATATCCAGTCATAATGTATGTCATGATGGTATGTGGTTTGGCAGAAAATAATCCATTTTAAAAAATATTTTAATGTTACTGGATTGTAGTCGATTTACAGTGTTGTGTTTCAAGTGTATAGCATGGTGACTTAATCATGCATGTACATATATTCATCCTGTCTTAAGTGCTTATCTAGGTTTTTACAGAATACTGAGTAGAGTTCCTTGTGCTGTAGGTAGGTCCTTCCTGGTTGCCTGTCTCATTTACAGTAGTGTGTGTGTGTGTGTGTGTGTGTGTTTGTGTGTCCCAGGCTCCTGATTTATCCTTCCCTCACCCTGTTGCCCCTTTGGTAACCATAAGTTTGTTTTTGATATCTGTAAGTCTTGTTTCTGTTTTGTAGGTAAGTTCATTTGTATCTTTTAAAATTAGATTCCACATATGAGTGATATTGTATAGTATTTGTCTTCCTCTGTCTGATTTACTTCACTCAGTATGATAATCTCTAGGTCCCTCCTTTTGCTGCAGATGGCATTATTTGTTATTCTTTGTTATGTTGCTGCTGCTGAGTCGCTTCAGTCGTGTCCGACTCTGTGCGACCCCAGAGACGGCAGCCCACCAGGCTCCCCCGTCCCTGGGATTCTCCAGGCAAGAACACTGGAGTGGGTTGCCATTTTCTTCTCCAGTGCATGGAAGTGAAAAGTGAAAGTGAAGTCGCTCAGTCATGTCTGACTCTTTGCGAACCCCTAGACTACAGCCTACCAGGCTCCTCCATCCATGGGATTTTCCAGGCAAGAGCACTGGAGTGGGGTGCCATTGCTTTCTCCGACTCTTTGTTATGGTTGAGTAATATTCCACTGTATATGTGTACCACGTCGTCTTTATTCATTCCTCTGTTGGTGGACATCTGGGTTGCTTCCATGTCTTAGCCATCATAAATAATGCTGTTATGAACATTTGGGTCCATGTATCATTTTGGATTATGGTTCTCTTTGGGTATATGTCCAGGAGTGGGATTACTGGATCATAAGATAGCTCTCTATTTTAGATTTTTAATGAACCTACATACTCTTCCATAGGAGCTGCACCAATTGATGTTCCCACCAACAGTGTAGGAGGACAATCTTCTCTCCATATCCGCTCCAGCATTTATTGTTTGTGGACTTTTTGATGGCCGTTCTGACTCATGTAAGGTGATACCTCACTGTAGTTTACATTTGCATTTCTCTGATAGTGATATTGAGCATCTTGTCAAGTGCTTTTGGGACATCTGTATGTCTTCTTTGGAGAAGTGTTTATTTATTCTGCCCAGTTTTGATTGGGTTGCTGGGTTTTTTTTTGATGTAGAGCTCCATGAGCTGTTTGTATACCAAACAATTCACTAAAGTGGGTTATCACAGTTACTACTATCACAGTTTTAATTTTTCAGGGTAAGTCTCCATGTCTTTTTGATAATTCTTTCAGTTCTGTTTTTAAAATTAACTGATTAATTTACTGATTAGACTGCACTGGGTCTTCACTGCTGCGTGTGTGGGCTTTCTCTAGTTCTGGTGAGAGGAGGCTACTCTTTAGCTGCGATGCACAAGCTTCTCATTGCGGTGGCTTCTCTCATTGCAGAGCATGAGCTCTAGGCACATGGGCTTCAGTGGTTGCAGTGCATGGGCTTAGCTGCCTCATAGGGTATGGGATCTTAGGTCCTGCATCAGGGATTGAACCTGGGTCCTCTGCAATGGCAGGCAAATTCTTAACCACTGGACCACCAGGGAAGTCCCCCCTTCAGCTCATTAAAAACCTAAATTTGAATATCTTATTTGATCTGGGAGCAAAACATAGAAACTGATGTGGGATGCCAGTAGCTGAATAGCACTGCTTTGTGACCACAGAATCTTTTATGGTAATTGAAATATATGTGAGAGGGAAAAAGAATAAATTGAAAGGGAGGGACAGAATAAAGGGAGCCTGGAGAAGACTATACTCTCCACTGTATCTCTGGTTCCTGAAACAGTGCCTGTCCCAGTTCAGCATGCATAGTATGTGTTAAATAAATGTATGATTAGATGAAGTTCAAGGGAAACTCATTGATCTTGAGGGACTCTTGAGTGAGGACTGCATATTCCTCATCAGCCAGAGGGCCCTCCACATGCTCCAAAGATGATGCACAATCACAAACCTTGTTTAAGTTTAAAATTTTATTTTGGGCTCTGTAATCCTTGGTTTCAGAGAAGGCAATGGCACCCCACTCCAATACTCTTGCCTGGAAAATCCCATGGAGGGAGGAGCCTGGTAGGCTGCAGTCCATGGGGTCGCGAAGAGTCAGACATGACTGAGCGACTTCACTTTAACTTTTCACTTTCATGCATTGGAGAAGGAAATGACAACCCACTCCAGTATTCTTGCCTGGAGAATCCCAGGGATGGGGGAGCCTGGCGGGCTGCCGTCTATGGGGTCGAACAGAGTCGGACACGACTGAAGCGACACACCAGCAGCAATCCTTGGTTTTGAATGGTTCTGATGATGACATTATCTTTTAAAAATCCTTCCTAGAATAGAAAATTTAGCATTTTGTTCAAAGCTAAAAGTCATCTGGTGATTAAAATGAAAAAAAAAATAAATTGTATTAACTGTAACATGGAACTATATGACAACGAATCATTCTACTTCTAAATTACAACAGAAAGAGGAGTTCAAAATGCATTGGTTTCCACTAAGAAGAACCTGGCCTCCAAAGTTGAG
Source organism: Raphicerus campestris (assembly GCA_006410735.1). Taxonomy (NCBI): domain Eukaryota; kingdom Metazoa; phylum Chordata; class Mammalia; order Artiodactyla; family Bovidae; genus Raphicerus; species Raphicerus campestris. Next base: position 612,347 of record SJYW01044833.1, on the reverse strand, counting down.
TACTTAGGAGGTCCTGATAATCTTTCAGTAGAGTATTTCTTAAGAGCTTTATAATTTCTTACAATAGTGGTTTGAAATGTTCTGTGTAGAGCTCTTGAGTGGCTTTGTAATGGATCAGTGTCTACTTTTCATGTATTTCTATATTTTGTTTTTTATTTTGGGGTATATCTATAAATAAAATTGACTTTTGCTATATTTCCCTTCTATCCAGTGACTGTGCTAAACTCACGTTAATTGTGATAGCTTATCTCTGTATTCATTTGGATTTTCTATGTGTACCAGTCATCTGTGAAGGATGGCAGTTTTATTTCTTCATTTTCTAAGCTTGCCTTAATGCATTACATAGGCCTTCCAGTAAAATGTCAGAGAGAATTGGTGATAGCAGCCATCCTTGTTTTATTTCTGATCTCAAGGGAAAGCTTTCAATATTTCACAATGAAATGCGAAGTTTGCTGGAAGATTCTTACAGATATGCTCTATCAGATTCATGAAGTTCTCTTTTATTCCAAGTTTGCTAAGAAAGTTTTCATTAATGAGGATTGAATTTTATGATTTGCTTTTTCTGCATCAATGTGAATAATATTTTCTCCCTTGTTTTTCTGTGTCCAAGTGAATATTGTTTTCTCAATGTGGTGAATTAAATTGATGATTTCTTTCTCTTTTGGGGAATTGTTATTGAAGTATAACATGCATACAGAAAAGTGCACAAATCATAAATGTGTAGTATAGTGAATTTTGACAAATGAAATTAAGAGTGTCAACTGCCACATGAAGGTATAAGCCATTACTAGGTCACCAGTATTCTTGCCTGGAAAGTCCCAGGGACAGAGGAACCTGGTGGGCTATATAGTCCAAAACCACCAAGGTGACAGAAATACTCTCGAACCTTTTTTAGTGTAAGACTCTGTAACTAGTGCCTGAATTTCTAATGCCATATATTGGTTTTGCCATATCTTGGGGGTGGGTGAGCATCTGGCTTCCTCCATTTCAGAACTGTGTTTGTGCTGTTAATCTTAGTTGCAAATAGTTTTAGTTTGCTTGTTCTCATTGCTGGAGAGTGTTCCATTGTATGAACAGATGACAGTATGGTTCCCATGCTACTGGACATGGATATGTTGCATCTTTTTGAGAGGCTGTTACGATTAATGCACATGACGATATTATTGAACAGGTCTTTTGTGACTGTATCCATGCATTTCTTTTTAGTACATACACACTCACTTAAGAGTTTCTGGGTCAGAGATTATACCTATCTTTTGCTTTATAATCAGTGAAAGTGTTAGTCATGTCTGACTCTTTGACCCCATGGACTGTAGCCCTCAAGGATCCTCTGTCTGTGGAATTTTTCAGGCAAGAATACTGGAGTTGGTTGCCATTTCCTACTCCAGGGGATCTTCCCAACTTGGGGATCGAACCTGGGTCTCTGCATTGCAGGCATCAGATTGTTTACCATCTGAGCCACCAGGGAAGTCCCTTTAGTATCAGTAGATACTGCCTAACAGCTTCTCTAGTGATTGTACCACTTTGCACTTTCACACATGAAGGTATAAGAACTCTCACCAACATATGAGAGTTCATAATACATTCTTGGTAGATAATAGGTGTTTATATTGAGAGAATATCTTTGACTTCCCAGGGAGGTGATCAAGGGCGGTAGGAAAGTAGTAGGATTGGCCTCTAGTTCAAATAAGTGATTATATGGTATTTGGGTTTATATTTTTCTTCCCTGGTGTTAAACATATTACCTTATAAGCAAGTAGCTGTCTAGTAGGCTTCAACTGAATTGAAAGGTATCACTACAGTCTCCTCCACAAGACCTGGCTTTTAGAGTCAGTAAGGGTATAGGGGATTTACTGGTGGATGTGGGCATCTAAGCTCATGTAGATAGGAGTGGTAGGAGAACAAGAGAAGAATATGGACATCAATGTGAAAAGACTTTGAAGATGAGTTTCCCACCTTGTATTTTTTCTCAAGGTTTTTGTGGTGAATAGTCAATGTTAGGGAATTGCCTGGTGATCCAGGTGTTAGGACTCTAGCTTCCATTTCTGGGGCCCTGGGTTCAATCCCTGATCAGGTAACTAAGATCCTGCAAGCCTCTTGGCACAAGCCAAAAATAAAAAATAAAAAAATGGCTTCCACTGTGGCTCAGTTGGTAAAGAATTCACCTGCAATGCAGGAGACCTGAGTCCAGTCCTTAGGTCAAGAAAATCCCCTGGAGAAGGGAATGGTTATCCTCTCCAGTATTCTTTCCTGGGAAAATCCCATGGACAGAAGACTCTGGCAGGCAGCAGTCCATGGGGTGTCAAGAGCTGGATGCAACTTAGCAATGAAACCATCACCACTGTGGTCAGTGTCAGTTATTCCATTTATTATTCTTATCATTTAATACTGTTTGAAAGCTGAGATTGTTTTGGGGGCAACCTTAGAAGGATGTGGGGGAAATCTGATATGGAGAAATCCAATTTCCACCACCCACCACTACCCCGCCTCACAGTCAGTCAGGGCATTTCTGTTAATTGCAGCTGACTACCATCAAGGATATCATTTAAAGATACTGTTTTGCTTTAAAAAAAAAAAAAAGAGAAATCATTGATACAGTGATATTTTTCTTGATAAATCCTGAGTTCTTCGTTTTCCTGTCTCAATCACCTGTGAACCATTTTTAGCATTTCTTTTCAGCTGTCACTTGATGATGATGTAGGTGTATGTTTTTCTTTGTGCAAGGGTCATCCTGACATATCGTTGGTTCCTTTTGTTTTTGTCAGTTTTGTCTTTAATCACAGCACTCCTTTGCTTATATTTTTTGTCAAAGAATATCTATTCTCCCAGTCTTTCAGTCATACCTGACTTGGTGATATTTTTGCCACTGCTAATGTGGATTATTTCTTACAATCAGAAAAACTAGAAGCAGATTTTTACATCAGTTGGATTTTAGCAAAGCAATCACATCTTTATGTATATGACATGACATGAATTAGCCAGTTTGAACATTTTGCATCACCTCTAAAGGAAGTGGCTGCTGCTGCTGCTGCTAAGTTGCTTCAGTCGTGTCCGACTCTGTGCGACCTCACAGATGGCAGCCCATCAGGCTCCTCCATCCCTGGGATTCTCCAGGTAAGAATACTGGAGTGGGTTGCCGTTTCCTTCTCCAATGCATGAAAGTTTAAAGTGAAAGGGAAGTCGCTCAGTTGTGTCCGACTCCTAGCGACCCCACGGACTGCAGCCCACCAGGCTCCTCCGTCTATGGGAGTTTCCAGGCAAGAGTACTGGAGTGGGTTGCCAGTGCCTTCTCCTTGAAAGGAAGTGGACTCTGCTAAATAATTCTTAATGATGCTATAAATATTGGTAACTTGGAAAGCCATGATTGATTCAATCATTTGATTAGAAGAAAAGGAAAGTTTCTCAGGGAGGTATCAAAGTTAGATAATAATAGGCATTTTATGAACAGTATTTAGTCTCTTAGTAATGTTCACGTTAGACAGACTTTCCATAGTCGTCTAGTTACTTTGGAGCATTTAGTTCTTTAAGTTTCTGTTGTTGTGGTGATGATGGCTTATTCTGTTCCAAAATCTGTGCCCCTTTAAAACATGGCCAACAGAGCTTTCTTTTGGGAGAAGTCAGCAGTCTGTAACCCAGAAGGGGGTCTTTAGTAGAACCTGACCATGCTGACACCCTGCCAGCCTGCAGAACTGTGAGAAAGACATTCTTGTCATGTACAAGCCAGCTAAGAGGTGCTAGTGGTAAAGAACTGCCTGCCGATGCAGGAGACATAAGAGATGGGGTTTGATCCCTGGGTTGGGAAGATCCCCTGGAGGAGGGCATGACATCCCACTCCAGTATTCTTGCCTGGAGAATCCCATGCACAGAGGAGCCTGGTGGGCTACAGTCCAAGGGTCAGCAAAGAGTCAGATGCAACTGAAGTGACTTAGCACGCTTGCATAATCCAGCCAGCCTGTGGTATTTTGTTACAGCAGCCTGAACAGACCATGCACCAATGTACATGACTCGTACTTCACACTTCTTGTTGTATCGTTTCCCACCACCCAAGTATAAGACACACCTTCTCACCATCATCGAAATCCTGCTCCCCTGTGGGGGAGGGGCAGGGGGTGATCTGCTACTGGGAATTCAAATGGGGCTCTGAGGATCTTGGAATCACCAAGGCAGCCATTGGATTCAAAAGTTAGAGCTTTTCTTTTTTTCAAGAGGCAGCTTCAACTAAGAAATGAATTAAAATATATGAATTTGTATCAAGAGTAATTATTTTGTATTTCATAGCAGGATAAATGTCTAATACAGGTCAAGGGTATTTTTCTCAAAAGTGTATTTTTCAAATGATCTTACTAAAATTTTTTATTTACAAAAAAAGGTTAAGCATTTTTTTTCACGTTGTCAGGTGTCTTTGTCCTCATGGGACAGTATGGCATTTGCACAGCTCTGAGTTCTCCGTGTCTGGGAAGCTTTCTCCGAAATTGTAACCAAGAGGCAGTGTGGTGAGCAGAGTGGGTGGCTGGGCATCGCTGATTCTGCAGTTGATTGGCTGGACCACGAGGGCAGCTGGAAACCATTCCCCGCAGAGCCGAGGTCACAGACAGATTGCTTCTGTTCTTTTTTCTCCCCACATTTCTTGCCACATTGTATTTGGCAAACCAATACTTGGAATCATTTTTCTTTTCAACCTTTAATTTGGTTTCCTAGTTTTGTTAAGAAAAGGTAATGAGGTTTGCTTTTTTTTCTTTTTTATCTCAGAAAGGATATCTATCTTCCTCCTTTTATTTAACACATTTACTTTGGCAGAGCACACACCTGCTCAAGGGCTCTCTGATATTTGGGAAAGGATTTTTCTTTTGAGTTTGCAGAATCATATTCTTTCTTTGATGGAACGGTTCAGATCTCCACCCTGCCAGCTCTTTTAAAATACTCACCGCTGACCTGCAACATACTATGTTTGTTTACAGTTTCCTGACTCCCTTAATTTATTGAGCATATAAGCACTTGGCTCAATGCTTTCTCTCCCCACCACAGAACATGACATGTTTTTCATGGTGATTTTACCATCTTTGTAGATGCTTCATCTAGTATCCCCATCTTCCTGTCTTAGAAATACCTTGTTTTCATCTTACCTCAACCCCAAGTAACACCCTAGATTTTGCTGTTATCAAGGGCTGTGGTGACTGCCGTCTCCCTGACAACCTCTCTGAGTCTCAGCTGCTCCTTCTGGTCCTCCCTTCAGTCCATCATAACTCCCTGCTCAGGTATCTCCTCTCCCTGTCCAAGTTCCCCTCCTATTCTCATTGCTCTTCTCTCATTCATTTCCATGGTCCATCGTCACAGTTCGGTTCTTATCCATCAACTCCCTTGCCCTGGGTAGCTCTGTTGTGGGCACCGGGCAGAACCTCTTCTTGGTTTAATCAAGTCTTTCACCTACTCTCTGTCTATAATGGAGCAGCTCATTATGGTTGAAGAGCCCTGGGCCATCCTGACAGGTCTCATTTTAGTTAATGACCACTAACCTCTAGTAGGATTTCAGACGTTTTGGTGATATGTTTTCCTTTTATTTGACCTTTTCAAATTTTCTCTGTCCATTACTTTCCCAGAAAACTCAAATGAAGCTGTAACTTTAGTCATCTATGCAAAGACTAATTTAACAGAACAACTTACCAGAGGCCAGTGTAATAGACTTTTTGTCAAAAAATTACAGATTCTGCAAATAACATGACCAACCCAAATTCATATAATCACTTCTGTGGCCTGTACTTTCAGCTTCCATTGTTATTTCAGTAGAGTTTCAAAATAAAAACAAATAGACATTAATTTAAAATGACTCAATGATTTAAAAATATATGACTTGCCATTTCAGCTATCTAAAATTAACATCTAGGCTATTACACTGGGGGAGCAATTACGAATGTCTGAGTATGAAATGTACACAAGAGGCTGCATGGATATACTTTTATATCAACTTAATTGTTACCAGTAAAACACAGTGAGGAGAAGAGTGTGTTTACCTTCCACACACAGTAATTCTAGTGTTTTGTATCACTTCTTGATCGAAGAAACAGTCATTGCTTATCATCAGTCCAGGAGAAACCACCCATTCCTGACAGAGCCCCTGCAGGCACACAAAATATAGAAAGCTGAAAGCTTTTCCTGGCTGAGAGCATCTTCCTATCAGCAAACTTCGTGGTTGGAAATTGAGGGAGAGAAATTCCAGTTATTCAGGGGAAATGTGAGTACATGGACACAGCTAAAAGCACTGAGGCTGTTTCCAGGCTTGTCTTTGTCTTTGGATGCTGTTTTCTCTCTGACTGTTCCACTGGGTGTTATTGTGGAAACCTGGCAACACAGACACTATAATTTCATTTGTTTCATATAGTGCAGTTCCCGAAAGAGTTTAGTGAGGGGACTTTAAGCTTAGTATTCTTGTAATATAAAAAGTGAAAATAGAAACTGGTAGGGGAAGCAAAGAAACAAAACAAGGATGCCAGAAAGCATCAAGACTGAAAAACAGGAAAGGAGAAAGGAAAATGAAGAGAGAATTCACAAAAGAAGATTTTTAAAATGTTAGTGTATATGTGTGTGCCACGTCACTTCAGGCATGTCCCACTTTTTGCGACTGTATGGACTGTAGCCCCCCCAGGCTCCTCTGTTCATGGGATTCTCCAGGCAAGAATAGTGGAGTGGGTCACTGTCCCTTTCTGCAGGGCATCTTCCTGACCCAGGGACTGAACCTGCACCTCTCATGCCTCCTGCATTGGCAGGCAGGTTCTTTGCCATTACTGCCAGCTGGGAAGCACACTCACATTACTCTAATAGGAGTGACAGTCTCACTACCGTTTATTCAATGACCACCTAACGTTTTTCTGCGACTTCATGTGGATTAGCTATCTGAATCTTGATCATGGCCCTAGAGTTTGGTGCAGTTATTCTTATTGCCAGTACTTAGTAAAACAGGAAAAGACTCATGGTTGCAGAAGGCACAGCTCATTCATGGTTGGTCATGGAAGTAGGACAGACATGTTTGAAAGCATTTTGGTAATAGGCATTGAGAAACTTCAGAATAATCAGCCCATTTTCAGTTAAATCAACTCTTCTCAATTAGATTAACTCTTCTAAAAGAACAATATTGTACATAATAAAGTTTTGTAATTTGAAATGTTTAAAGTAATAGAGTATAACAGCAAGTCAGGATGTTATGTAGGCTTAATCATGAAGCTTAAGAGTACAAGCTTATGAAGATGTACATGATATAACTGTTAGGTACAAAGACGACCAGGACACCAAAAAAGTGTCTAACAGGATTTTTAATGGTGGAGCGCTACTGGGCGGAGTTCTTGGACTTGAACACTTCGCAGGCTGAGAAAGTCCACGCCTGGACTGTGTTAGAAGCAGCAGCTTATATACATTCGTTGTGAGGGATGGTCAGGTTAATGGACGGGGGGCCCATCATGGCCCCAGGGTCCGGCCTTACAATAATAACTAGGAAAAGGAGGATACAAACTATATGATTCATTTTCTGTAAATGGAATTGCATATGATCATAGAATAAAAAAGATGGAAGAAATAAATCAGGAGGTTTTTTTTTTCCCCCTCTTAATAGTGAAGCATGGTGAATTTCATACCTTTTAAGACTTCCATATTTTCTACATTAAAAAAAAATAAACAGCAACAGAAAAACTCAGGTGTGGTAGGTGAGTGCGTCTCTGGTCCTGGGTCCAGACTTCCCCTCATGCCCTCCTTTCTCCCGCATCAGATGACTTGCTCTGGCCAGTGGGGCAGGAGCATCTCTGATGCTTTCATTTCTGATCTCTCATCCGAGACATCACTGGAAGGGTCCCTGGTGGGGCTGTGGAGGGGACCTGCAGCAGGGCCCACCCGTCCCAGTCCAGGCCAGCCTCTGTCCCCAGGCTTCCAGCCAACAAGCTGGCGGCTTCCTCAGTGCCTGACTGTGCAGCTCAGCCGGCCAGACTGGGCCAGAACAGCAGAGCGCTGCTGCTGCCCGAGCACGTGCAGTTTCACGGCTCGGCTGCTGGTTACCCCCTTCCCCACTGAGATCTGGGATGAAATGTGGTAGTGAGAGTTAACTTACTCAGGAGGTTGTAGATTCCAGAGCTTTACTGAGTGGCAGGTCCAGATTTAAAAACCTCCGTCCATAAGATGCGGGCAGGGTCTTCCATTATTCATCTTCTGAGTAACCCTGTGTTCGAGTCTGGCTTTATACTCTCCATGTATTGAACTGGCTGCCTCCACCCCTCTTTCCCTAATTCCCACCCTGTGATCAGACTCTCTCTCAAGGCCACCCTGGCTTCCCCTGACAGCCTGGGCTGCGCGGTGTGCTGGTTGAACAGGGTTGTCTGCAGAGTGGGAGGCAGGGTCAGGCCCGCCGCATGCGGCCTATGGGCGATGGTGATAATTGGTCCATGTCCAGTGGTGAGGGTGGCATCAGCAGACGTGTCCGGTGTGCTGGAGGAAGCACACAGGTGTGTCACTGTCCGGAGAGGAGCTGTAACCCCGCAGCCTGGCTCTGCCCTCGGGCTCCTCACCAGCTGCAGCCCTGCGTCTCACAGCCTTGTCTAAAGGAAGAGAGGCTGATGCGCATCTGCTTAGAGGGAAAAAATGCCCCAGTCAGAGTCTCCCCAAGGCTCTCTCTAGAGCAAGCCCATGAGGTCCCCCGAGCCTGGGGGTGACTAAAACTTACTGTGACCTTTCCAGATGTCCCCTTCTCCGCGGAACACCTGTGCCCCTCATCACTGCATCAGGAAGCAGTGACCCCCAGGAGGGCCAGACAGCTCCCCTAGGTGGCCCAGCTCAGCAGAAGGCACGCGTACACACAGAGGCCCGGTCAGACTGACTAGTGAGAGTGGGATTCAGCCTCGTTCCTCCAGAATATTGTTCACCTGTGGATGAAAGACGGCTTTCATGTGGACTTTGTTCTCAGTGCTTCAGAGACAAGTTGGAAAACAGGTCCACAACTGTTGCTTCTAATGTTAACATGGGATTCAGCTTGCAGCAGGTTCTCAAAAATTAGTTCTTAAATAAGGAATGTAAATATTTGACCAATTACGTAAATTGTTAGCTAAAACTACGCATAAGGGTTGTGAAAACATGATCCAGTGCAGAGGTTCCGGGGACTTGTTAGAAATAAGTGCTTCCTGTCCCCCTCATCCCCACAGAACCAGAAGGGAGGGGCCTGGCCACCTGTGCGTGTAGTCCCTTCTGTGATGTACACGCTCGTAAGACCCATGGATTGAGCAGTTAGTCTAATTTCTGACAAATGGTTGTGAAATTGTTTATCCTGAGGTTAACTCATTCACTTTTCCAAACAAATGAAGAATGGGTGATTGCCAAGATCACGTTGCAAATGAAAACAAAATAGCTCCAACTACCAAATTCCACATCTGTAGCTTAATGTTTTAATGTTTGAAGAGTTTTTTCCATAGGTAAACACAATTCACTGTCAGTTTTACTAGACCCCTGAATCAGTTGTAAACTCTCCATTTAGACTGGTATTAGGTACTGTTCAGTTCAGTCGCTCAGTTGTGTCTGACTGTTTGTGATCCTATGGACTGCAGCACACCAGGCCTCCCTATTCATCACCAACTCCCAGACCTTGCTCAAACTCATGTCCATTGAATTGGTGATGCATTCAACCATCTCATCCTCCGTCATCCATTTCTCCTCCTGCCTTCAATCTTTCCCAGAATCAGGGTCTTTTAAAGGAGTCAGTTCTTTGCATCAGGTAGCCAAAGGATTAGAGCTTCAGCTTCAGCATTAGTCCTTCCAGTGAATATTCAGAACTGATCTCTTTTAGGATGGCCTGGTTGGATCTCCTTGCAGTCCAAGGAACTCTCAAGAGTCTTCTCCAATACCACAGTTCAAAAGCATCAATTCTTCGGTGCTCAGCTTTCTTTATAGTCCAACTCTCACATCCATACATAACTACTGGGAAAACCAAATCTTTGGCTAGCTAGATCTTTGATGGCAAAGTATTGTCTTTGCTTTTCAATATACTATCTAGATTGGTCATAGCTTTTCCTACAAGGAGGAAAGCATCTTTTAGTTTCATGGCTGCAGTCACCATCTGCAGTGATTTTGGAGCCCCCAAAATGAAATTGGTCACTGTTTATGTTGTTTCCCCATCTATTTGCCATGAATGATGGGACCAGATGCCACGATCTTCATTTTCTGAATGTTGAGTTTTAAGCTAGATTTTTCACTCTCCTCTTTCACTTTCATCAAGAGCCTCTTTAGTAGTTCTTCACTTTCTGCTATAAGGGTAGTGTCATCTGTGTGTCTGAGGTTATTGATATTTCTCCCAGCAATCTTTGATTCCAGCTTGTGCTTCATGCAGCCCTGCGTTTCTCATGATGTACTCTGCATATAAGTTAAATAAGCAGGGTGACAATATATAGCCTTGACATACTATATAGGAACCAGTCTGTTGTTTCCCGATGTGGAACCAGTCTGTTTTTCCATGTCCAGTTCTAACTGTTACTTCTTGACCTGCATACAGATTTCTCAAGAGGCAGGTCAGACGGTCTGGTATTCTCATCTCTTGAAGAATTTTCCTCAGTTTGTTGTGGTCCACACAGTCAAAGGCTTTGGTGTAGTCAATAAAGCAGAAGTAGATGTTTTTCTGGAACTCTCTTGCTGTTTCGATGATTCAGCAAATGTTGGCAATTTGATCTCTGGTTCCTCTGCCTTTTCTGAATCCATCTTGAACATCTGGAAGTTCACAGTTCACTGATGAAGGCTGGATTGGAGAATTTTGAGTGCTACTTTGCTAGTGTGTGAGTGCTAGGGGTACTGTTAGCAAGGTATTGTCTTACTTGTGATGATGGCATTGCAAATTCAGGGATGTGCTGGATCGTGTATTTTTGAAAGATTTATTGTTACAAATATTGCCTGAGTGAGAGAAAATGCAAAATTTTTCCATATTAAACATATACATGTGCTTTTAATGGATTTAATTAAAGTAGGGAATAACAAATGAAAAAAAAGATTCTTCATACAAATAATACAAATCATAACTGAATTTTTTAGAATTCTAGAGGAAAGTTAAAGCATGTCAAGGTAAGATTTAAAAACAGAATAAGTCAATATGTTACTAATATTCTTATTGTAAGTATATTCCTCACAGCAACAGTGATTAATGCTGATCTGTTGTTTGTTATTCTGAAGCTCCTGTCAGAATCTGTGCCTCACCCTCCTTTTATCTCCATGACAACAAGGAGAGGTATTTGTTGTGCTCTCTGGTTTTGAATATGGTGAATGTGGGATGTTGGGAAATTAAGTAACTCAAAGTCTCCTAACCACTAACAGTGCAGTTAGGATTTATGGAATGTCCTCATATCAGAATTGTAGGGTACAGATTCTTTCAGCACAGCAAGAAGCTTAGGGGAGGAGCTCATCAGAACCAGCTGCTCTCGGGTCTGAAACAGCACAGCTGTCAGGAGCCAACTGGGACCTACAGGAGCATGTGACAGAGAGAGCTGAAGGACTGGGGGTGGGAGTGGACCTGGAGATGGGGGAAAGAGCAGAAATCCTTCTGAATGTGTAGTCTGAGAGATCCTTAGAGAGCAGGAGGATGTTAACATGTAGGATCTGGGGGTAAAGTTATTATCAGTAATATGCTATGTAATTTTTACAAAGGGACGCTGGGTTACTTAGAAAAACGATGGCTAAGAATGAAATTTAAGTCCTTACCAAGGCCCAGAGACCCTGCAACCTATGGCCCCTTCCTGCCTCTTGAGCTCACTTCTCAGCCTCTCTCCCTCTGTCTGGCTGCCTCCTGTTCCCTCCTGGAGGCTGGCAATGCTTCTGCCTCAGGGCCTTTGCACTTGCTCTTTGTGTTTCTTCCCTGATGGCTAACGGCATCTGTTAGTTTTACCACTAAGTATTACATATGTTTGATGTTACTATAAATAACATTGTTTTTAATGTTTGATTTCTGTGTCATCAGTGTTTGGGTTTATTTCTGGGCTGTCTATTCTGTTCATTTAACTATGTCTCTGTTTTTGTACCAGTACCATAGTGTTTTGATTACTGTAGTTTTCTAGTATAATCTAAAGGCAGGGTGCCTGATTCCGCCAGCACTGTAGCTGTTCCTCAAGATTGTTTTGGCTACTTGGGGTATTTTGTGTCTCTGTACAATTTGTAAATTTACTCTATTTCTGTAAAAAATGCCCTTGGTATTTTGATAGGGATGGCATTGAATCTCTAGATTGCCTTAGGCAGTACCGTAAGTTTCTAGGTACAGAAATATAATTTATTTCTTTATGTAAAGAAATAGAGGAAAATAATAGAATGGGGAAAAGAAATAGAGGAAAATAATAGAATGGGAAAGGCTAGAGATCTCTTCAAGAAAATTAGAGATCAAAGGGACCATTTCATGCAAAGATGGGCACAATTAAGGACAGAAATGGTAGGGACCTAACACAAGCAGAAGGTATTAAGAAGAGGTGGCAAGAATACACAGAAGAACTATACAAAAAAATCTTCATGACCCGGATAACCACAATGGTATGAAAACTCACCTAGAGCCAGACATCCTGGAATGTGAAGTCAAGTGGGCCTTAGGAAGCATCATACGAACAAAGCTACTGGAGGTGATGTAATTCCAGCTGAGCTATTTCAAATCCTGAAAGATGATGCTGTGAAAATGATGCACTCAATATGTCAGCAAATTTGGAAAACTCAGCAGTGGCCACAGGACTGGAAAAGATCAGTATTCATTCCAATATAAAGAAAGTGAAGTGAAGTCGCTCAGTCGTGTCTGACTCTTGGCGACCNAATGAGATGGTTGGATGGCATCACCAACTCAATGGACATGAGTTTGAGTTAACTCTGGGAGTTGGTGATGAACAGGGAAGCCTGTCATGCTGGAGTCCATGGAGTCACAAAGAGTTGGACGCAACTGAGCGACTGAACTGAAATGAACTGATTGATATTGTATCAATTTTGCTACACTTAAGAGTTTTGAGAGATTTTGTGGATTTTATAGAATCCTTTATATAGACATACGTGCACTTGTGATAATGTGTATTGTGCTCTCTTTAGGGCAAGGTTCTATAAATATCAGGTCAAATTGGTTAATAATGTCCAAGTCTTTTATGTCTTCCTGACTTTCTGTGTCCTTTTCTATCATTGAGAGGATTGTTTAAATATTTGACTATAATTTGGGTTTATTTGTTTCTTTTGTGGTTCTATTAGTTTTACCTGTATGCATTTTCAAACTCTTTTATCAATTGAATAAAGGTTTAAGGTTATGTACATTTGGTGAATTTCTCATTATGACTGCTTTATCATTATAAATGACCCTCATTGTTCCTGGTGTATTCTTTTCTCTAAGATTTACTTGATATCTTTCCCATACTTTTAACTTTGAATTATTTCTGTCTTTATATTTAGTGTGAGCTTCTTGTAGGCACCAAAGTTGAGTGTTGTTATTTTGTTCAGTTGCAGAATCTCTATCTTAAATAATATGTTTCAACTTTCCATTTAGTATGATAATTTTTATGATTGGGTTTAAATTCATTGTCTTGCTTTTTTCAAAATCAGTCTTATCTGGTATTTGCTTATTTTCTCTTCATTTTTTAACTTCCTTTGGATGCTGTATTTCTTTATTATGTGTTATCTTTATTACCTATATGATTTGTTATTTCAGGGGTTGTTTAGTAGGGTAAATAATACACCTTTTCAAATTATCTCTATATATTCCAAGTGATATACTTCTTTACATAACATATGGTTATTCTTGAGTTCTACCGCATTAGAGATAAAACTGAAATTCAGAGAAGTGATGTGACTTATCCGTGGCCAGAAGCCTTGATTAGGGGCTAAAATAAGAATTCTAGTTTCACGTCAGGCTTGGTGCAACACTAGGGTGGGTTTTCATGCATTTTCCTTGTTGATTACCAAGTCACCATGGTTACAAATTATACTTACAAGCACCAATGTGGAAAATTTGGAATTATTCTTTTCTTGTTTTGGAAAATGTAAGTTTTAAATATCCAAAAGGAAAGCCCTAAAATTTCCCTGCAGACCATTTGGATAGGTTATCACATAAGGCATCAGATAAATAATTAGTGATAAATCTGTGAGCCAGCTTTTAGTTGATACCCTGGAGCAGAATTTGGCTTCCTTTGGCTCTTCACATTAGTCACTTTGGGAGAGTGATTCACATCCCATAAATCACGTTCTGACTGTAACCAGGAGGGTTGTCTGAAATTGTATTTACTCATCTCATTCCCTGTGCCAGGACTGAGAAATATCTGAGACTGTCATCCCGATAGGTACCTCTCTCTAGGCCTGGTTATGAAAAAATGAATGCAGGATGCATATTTACTTCTTGCATTTGTAACATCAGAATTGCACAATTCATCTGTTAAAATACTCAATTTGGGAATATCAGATTTTATGTTCCCTGGATCATCATGGGAACAAAGAAAAGAGTGTATTAATAATGTAAACAAGTATGTTAATATTCCTTTTAAACATAAGTATAACATAAGTAGGAGCCAATGTTTATTAAATTTAAAATAAAATTTTGAATTCTCATAGTTTTCTTAGATGTATTTTCCTTATTATAATTGCATTTTTGTGTCCAGATTTATCCCAAGTGTTATATATTTATACAAGATCAAAATCAAATACTCTTCTGGGTATTCACACACCATCATTTTTTTTTTTTTTTTTTTAGAGCATCAAGTGTATTTTTCAACAGGATGTAAGAGAGAAAACTAGCATCAGTTTACTTGTCTGATTACTTCTTCTCTCTTTTTTTTTTTTTCCTTTTAATACTTTATTCTATTTTACAGTACTGTGTTGGTTTTGCCATACATTGACATGAATCATCCACAGGTGTACACGATCTCACCATCATTTTTTATCATTCATATCCATAAGCTCTAAATAGCAGATACTTTGAACCTAGGAGATAGGTTGGAAAAGTAATCAGTTTGTATGATTAATCTGATTTCTGCTTTTTTCTCTAGTTGAAGAAAGTAAAGAGTAAAATTCTTAGGCTGAAACAAAGTTTCAGGCCAGAAATGTATGTATATATTTATATATGTATTTTTCCAGAGCTTGTTTTAAGGAAAATCAATAATACCAGAATGCCTGGATTTTTTTTTATATTCATAAGAAGATTATGTAGAAATATCCTCAAATTATAACCTTTTGACAAATACTCATACAATCAAAAGAATTCTCTGACTCCCTTATTATGGCATTTGATGACCTCTATTCAGCTTCTGCAGAAGTTTACATTGTATTGAGGGGGAAAAAAGAGGAATAACCATGGTCCGTTGGTTTCCCGAACACGCAACAACTGTATGTTTACACAGGCAGATGATCATCACAATGTGGGCCTCTGAGGACAACATAAAGAAGGGTTTCTGTGCTGGCAGTGTGAGAACAGAGAGTGGAGAGGTAAACAGTGAAAACAAGAGAGCTGAAAAAAATAAGGCCACTCAGCCTCGTGTAATCACTCTTGCTGTACAGCTGTGCCACTTCCAGACCAAATGCAGCTCTTTTCAGGCTTTGCCATATGGTTTAATAAAAACAGGAAATTTCTCCACCATTCTGCAGTATAGTCATCTACTGGAATAGATGTTTATCTGGCAGTTTCACTCTCCCATTTCTTTACAAGAGACATATTCTTAGTGCTTCTTTCATTACAGTTTCAGGAAATTTCTTTAGTTCTGTGTGATGGCTCTCTCGACTCGGTGATGGCAGGTTATTGCCCTGCACGTCCACTGCAGGTAAACATGGTGAGTCCCATCCTGGACATGGCTTGACTTCATTTCCTAAAGTGTACTTTATACAGGCTGATCCTTTGGGTGAAAGATAACACAAAAATTCTATAAAACTGAATTAAAAGGTTTGCTCAGGGAAAGCAAGAACAGAATGTAGAGTGAAATTTTATAAAGGATTAACTGTAAAAGATTGGGTTTGATTGATGAGATGTTGATTCATTTATTCAAAGATATTTCTGAATGCCCTCCATGTCCCAAGCACTGTATTATGCTTGGTTTTAAGTTGGCAAATTAAAAAATAAAACATGACTACTGCCCTGGGAGCTCAAAATTTAATCTGGCAGGAGGTCAATAGACAAATGAACAAATAAAAATTTAAATTTCACACTATAATACAATTACACATGATAAGTGCCATGATAGAGAATAATTCGATTGAGTCCTATTAAGCAATTGAAATTTTAGAAGGTCTCTCAGAGAGAATTTATCTAAATTGAGACTCGGCAATATGACCAGTCCACCCTATGAAAATTTTGTGATAGCAGTCTATGGAAAGGAAGTATCATGAGCATTCTGTGGAAAGGAAGTAACAGGAGCAGAAGCAAGCTGGACAAAGCTGAACATAATTGAGAAGTGGAAAGGGAGCTGATATGCTGGCAGGGAGGCAGAACTGAAGTCAGAAAATAATCAGTGTGCATTATATAGGGCCTTTTAAATCACAGTAAGGTGTTGCAAATATATATAATTAATGGAATGTATATAATGACATGAGTTTGAACATACTCCGGGACATAGTGAAGGACAGGGAAGTCTGACATGCTGCAGTCCATGGGGTCATTAAAGAGTTGGACACAACTTAGCGACTGAACAACAACAACATAATTAATGAGTCAATACTTCAGTTCTATTTCTTTACTAACTGGTATTCTATTTATTGTGAATTATTGAATAGATATAATTTTGAATAAAATATTAACTTATTTTGTATACATTAGTATATATCTACTTTCATTCTGAAAGCAAGTTATCTCCCATCACTCAGTGGAAAAGTACAGGTATTGTGTGATAAGCTGATATACTGAAGGAGATGATAATGACTTTGAAATGACATGGACTAAGGTCAAGTGACAGAAGCACATTTAGAACTCAGTTCATGTTTAATCTTTAACATGATTATGTTAAACATCAGTGAATTGAAAAATAAATCCTGGCTACATTGATGTATCATAATAAAATGTGACAAAACATATTCTATGACAAGCAGGATTCAGAAATGGATAAGTAATGGAGGTGGAACAGTTTCCCAGTTTGAATGTCTGTATTTCCTAAAGAAGAAGTAAATGAGTAGAAACTTAAAATTTCATGAAATGTTGTAACCTATATATGTGTTGAGAATGTTAGAATTCAAGAACTGGGCCAAAACTGTCCCCATTTATGTGAAGCATTTTCTTTACTACAGTAGTTGGGAAAGGCATGAAGGGCAGGTCAATACTGGGGATAGAGCCGTCATCTAAAGTGTTTTTCTATGATGATCTGTCTGCCCTACTTTCAGCCTCAAAATGTATTTCTCTCTTTACTGGTTATCCGTTTATGGATTCCAGTCTTTAAGGCTCTTTCCTGTTTTAGTTCTTTCTTTGGCAATGCTGTCTAATAAATCCCCTTCACAGAGTAATTCACTCTTTTTAAAATAATTGCTAGAATAACTGCCATGCAGGGCATATAATAAGATACTGTGCTTCCTCTCCAAATGGTGAAACTGGACCAGTAGATTTTGGGGACCTCCAAAAGCACTGCAGATGGTGACTGCAGCCATGAAATTAAAAGATGCTTACTCCTTGGAAGGAAAGTTATGACCAACCTAGATAGCATATTGAAAAGCAGAGACATTATTTTGCCAACAAAGGTCTGTCTGGTCAAGGCTATGGTTTTTCCAGTGGTCATGTAAGGATGTGAGAATTGGACTGTGAAGAAGGCTGAGCGCAGAAGAATTGATGCTTTTGAACTGTGGTGTTGGAGAAAACTCTTGAGAGTCCCTTGGACTGCAAGGAGATCCAACCAGGCCATTCTGAAGGAGATCAGTCCTGGGTGTTCTCTGGAAAGAATGATGTTAAAGCTGAAACTTCAGTACTTTGACCACTTCATGCGAAGAGTTGACTCATTGGAAAAGACTGATGCTGGGAGGGATTGGGGGCAGGAAGAGAAAGGGACGACTGAGGATGAGATGGCTGGATGGCATCACTGACTTGATGGATGTGAGTCTGAGTGAACTCCAGGAGTTGGTGGTGGACAGGGAGCTGCGGTTCATGGGGTTGCAAAGAGTCGGACACAACTGAGCGACTGAACTGAACTGACCGAACTGAGAAAGAAATATTTAACGTTAGTAACTACAATGTAGGAAAGAAGTTGCAGTTGGTGATAGAGAAATTTAAAACATCTGAGGAGGGAATTAAGAGAAAGTGATATTTAGTTGGGAGAGAGGATGAACACGATTGTGGAGGTGACAGAATTGGAAGTGATAAATTGCAGAGTGGGCGTTACTGCGCAGTCCAGAAACGGGTCCGGGTGATGGGATACGGTGAGCAGAGGAGAGGCACGTGTGTGCACAACCTGGGAGCAGCGTGATGCCTCCAGCTGATGGTTGGTTTGGACACAGACCAGTGTTCCTCAGCTTGCTCACTTTCTTGTTCATCTTAACTTGGCACCAAGTGGTTACTGGTTATATCAGAAATAAACCTACCTAGTAAGATAAAAGTATGTATTCAGGTTAGTCTC
>SJYW01044833.1:580240-591277 GCA_006410735.1 Raphicerus campestris | reverse complement strand
TTTTTTTTTTTTTCCTTTTAATACTTTATTCTATTTTACAGTACTGTGTTGGTTTTGCCATACATTGACATGAATCATCCACAGGTGTACACGATCTCACCATCATTTTTTATCATTCATATCCATAAGCTCTAAATAGCAGATACTTTGAACCTAGGAGATAGGTTGGAAAAGTAATCAGTTTGTATGATTAATCTGATTTCTGCTTTTTTCTCTAGTTGAAGAAAGTAAAGAGTAAAATTCTTAGGCTGAAACAAAGTTTCAGGCCAGAAATGTATGTATATATTTATATATGTATTTTTCCAGAGCTTGTTTTAAGGAAAATCAATAATACCAGAATGCCTGGATTTTTTTATATTCATAAGAAGATTATGTAGAAATATCCTCAAATTATAACCTTTTGACAAATACTCATACAATCAAAAGAATTCTCTGACTCCCTTATTATGGCATTTGATGACCTCTATTCAGCTTCTGCAGAAGTTTACATTGTATTGAGGGGGAAAAAAGAGGAATAACCATGGTCCGTTGGTTTCCCGAACACGCAACAACTGTATGTTTACACAGGCAGATGATCATCACAATGTGGGCCTCTGAGGACAACATAAAGAAGGGTTTCTGTGCTGGCAGTGTGAGAACAGAGAGTGGAGAGGTAAACAGTGAAAACAAGAGAGCTGAAAAAAATAAGGCCACTCAGCCTCGTGTAATCACTCTTGCTGTACAGCTGTGCCACTTCCAGACCAAATGCAGCTCTTTTCAGGCTTTGCCATATGGTTTAATAAAAACAGGAAATTTCTCCAGCATTCTGCAGTATAGTCATCTACTGGAATAGATGTTTATCTGGCAGTTTCACTCTCCCATTTCTTTACAAGAGACATATTCTTAGTGCTTCTTTCATTACAGTTTCAGGAAATTTCTTTAGTTCTGTGTGATGGCTCTCTCGACTCGGTGATGGCAGGTTATTGCCCTGCACGTCCACTGCAGGTAAACATGGTGAGTCCCATCCTGGACATGGCTTGACTTCATTTCCTAAAGTGTACTTTATACAGGCTGATCCTTTGGGTGAAAAATAACACAAAAATTCTATAAAACTGAATTAAAAGGTTTGCTCAGGGAAAGCAAGAACAGAATGTAGAGTGAAATTTTATAAAGGATTAACTGTAAAAGATTGGGTTTGATTGATGAGATGTTGATTCATTTATTCAAAGATATTTCTGAATGCCCTCCATGTCCCAAGCACTGTATTATGCTTGGTTTTAAGTTGGCAAATTAAAAAATAAAACATGACTACTGCCCTGGGAGCTCAAAATTTGATCTGGCAGGAGGTCAATAGACAAATGAACAAATAAAAATCTAATTTCACACTATAATACAATTACACATGATAAGTGCCATGATAGAGAATAATTCGATTGAGTCCTATTAAGCAATTGAAATTTTAGAAGGTCTCTCAGAGAGAATTTATCTAAATTGAGACTCGGCAATATGACCAGTCCACCCTATGAAAATTTTGTGATAGCAGTCTATGGAAAGGAAGTATCATGAGCATTCTGTGGAAAGGAAGTAACAGGAGCAGAAGCAAGCTGGACAAAGCTGAACATAATTGAGGAGTGGAAAGGGAGCTGATATGCTGGCAGGGAGGCAGAACTGAAGTCAGAAAATAATCAGTGTGCATTATATAGGGCCTTTTAAATCACAGTAAGGTGTTGCAAATATATATAATTAATGGAATGTATATAATGACATGAGTTTGAACATACTCCGGGACATAGTGAAGGACAGGGAAGTCTGACATGCTGCAGTCCATGGGGTCATTAAAGAGTTGGACACAACTTAGCGACTGAACAACAACAACATAATTAATGAGTCAATACTTCAGTTCTATTTCTTTACTAACTGGTATTCTATTTATTGTGAATTATTGAATAGATATAATTTTGAATAAAATATTAACTTATTTTGTATACATTAGTATATATCTACTTTCATTCTGAAAGCAAGTTATCTCCCATCACTCAGTGGAAAAGTACAGGTATTGTGTGATAAGCTGATATACTGAAGGAGATGATAATGACTTTGAAATGACATGGACTAAGGTCAAGTGACAGAAGCACATTTAGAACTCAGTTCATGTTTAATCTTTAACATGATTATGTTAAACATCAGTGAATTGAAAAATAAATCCTGGCTACATTGATGTATCATAATAAAATGTGACAAAACATATTCTATGACAAGCAGGATTCAGAAATGGATAAGTAATGGAGGTGGAACAGTTTCCCAGTTTGAATGTCTGTATTTCCTAAAGAAGAAGTAAATGAGTAGAAACTTAAAATTTCATGAAATGTTGTAACCTATATATGTGTTGAGAATGTTAGAATTCAAGAACTGGGCCAAAACTGTCCCCATTTATGTGAAGCATTTTCTTTACTACAGTAGTTGGGAAAGGCATGAAGGGCAGGTCAATACTGGGGATAGAGCCGTCATCTAAAGTGTTTTTCTATGATGATCTGTCTGCCCTACTTTCAGCCTCAAAATGTATTTCTCTCTTTACTGGTTATCCGTTTATGGATTCCAGTCTTTAAGGCTCTTTCCTGTTTTAGTTCTTTCTTTGGCAATGCTGTCTAATAAATCCCCTTCACAGAGTAATTCACTCTTTTTAAAATAATTGCTAGAATAACTGCCATGCAGGGCATATAATAAGATACTGTGCTTCCTCTCCAAATGGTGAAACTGGACCAGTAGATTTTGGGGACCTCCAAAAGCACTGCAGATGGTGACTGCAGCCATGAAATTAAAAGATGCTTACTCCTTGGAAGGAAAGTTATGACCAACCTAGATAGCATATTGAAAAGCAGAGACATTATTTTGCCAACAAAGGTCTGTCTGGTCAAGGCTATGGTTTTTCCAGTGGTCATGTAAGGATGTGAGAATTGGACTGTGAAGAAGGCTGAGCGCAGAAGAATTGATGCTTTTGAACTGTGGTGTTGGAGAAAACTCTTGAGAGTCCCTTGAACTGCAAGGAGATCCAACCAGGCCATTCTGAAGGAGATCAGTCCTGGGTGTTCTCTGGAAAGAATGATGTTAAAGCTGAAACTTCAGTACTTTGACCACCTCATGCGAAGAGTTGACTCATTGGAAAAGACTGATGCTGGGAGGGATTGGGGGCAGGAAGAGAAAGGGACGACTGAGGATGAGATGGCTGGATGGCATCACTGACTTGATGGATGTGAGTCTGAGTGAACTCCAGGAGTTGGTGGTGGACAGGGAGCTGCGGTTCATGGGGTTGCAAAGAGTCGGACACAACTGAGCGACTGAACTGAACTGACCGAACTGAGAAAGAAATATTTAACGTTAGTAACTACAATGTAGGAAAGAAGTTGCAGTTGGTGATAGAGAAATTTAAAACATCTGAGGAGGGAATTAAGAGAAAGTGATATTTAGTTGGGAGAGAGGATGAACACGATTGTGGAGGTGACAGAATTGGAAGTGATAAATTGCAGAGTGGGCGTTACTGCGCAGTCCAGAAACGGGTCCGGGTGATGGGATACGGTGAGCAGAGGAGAGGCACGTGTGTGCACAACCTGGGAGCAGCGTGATGCCTCCAGCTGATGGTTGGTTTGGACACAGACCAGTGTTCCTCAGCTTGCTCACTTTCTTGTTCATCTTAACTTGGCACCAAGTGGTTACTGGTTATATCAGAAATAAACCTACCTAGTAAGATAAAAGTATGTATTCAGGTTAGTCTCCGGGACAAATATAATGCAGAATNTTCCTCAGCTTGCTCACTTTCTTGTTCATCTTAACTTGGCACCAAGTGGTTACTGGTTATATCAGAAATAAACCTACCTAGTAAGATAAAAGTATGTATTCAGGTTAGTCTCCGGGACAAATATAATGCAGAATAGAGGGTGGAAAGCAGCTTATGAGATGAGGTTATGAGATACTGCTGCTTCTGGTCTGGTGGTTTTCTTGCTCCCTCTTGGGTTGCTCACTCAAGGAAAAGCCACCTGCCCATGTGATGAGTAGCCCTGTGGAGGGGCCTGCTAGTGAGGACCTGAGGCCTCCAGCCAGCACGAGATGCTGACACCCCAGTGAAGCCTTCAGCCAACCGGCTTGGTTGCCATCTTGATGGTGACCCCTGGGAGACCTTGAGCCTGAACTACCCTCTGAAGGTCTTCTGGTCTCAGAGACTGTTAGTGAGTGGTATTGTTTTAAGCTGCTGAGTTTGGGGGTCATTTTGTTAAGCATCATCAATAGATAACTAATATATTTCCCAATACCTTGAATAGTGTCTGACATGTATGTATATGTGAAAGATTCTCAGTAAAGGTTTAATATGTATAATATAGAAATAAATAGAATATTCACTAGCTTTTTGTACTAGAGACTTTTTAAAAATTCTAGTTCTAAATATATAATTTTTATATAGAGCTCAAATTATATTTAAAGAATTTTTAAAAGTATATAATTTGCAACTATTCAATGTACTGTTGACTTTTTCCCTCCTGAAATTAGTCTCTGACATTCAAATATCAATGTTGGCTGCAGGTTAAGGTTTAATTTTCAGCAGTTGGCTCCATTCCATATAAAAGGCTATGATTCTATTTTTGTTTATTACATATGATTTTTATTTTACTCTTCCTCAGAAAATTAGAAGAAAAAAGTTCACTAAAATGTTGATTCTTAAATGCAAAATTTGTAGATAAACATGTAAACATAATCAGGAGACTTAATTTTTAAAAATTTACCTTTGTGTTTTGTTACCTTTAAAAGCTGTTTGTCATGAGGATACATGATTTAAGAACTTAACATTTGTACAGGATCACAGTGAAGTGAGATATGAGGTATTATTCTGCATACATCTTGATCAATCCTTTAATTTTTAAAAACATATTACTTTCTTAAAGAAGTTTAAGATTCACAGCAAAATTGAGGGGAAAGTACAGAGATTTCCCATATACCTCTGCCCTCACACACGCATGAAGTCAAGTGAAGTCACTCAGTTGTGTCCGACTCTTTGTGACCCTATGGACTGTAGCCTACCAGGCTCCTCAGTCTGTGGAATTTTCCAGGCAAGAGTACTGAAGTGGGTTGCCACATAGCCTTCACCATTATCAACATCTCCCCATTAAATGCTGTATTTATTTTAATTGATGAGTCTGTACTGACACGTCATAATTATCAAAATATGTAATTGACATGTTTGCACTTGGTGTTGTACAGTCTGTGGATTTGAATAAGTGTACTATAAAGACATGTTTCTATCATTACGGTATCTTACAGAGTATTGTCACTGCCCTGATAATTCTCTATGCTCTGCCTATTTATTTCCAGCACCACACCCCAACCCCTAACGAATCCACTTGCCATTGCAGGAAACTTGGGTTCGATCCCTGGGTTGAGAAGATCACCTGGAGAAGGAAACGGCAATCCAGTATTCTTGCTTGGGAAGTTCCATGAACAGAGGAGCCTGGTGGGCTGCATGTAGTCCATGGGCTCATGAGAGTCAGACGTGACTGAGTGACTCAACAACAACCACCACCTCCAGTCCTTACAACCAGTGATGTCTCTTCTGTTTCCAGAGTTTTGTCTTGGCAAGATTTTGCCTTGTAGTTGGAATCATACAGCATGTGGCATCTTCAGATTGGCTGCTTTCACTTGGAAGTATGCATTTAAGACCTTGACAGCTCATATTTTGTTTAGTGCTGAATATTCCATTGTCTGGATATGCCACAGTTTGTATATCCACACCTACTGAAGGATGTCCATACACCACAGACCATTCAGTGCAGCAGTCCTGGGGCTGAGGTTGTGGGCGGGGAATTAGGTGGAAATGGCTGAATCGGTGGCTCCTTCTTGGTGGGAGCAGGAAGTGTGTGTTGAGAGCACAGCTGGGAAGCAGAGCATAGGAGTCCAAGTTGTGTGTGTTTTATTGTCTTGACACAAGCAGCCACCAGAAGGTCTCTTGAGCAGTGGTGTGGTCATGGCAGAACCATTCTTTGAAAATTCAACTGAGCAGGAGATTGAAGGAGAAAAAATGTTACTGAAATGTTAATCTAATAGAGGAGGCAACAGGGGCCTAACTCAGGCAGCAGGAATAGGAAAAAGGAGATGGCAGTACTAAAGAACAGGGGTAGAAGTTCTATTCTAATTCCCTCCTTGAGATGCTCTAAAGTGTGAAAATCTAATCATCTGTGTTCGTTTGCTTTTTGGCCTTCAAAAGGAACATCCTGTCACTCTCCAAGTGGAAGGCATGTTAGGTTGGCTATTGGTGTCCTGCCGCTGGTCTGGTGGACCCTTCCCAGCACCTGATCCCTGCTTGTCTTAGGGAGAGTATAGCATACACAGAAGGACTCCCCTGGCGGCTCAGATGGTAAAGCGTCTATATACAACGTGGGAGACCCAGGTTTGATACCTGGGTCGGGAAGAGCCTCTGGAGAAGGAAATGGCAACCCACTCCACTTTTGCCTGGAAAAATCCCATGGATGGAGGAGCCTGGTAGGCTGCAGTCTATGGGGTCGTAAAGAGTCAGCATACATACATACAGCATGTAGCATCTTCAGATTGGCTTCTTTCACTTGGAAGTATGCATTTAAGACTCTGGACAGCTCATATTTTGTTTAGTGCTGAACAACATTCCATTGTCTGGATATGCCACAGTTTGTATATCCACACCCACTGAAGGATGTCCATCCACCACAGACCATTCAGCACAGCAGTCCTGGGGCTGAGGTGAAGATGCTATCTGAAGATGCTACACGCTGACTGAGCGACTAAACTTTGTTTCTTTTTAGCATACACAGAGAGGGGCACTCAAGTTCTGCTCAGACCACGTGGGCTCAGATCCTTGCCTTCTCCCCTGTACCTGGGACTTCACTGCTGATCCTCCAAGTGCACATGAGGTTGTCGAGGCTGTGAGTGCAGTGTGGCCTCCATGGAGATGAAAGGATTTTCTTTTAAGCCCTGAGTAATGTCTGACCCACAGAAAGTACTTGTGCTCACTCAACAGTGTGCAGACACTTGTTAAGGCACACGGTTCCTCCACTCTGATCACTTCGCATTCAGTGAACAGACCCTGGAGCGTGCGTCCTGCTTCATAGGGTCTGCCTTTTTGTCTCATGTGCTTAAATATTGGGCTCAGAATCATTTTCATAATGGGACCTATTAAGCTTATTTTCTTAAGAACAAAATTGGTACGCATTGCCCCTTTTCTGTGAACAAAATAAAAGATTCACTATAGAGCTTTCTTTTGAATAAAAGGAAAATTTTCACACAATGGAACTATAAATTTAAGTGAAATACACTCTGGAATTTACAATAGATGGCAGACCATGTTCTTAGTCTTTCTGAAGGTGTAAAATTGTAGTTAATTGCTTTGTTCTCAATTTTAAAGAGCAAAGAGTTCATAAATAATGTGCTCGAGTGGCAGTTTGCAAAGGCTCTAAAACCTCTCAACGTAGTTCTTATTGCCAAAGATGTAATTCTTCTGAATGTTGATTATTCCCATGAATTTTAAAATACTTAAAAATACCCTACAGAGACTAAACAGATGAAAATTATCTCTGAATTTCCTTTGAATAGAGTTGTGTGTGTCAATGAGAAACCATATCTTTGGTTTCCTATGACACATGCATCTTTTATCTAGATAGAATATTTCTTAAAAATATAATATAGGGTTTTACAGTGAGATGTAAGTAATGAAATTACTGTTTCCTAAGTACATAATGATAAGTTAGTTTTCAGAAATTTTAGGTTGCATATTATAGGCGTGTGGGTGTATGTGTGTGTGTGCATGTGTGTGTGTATATGTGNCATCAAGATGTGTATAAGAGACAGGGGTTTTACAGTGAGATGTAAGTAATGAAATTACTGTTTCCTAAGTACATAATGATAAGTTAGTTTTCAGAAATTTTAGGTTGCATATTATAGGCGTGTGGGTGTATGTGTGTGTGTGCATGTGTGTGTGTATATGTGTGTGTATATATATATATGGGTTTCCCAGGTGGCTCAATGGTAAAGAATTTGTCTGCCAGTGCAAGAGATGCAAGAGATGATCGAACTGGATCCCCAGCAGGGATCGAAGCGGAGGTTNTGTGTGCATGTGTGTGTGTATATGTGTATATATATATATAGGTTTCCCAGGTGGCTCAATGGTAAAGAATTTGTCTGCCAGTGCAAAAGATGCAAGAGATGATCGAACTGGATCCCTGCTGGGGATCGAAGCGGAGGTTGGGAAGATCGGGAGGACAAAGTAGCCCACTTCAGTGTTCTTGCCTGGAAAATTCCATGGACATAGGAGCCTGGCGGGCTACAGTCCATAGGGTCACAAAGAGTCAGACATGACTGAAGTGATTTAGCACACACAAGGACCTGAGCATACACGCTCAGGGGTCTGTGTGTATGCATATATATATACATACATATACACATATATGTGGAGAGAACAGAAGGGGAGGAGACTGCTTTCTTCACATCTGGGAGCTGTTTGTTGATTGAAAATACCAACCATTAAGTGAAAGTATAATCTATTCAATATCCTAAGTTTTTTTCTGGATTAAAAATTTTACCAAATATTTTAAAATGCTTACCTGTATCTTTAAAACTATACCACCCTTAAGCAGGCAATAAATATGTGTCATTTTTGATGCCTTCCCACCAAAACTGCGGAAGTATTCTCCTGAAAATTGCAGCTACCTGGGGTAATAGAGTTCTTCAGGACATCCCAGAACCATACAATTAGTGGAGATTTTCAAGGCTCTGACTCCTGGCTGTGTAGGGTGTCAGTCATGTCTGACTCTGTGACCTCATGGGCTATAGCCCACCAAGCTCTTCTGTCCATGGAATTCTTCAGGCAAGAATACTGGAGTGGTTGCCATTTCCTTCTCCAGAACTGGCTGTGTGGTATCATCATCTTTGTTGTTTTTGTTTAGACAGGTTTTATATATGAAGTGTTTGCACATTTAACAGGGTGATCAGAATCCTTGTTTTGGTGATCACATGTTCAGCAGATAATAGTAACAGTAAATAAATATATAAACAAAACACTCAAATGAGGCATGAATAGAACAGTTGTTTTATGAACTTACCACACTTGCCTTTTGAGTCCATAGACAGGGCAGTAACTAAGGTTTGTTTCATCTAAGTTACTGAGAGTCCCATTTTCCTCTGGATTCTTCAAATGCCATAATCTCCTACCCAAGCAATTGGAAATCAGCCTTTGAAAACACAATTCAGAGAAAAGAAACAATAAATTGCTTAATTTGTCTCTGAAGTTTAATGTAACTTAGTGCTTTGTCTTTGGGAAATTACACAGGGAAGAATCTATTTTAAGTAACACTCAAATGTTAAAGTATTAAATTGCATGTCATGAGAACCACTGGGATTTTGCCCTGGGAAGTAGGCAGTATTCAGGTTCTGAATACACTGTTTGAGTTCCAGCTTGGCCACTAAGAAATTTACCTGGTTTGCACTTTCTTCATTTAATTAGTGAATGAAATGCATGAGAAAATCGTTTGTGAATTTAAAATGCTCTGCAAAGATTAATCACTGTTATTCTTCCATTTTTTTTTCAATTTTAAACTCTTTGAGGAACTGTCCTTTAAGCTTAAAGTGTGATCCATTATCTTTTGAGATTTAAGGATCATGTCAGTACTAGAATTATTAATAATGCCATTGGTGTTGATGTAAAGATTAACATTTCCATCAGAGCAGGCATGTCTGCAAGTCCAGCATGCGTCACCACTGTTTGATGAGACTCTTTTCAGAAACCAGGCTTACCGACTGCTGGTTTTCTTTTTCACTCCTCTAATTCCTTTTTTGTTTTGATTTAAGATAAATAACCACTTAGAGGATATACTGTACACAGGAAAATCAAAAGGTGGCTGTACTCAGTGATCCTGAAAATCTTTAGGAAAGGAAGTTCTTTGTAACAGAGTATCTTACCCTTCCTCCAGAGCCACTGTTTGTAGTGGTTGCCTGACAATTAATTTTATATAATAAAACCGTGTTGAATTCTCTTTCCTTGGCCTTGTATCATTTCACTGACATTGTTACCTCCAAAATAATTGGGCATTCTGCTGTTTGTACTTTCAGGGAATGAATGGCTGAGATGAGAGCTGTACTGTTTTCTGATTTTCATTAGATTCTCAGGAAAAAAACTTTATCTTATTGCATTCTCATATTTTTATTGCTCCTGTCATCCCAAACCAAAACAGTTACTTAAATGAAAACTCTGTCCTTTAAAGGTTAGAATCCTTCTCAATATATATATTCTATCTAAAACTAGCTAATTTCCTTAAATCATAATATGTGTGTGTGTGTGTGTGTATGTGTGTGTGACACTTCTCAGATTTCCCTAAAACCAGAGAAGCTGTTTTCAGTTCAGCTCAGTTCAGTTGCTCAGTCGTGTCCGACTCTTTACGACCCCATGAATCGCAGCACACCAGGCCTCCCTGTTCATTACCATCTCTCAGAGTTCACTCAGACTCACATCCATCGAGTCCCTTATGTCATCCAGCCATCTCATCCTCGGTCGTCCACTTCTCCTCTTGCCCCCAATCCCTCCCAGCATCAGTCTTTTCCAATGAGTCAACTCTTCGCATGAGGTGGTCAAAGTACTGGAGTTTCAGCTTTAGCATCATTCCTTCCAAAGAAATCCCAGGGTTGATCTCCTTCAGAATGGACTAGTTGGATCTCCTTGCAGTCCAAGGGACTCTCAAGAGTCTTCTCCAACACCACAGTTCAAACGCATCAATTCTTCGGTGCTCAGCCTTCTTCACAGTCCAACTCTCACATCCATACATGACCACAGGAAAAACCATAGCCTTGACTAGACAGACCTTAGTCGGCAAAGTAATGTCTCTGCTTTTGAATATACTATCTAGGTTGGTCATAACTTTCCTTCCAAGGAGTAAGTGTCTTCTAATTTCATGGCTGCAGTCATCATCTGCAGTGAATTTGGAGCCCCAAAATATAAAGTGACACTGTTTCCACTGTTTCCCCATCTATTTCCCATGAAGTGATGGAACCGGATGC
>SJYW01044833.1:547455-558752 GCA_006410735.1 Raphicerus campestris | reverse complement strand
CAGTGGCCACAGGACTGGAAAAGGTCAGTTTTCATACCAATTCCCAAGAAAGGCAATGTCAAAGAATGCTCAAACTACTGCACAATTGTGCTCATCTCACACGCTAGTAAAGTAATGCTCAACACCTTACAACAGATGTACAAATGTCAGATACTGTTTTTGACTTACTGCAAGATTTTCCATCCCCCTTCTATGATTTCTTTTCCCAAAGTCGTAGGCAGACATGAGTTTGGCAGTTGCTATAGAGATGGAAATATCATAAGACATGCTGAACTACTCAATGACTAGATTTATCTTTGAAATGAATTTTTTTCTATGTTCTTTCCTCCTAATTAATTACAGCTTTGAACATTTGGGTAGCAGATAAATTGACAGGAGGTTTTGCCCCCCTCTGACTGAAATGATCATAATATAGTGAGTAGTTCTGTAAATTGGGTGACCCCAGACTGTGATAAATAGTTCTTTGTGAAACAGATAGAAGTACTTCAAGACACCTTGACAGCGTTTGAGGCCATGTCAGTGGCATGATGCCAGTGAAGAGAGCTAGTGACAAAGGTTTCTGTTGGACAAAAAGTATAAGAAAGTAGCTTTAAAAAGTGAGAGATCCATGTTCAAGGTAGTATTAAATACTGTCAGTTTGCCTGGTGGTGTTTGCAGTTAAGTCTTTGTGACCAGATAATTCAGGTATGGGTGAGACATACTTTTATGGTGTCTCTTTTATTTAGGTATTTTTAGCTGTACAAAGTCAAAGTGTTCAATCTTTTTCTTTCATCATTTTAAGTTTTGGTATCGTATTTTGGCAGTCTGCTCCTGACCCAAGATTCTAAAGTTATTCACCTCCTTTCTGTCTAAGCTAGATTTTTCTTTCTTTTTTTTTTTTTTAAGACTTCATTATTGTTGCTGTTTTATCATTCTACAATTGATTATAATGCAAGGTGAGAGATGCAAATTCAAGTTTATATATTTTTCTACATGAATGACCTTCTGAGAGCAGCAACTCTATCCATCACCCCCTATCCTGACACAGTGTGCAGCGCACAGCAGGCTCAGAATAATCACTGAATAAGTGAACAAAAAGAACATCCAGAACCTCATGACTCCCTATGGGAAATGTGAATTGCAAACTCAGAGATTAATACTAATCTGATAACTGCCTATTAGAGACCTGAGTTACAAGGACTCTGTAGTACTCAATAAGAAAAGAGGAATCTTCNAGCCTTGACGTACTCCTTTTCCTATTTGGAACCAGTCTGTTTTGTTCCATGTCCAGTTCTAACTGTTGCTTCCTGACCTGCATACAGGTTTCTCAAGAGGCAGGTCAGGTGGTCTGGTATTCCCATCTCTTTCAGAATTTTCCACAGTTTATTGTGATCCACACAGTCAAAGGCTTTGGCATAGTCAATAAAGCAGAAATAGATGTTTTTCTGGAACTCTCTTGCTTTTTCCATGATCCAGCGGATGTTGGCAATTTGATCTCTGGTTTCTCTACCTTTCTCTTCAAGAAAATTAGAGATATCAAGGGAATATTTCATGCAAAGATAGGCTCGATAAAGGACAGAAATGGTCTGGACCTAACAGAAGCAGAAGATATTAAGAAGAGGTGGAACAAATACACGGAAGAACTGTACAACAAAGATCTTCATGACCCAGATAATCAGGATGATGTGATCACTCATCTAGAGCCAGACATCTTGGAATGTGAAGTCAGGTGGGCCTTAGAAAGCATCACTATGAACAAAGCTAGTGGAGGTGATGGAATTCCAGTAGCGCTATTTCAAATCCTGAAAGATGATGCTGTGAAAGTGCTGCACTCAATATGCCAGCAAATTTGGAAAACTCAGTGGCCACAGGACTGGAAAAGGCCAGTTTTCATACCAATTCCCAAGAAAGGCAATGTCAAAGAATGCTCAAACTACTGCACAATTGTGCTCATCTCACACGCTAGTAAAGTAATGCTCAACACCTTACAACAGATGTGCAAATGTCAGATACTGTTTTTGACTTACTGCAAGATTTTCCATCCCCCTTCTATGATTTCTTTTCCCAAAGTCGTAGGCAGACATGAGTTTGGCAGTTGCTATAGAGATGGAAATATCATAAGACATGCTGAACTACTCAATGACTAGATTTATCTTTGAAATGAATTTTTTTCTATGTTCTTTCCTCCTAATTAATTACAGCTTTGAACATTTGGGTAGCAGATAAATTGACAGGAGGTTTTGCCCCCCTCTGACTGAAATGATCATAATATAGTGAGTAGTTCTGTAAATTGGGTGACCCCAGACTGTGATAAATAGTTCTTTGTGAAACAGATAGAAGTACTTCAAGACACCTTGACAGCGTTTGAGGCCATGTCAGTGGCATGATGCCAGTGAAGAGAGCTAGTAACAAAGGTTTCTGTTGGACAAAAAGTATAAGAAAGTAGCTTTAAAAAGTGAGAGATCCATGTTCAAGGTAGTATTAAATACTGTCAGTTTGCCTGGTGGTGTTTGCAGTTAAGTCTTTGTGACCAGATAATTCAGGTATGGGTGAGACATACTTTTATGGTGTCTCTTTTATTTAGGTATTTTTAGCTGTACAAAGTCAAAGTGTTCAATCTTTTTCTTTCATCATTTTAAGTTTTGGTATCGTATTTTGGCAGTCTGCTCCTGACCCAAGATTCTAAAGTTATTCACCTCCTTTCTGTCTAAGCTAGATTTTTCTTTCTTTTTTTTTTTTTTAAGACTTCATTATTGTTGCTGTTTTATCATTCTACAATTGATTATAATGCAAGGTGAGAGATGCAAATTCAAGTTTATATATTTTTCTACATGAATGACCTTCTGAGAGCAGCAACTCTATCCATCACCCCCTATCCTGACACAGTGTGCAGCGCACAGCAGGCTCAGAATAATCACTGAATAAGTGAACAAAAAGAACATCCAGAACCTCATGACTCCCTATGGGAAATGTGAATTGCAAACTCAGAGATTAATACTAATCTGATAACTGCCTATTAGAGACCTGAGTTACAAGGACTCTGTAGTACTCAATAAGAAAAGAGGAATCTTCTTAATGTAGGCTCCAGAAACTTTTTGGACATTATGAAGATATTTTTAAAAACACCTTATGCTGGTTTATGCTAACCACATGAAAGAGCGCATGGGAGGCTGAAAGCTTTTGGCGAAAATAAATTCAGGTTTGAATTCTAATCTTCCAAATCCTTGTTTTCTTAGTCTGGGTTTTGTTACTGATCTAGATTCACTTTTTCCATCTTGTCCCCGCTCCTTTGTCCTCACACATCCTTTCCTCTGAGCACACATGGAGCAGGGGAGGGAGCTCTCTTTATAGTAATCCCATTGGATCAGGGCTGCCCATTGGATCAGTATGACCTCACTTAACCTTAACTGCTTCCTTGCTGAGAGAGGCAATGCCTAGGTAACCTGATAAGAAGTCCAGGGTCCCTGAGGAAGAGAAAGGCGTCTGGGGCTCTTGAGAAGGAGATAGGGGTCTGGAATTCTCGAGGAGGAAAGGACAAACTTCTTTTTTTTTTCCTCTAAATTTCTTAGTCACATAAAATGCTTTTTTTCTTTAAGTCTGGAGCTGATGATTACACAACAAAAAAACTAGGCTTAAACTCTGTACTAAGGATTATAGAACAGCAACATATCCTATTTGAGGACAGTTTCTCCTTGAAAACCTTCTGACTAATCCTATTATCTTAAAATGTGTATTAGGTGAGTGGGTCTGGTAAGATCTTTCTATTGTTAGTTCTAATCCTGTCATTTTAAAATGTAAATTGTGGGAGTGGGTCTAGTAAGACCTCTACAACCTTAAGTCATTCTTTTGATTTATTGTAATTACCAATTTAAAAAGTATATAGCTCCATTCCTAAGACTAGTGAGGGGGGCATTCTCTGTCCCCCTTCTGATGTCTGTGTCAGAAGCTTCCTCTGTCCCTTTTCATGGTGTAATAAAACTCTGCTACACAATAGCCCTTGAGTGATCAGGTACTTAACTTTGGGACCAGGCTGGTCCCTGGTCCCAAAGTTAAGTCTTCTTTGGAGATCATGAATCCAACACCTTTCACCATTAAGCTATCATTCCTTCAGATACAGCCACCCTGGGTGTTAGAGCTTCATATATGAATTGGGGAGGACACCTGTATTCAGTATGTACCATTCCACTTCAGTCTCTCCCCACTCCCACAAATTCCTACCCTTCTCACATGCAGAATACATTCATTCCATCCCAATAGTTCTAAACATGTTCATTCATTTCAGTATCAAGTGTAAAATCTAAACTTCCAGGTATCATCTCAATACTATATACATCAGATACAGTATGAGATTTAAGGTAGAATTTCCCTCCAGCTATGAACCTCTGAAACCAGACAAGTAGCTAGTTTCCAGAATTCAAAGGTGGTACATTCTCCTTCCAAAGGGGAGAAATTGGGAAGGAGAAACAAACCCTCACGTGGCAGATTTCTACCAGATCCTAAGGCTGAAGCGGGATCCTCTGGGACTTGATGCTCTGCCCTTCAGAGCCCTCCGTCTTTAACATGGGCCTGTAACCTGCTTGCTTCTCAGGCACAGTGTGGGGACTGCAGTGTTAGCATGCACAGAACATCTAGCATGCTGCCCATGAGAACAGATGTTGGATTAATTCTGACTGTCCTTTTCAACCCCCCTCTAAGCATCCTTCTAGAGTGCTCAGAATCAGAGATCTGTCAGTATATGTTAGCATGAGAAGACTGAGAAACTGTGTTTCTTGTGTGAACTTTGATCGGTGGGTTATTTCCTAGTATGTGGTCTTCTGTAACCTGTCGTGGACTGAGTGTAAAGAGTCACATTAAATGGTTTTGTGTGTGTTCAGTTTAAAGTATTTTAAATTTAAAAAAGAGGCAGGTTGAATGAAATGTAGACTGCAGAGTTTCAGGTGACTTGCAATTAAATAGGTTGTTGTCCAAAAGACCACACAGCTAATGTAGTTATGACAAATCCTGTACCACATCACACAGCTATGGACGCATGTATCTGATGCTCCAATTATATAAAGGTCTGTCTTCATCCAATAGAACATTCAGCAGTGTTTAAATCTGGCTTTTGAATTGCCCTTTCAATGGATTGTATGTTCATGTGCTCACATAAACTAAACTAGATGCTCATATGATACTCAGTTGCAGGGAAAATGCTGACTGAAATTGCTTAATGATCTGAAGTATAACAAAAAACCCAAAGAAACTAACCATGTGTCTACTGGATAGCTGTGATAGAGTCAGTGTTGAGAGCTTGTGCCAAAGAAATAAATTATGCACTAAAGCTATTCCTCTTGTTCCACTCCATGGACAGAAGGACCCGTTTATATTATCCTATAAAAAGCATACTGTGGCTGGGAACAAACAATATTCTTACATACGTTCCCTAAAAGGCTCAGCATGGTTCTTTTTTCATAAAATGAAATTCTTTCCAGCAAATTAATGAAATATGACAAAAAGAAAAGAATTCATCAGGAATAAAAATTATGCTGACTGAATCTGTCACTCTGATTGCTCTAGATGGCAAAGGTTAAACTTTCCAAAGGAAACTTGACAAGATTAAACGTTACCAGAAATAACTTAGGCAAACTAAGCTGGATTTCTGCATGTCTTACAAAAGCATCCACTCCCAAGTGAAATGTCGAGCCAGTCTGGTTCCCATATTCTGGAACATTTTTCTCCCTTTTCAACAATGTGTGCTCAGAATCCTCTTCTCTCAGCCACTTTGCCTAAGTGTAATTCATCCTATTGCCTTAATATGAACTTTTCCACTGAGAGCTGCATGGCTTTGCCTTACTTTAAAAAAAAATTTTTTTTTTCCTTTTTAAATTATTTTGGTCATATCTCACGGTATATGTGGGAATTTAATTTGCTGACCAGGGGTCGAAATCATGCCCCTTGTAATGAAAGTGCAGATTCTAACCACTGGGCCACCAGGAAAGTCTCCTTTTACTCTTCTTAAATGAAAAATCTCTTTTGCAATAAAGACTGCATTCTCAAAGGACTGGAATGCTGATAATAAAAAAATAAACATTTTTGCTATACTTCTTTTTGGAATAAAAATAATAGTTGACAATTCTAAAACTATTAATTTGATTAGAAACATATTTATTATTAGTAATGAGTATTATTATTTTTTGACCACCCTAAACAAGTTTATATCATATGTTAAATAAGTACATGGAAAAAAACCCAGATTATTAGATGTATTTTTTTTTTAAGATTATGTATTCATTCAGGGTTATCAGAAAAACGAAATAATGTAGTTTGTTTTTTTACATTCAAATGTTCTGTTTCACCAGGGTTGTTGACATTTAGGTCTCAGGTTAAAGCACTGTTTTTCCAACTGAATTATCTGTAGGTAATAATTGCACATAACTGAGAAAAGTCCTCAGCAGTAGGACTAATGCTCCTGTATAGATTTTCTAAAAAGTGAATCTGGCCTATCTTTATGTCTGTGTCTCTTCCCATATAGCAGAGTCTTACACACAGTGGGGCAGCCAGCTGCTGGATGAATGAATGATTGAGTGACCGCAATAGACTTAAGTCCCCTTGACAGTCCTTGGTCCGAACTAAATATTAGGGCCCACTCTGTTACTCTGTCCTCTGTCATTTGGTGAGTACTTCATTTGCCAGTATAGACAATCAAGGTTGAGTGGCAATGGTTTAGTTGCTAAGTTGTATCCAACTCTTACAACCTCATTGANTCCAGCAAATTAATGAAATATGACAAAAAGAAAAGAATTCATCAGGAATAAAAATTATGCTGACTGAATCTGTCACTCTGATTGCTCTAGATGGCAAAGGTTAAACTTTCCAAAGGAAACTTGACAAGATTAAACGTTACCAGAAATAACTTAGGCAAACTAAGCTGGATTTCTGCATGTCTTACAAAAGCATCCACTCCCAAGTGAAATGTCGAGCCAGTCTGGTTCCCATATTCTGGAACATTTTTCTCCCTTTTCAACAATGTGTGCTCAGAATCCTCTTCTCTCAGCCACTTTGCCTAAGTGTAATTCATCCTATTGCCTTAATATGAACTTTTCCACTGAGAGCTGCATGGCTTTGCCTTACTTTAAAAAAAAATTTTTTTTTTCCTTTTTAAATTATTTTGGTCATATCTCACGGTATATGTGGGAATTTAATTTGCTGACCAGGGGTCGAAATCATGCCCCTTGTAATGAAAGTGCAGATTCTAACCACTGGGCCACCAGGAAAGTCTCCTTTTACTCTTCTTAAATGAAAAATCTCTTTTGCAATAAAGACTGCATTCTCAAAGGACTGGAATGCTGATAATAAAAAAATAAACATTTTTGCTATACTTCTTTTTGGAATAAAAATAATAGTTGACAATTCTAAAACTATTAATTTGATTAGAAACATATTTATTATTAGTAATGAGTATTATTATTTTTTGACCACCCTAAGCAAGTTTATATCATGTGTTAAATAAGTACATGGAAAAAAACCCAGATTATTAGATGTATTTTTTTTTAAGATTATGTATTCATTCAGGGTTATCATAAAAACGAAATAATGTAGTTTGTTTTTTTACATTCAAATGTTCTGTTTCACCAGGGTTGACATTTAGGTCTCAGGTTAAAGCACTGTTTTTTCAACTGAATTATCTGTAGGTAATAATTGCACATAACTGAGAAAAGTCCTCAGCAGTAGGACTAATGCTCCTGATAGATTTTCTAAAAAGTGAATCTGGCCTATCTTTATGTCTGTGTCTCTTCCCATATAGCAGAGTCTTACACACAGTGGGGCAGCCAGCTGCTGGATGAATGAATGATTGAGTGACCGCAATAGACTTAAGCCCCCTTGACAGTCCTTGGTCCGAACTAAATATTAGGGCCCACTCTGTTACTCTGTCCTCTGTCATTTGGTGAGTACTTCATTTGCCAGTATAGACAATCAAGGTTGAGTGGCAATGGTTTAGTTGCTAAGTTGTATCCAACTCTTACAACCTCATTGACTGTAACCCACCAGGCTCCTGTCCATAGGATTTTCCAGGCAAGAATACTGGAGTGGGTTGCTGTTTGCTTCTCCAGGGGATCTTCCCAATACAGGGATCAAACCCAGATTTCCTTCACTGAAGGCAGATTCTTTACCGACTGAGCTACCAGGGAAGCATATCCTTTCATTCAGAGACGTAATATAGAAACTTTTTTAAAAATTACTATATTACAGTTTTACCTAGAAGGACTATGGATAACATTTTTTAAAATGTTCATTCCACTGTTCCTTGAGCCTAAGCATCCATACCAAAAACAAACTTGAAAAAGGTATAATATCCTTTGCTGCAACAATATGGTGGGAATTAAGCTATAATTACATGAATTCTCTTTTCTATTTGGAGTATGTCAGTAAAATGAACAGAGAAGGATTGCTCATAACTGAGATTAAAAATGTACTTTTCTAGGTGAGGATGTGGATTGGGCAGACATTGCCAGAAAAATTACCTTTGAGGCAAGGATTTTCAACAAATCGGTCAAAGTACCTTTAAACTGAGTGATTGCTTCCTTTGTGGTTTCCTTGACTGTGGACTAAGAATTACGAGCTGTCCTGTGGTTCCCAGGGGTGGTAGCAGAAGTGCTGGGTGGAGGGCTGGCGCTGATACTACGCTCTGGTCCTAGTACAAGGTCAGTGAGACTCCCTAGCATCCAAACACAGACGGTGGGTGCCTAGGGGTCTCTATCACGTGAGTAACATGGCAGTCTGGCAGCCCCAAGCAAGATGGTCTCACTGGTCTCAGCTATCTTCTGCACTCTCCTCTCTCCCTGCTGTGATGAGCATGGCCTGGCTTCAGTTTTGAAGGGAAGCAGCAGCCTCCAGGCTGACGCGAGCTCCCCTGCAGGTCACTAGATTCTTGAGAGCTGCTTAGCATCCTGCATCTCCTTCCCCACTCTAGCTGTTTAAGATCTGACATGTGACTGATCACTCTCCTAAAATGGGTACCTCTCCTCATCTTTGACATACCCACTGAGATGCCAGCTGAGTATGTTGGAAAAAAAGGGTCGTACACTTCCAAATGGCAGTTTTCCTCTCAAATAAATACATCATTTACAAATGAAGGAACAAATGAAATGTCATCAGGTATTTCACCACCTCTGCAAGCCTTACCAGCAGGCTGGTCCACGCCTGGATACTCCACATCTACAGGGAAGCCTTGTGGTCTGAACCCTTGTGCCCACCAGGCCTCCCTCGGACCTGCCTCTATGGAAGTCTTTCATCCTCACTCCCCAGGCAGGTAAGATGATTTGGAACAGGCAGGAAACACAGATGGACTTCTCGGTGTTAGGGGTAGGGGGTTAAATATAGGAGTTAAAGATAGTGTCCAAATGTGATATTGCTGTTAATAAGAAATACATGTTGGGTCTTTGCCCCAGGCCCTGGCATCTGAACTCTTAAAACCTTTGTAATTTCCGGAGTGATAGGGGTGGAAGGAGCATTTCTTGTTACTCATAATAAGCCCCTTTCACACAGACCTGCGAGTGTTCATGAGATGACTGGTGGCAAGATGCTCCTGAGAGCATCAGGGTGAGGACTGGCTCCCAGAGGAACCAACCATTTGATTAGAGGGTGTGGACTTGCAGCTCCACCCCCAAACCCTGGAGAGAGGAGAGGGACAGAGGATTGGATTGACTACTAAGGGTCAGTGACTTAATCAGTCAAGCCTACCGGAAAAAAAAAAAAAAAGCCCAAACGAAGGGGTCTGGAAAGCTGCTCAGTCGCTGAGCGCGTCCTTGGGCCAGGAGGGTGGCCTGTGTGTGTGCTTGCACTGTCACTTAGTTGGGTCCAGCTCTTCGTGACCCCACCAGGCTCCTCTGTGCATGGAATTTTTGAGGCAAGAACACTGGAGTGGGTTGCCACTTCTTCCTCCAGGGGATCTTCCTGGCCCAGGGATCAAACCTGCGCCTCCTGCACTAGCAGGCAGATTCTTTACCTCGAGCACCACCTGAGGGTAGCACACCCAGCTCCAAGGGTGCAGTCTTGCTCTGCAAATCCTTCTGGACCCTTTCATCTCATTGTTCCTCTGTATCATTTGTAAAACCCTGTATAATAAACGGGGAAGAGTAAGAGCAGATGCCACCTGAGGAGGAGGTCACGGCCATACCCGATTTTGTAGGCACTTCAGACAGAAGCGGCGTCCGAAGGTGGGGGTTAGTCTTGTAGGACTGAGCCCTTAGCCTGTGGGGTCGTCACTCACTCCAGGTAGTGTAAGAACCAAATTAAATTGCAGGAGACCCAGTTGGTGTCCTCAGAGAATTAGAGAATTGATTGGTGTGGAAAACCCACGCACTTGATGTCATACGCGTTGTGAGTGGAGAAATAGTTTTCCCACCAGGCTGTCTGAATTAATGTACATTTTTAAAGCATAGTCATTAAGAACACAGACCCTTTTGCCAGACCACTTAACCTCTATGAGACTCCATTTCCACAACAGCAAAATAGAATATTAGTACTACCAGGCTCATTGAGTTATGGGAAGGATTG
Organism: Raphicerus campestris; assembly: GCA_006410735.1. Taxonomy (NCBI): domain Eukaryota; kingdom Metazoa; phylum Chordata; class Mammalia; order Artiodactyla; family Bovidae; genus Raphicerus; species Raphicerus campestris. The sequence goes on along the minus strand of SJYW01044833.1, from coordinate 548,237 downwards.
TGTGATTTAATATTCATAGGTAATTTAGAAATTTCCTGGTCCATAGTTAAGAAATAATGCTTCATTAAATGAATGAATAAAGTGGAATCTGTTTTTTCCTGTCCTACTTTATCCTCTGTTTTATCTCTTTTTTTGCCTCATGGGTAATTCTTTTTCTATTCCTATTTATACTTTTTATCATGAGCCCTTGGACATGGAACAACAGACTGGTTCCAAATAGGAAAAGGAGTATGTCAAGACTGTATATTGTCACTGTGCTTATTTAACTTATATGCAGAGTATATCATGAGAAATGCTGGGCTGGAAGAAGCACAAGCTGGAATCAAGATTGCCAGGAGAAATATCAATAATCTCAGATATGCAGATGACACCACCCTTATGGCAGAAAGTAAAGAGGAACTAAAAAGCCTCTTGATGAATGTGAAAGAGGAGAGTGAAAAAGTTGGCTTAAAGCTCAGCGTTCAGAAAACTAAGATCATGGCATCTGGTCCCATCACTTCATGGGAAATAGATGGGGAAACAGTGGAAACAGTGTCAGACTTTATTTTGGGGGGCTCCAAAATCACTGCAGATGGTGATTGCAGCCAAGAAATTAGAAGATGCTTACTCCTTGGAAGGAAAGTTATGACCAACCTCGATAGCATATTCAAAAGCAGAGACATTACTTTGCCGACTAAGGTTCATCTAGTCAAGGCTATGGTTTTTCCAGTAGTCATGTATGGATGTGAGAGTTGGACTGTGAAGAAAGCTGAGCCCCAAAGAACTGATGCTTTTGAACTGTG
>SJYW01044833.1:532415-546973 GCA_006410735.1 Raphicerus campestris | reverse complement strand
GGGCTCCAAAATCACTGCAGATGGTGATTGCAGCCAAGAAATGAGAAGATGCTTACTCCTTGGAAGGAAAGTTATGACCAACCTCGATAGCATATTCAAAAGCAGAGACATTACTTTGCCGACTAAGGTTCATCTAGTCAAGGCTATGGTTTTTCCAGTAGTCATGTATGGATGTGAGAGTTGGACTGTGAAGAAAGCTGAGCCCCAAAGAACTGATGCTTTTGAACTGTGGTATTGGAGAAAACTCTTGAGAGTCCCTTGGACTGCAAGGAGATCCAACCAGTCCATTCTAAAGGAGATCAGTGCTGGGTGTTCTTTGGAAGGAATGATGCTAAAGCTGAAACTCCAGTACTTTGGCCACCTGATGCGAAGAGTTGACTCATGGAAAAGACTCTGATGCTGGGAGGGATTGAGGGCAGGAGGAGAGAAGGGGATGACAGGAGGAGATGGCTGGATGGCATCACTGACTCGATGGACATGAGTTTGGGTGAACTCTGGGAGTTAGTGATGGACAGGGAGCCCTGGGGTGCTGCAGTTCATGAGGTCACAAAGAGTCGGACACAACTGAGTGACTGAACTAAACTGATGTTCAGCTAATATCTTTATTATACTTCACTTTGATTTCCATGAAGGGCTAAATAATAGCAAATAAGAGAAAACCAGAAACCAAACAAAATCTGCTATTGAAATATTCCGACTGAAGGGTACAACAGAAAATGTTTATTCATTGAGTTGAGAAGACCACTGTTTATATATTATTTCTTCCTAATTTTTATTTTCCATTTTAAACATAGAGGAACATCATGCTATGAGAAAGGAATTAGCATGCATTTTTCTCTGCTACTGAAAAATAGCTCATAATATGTCACTTACCTGAAACAATCATGTATTCTATCTGCATCAGTGATTTTCAACCAGGGCAATTTTGTGCATCCTCCTTCCCACAAAAGCGATGTTTGGCAGTGTCTGGAGACACTTTTGGGTTGGTGTAATTACAGAAAATGTACAACTGGCATCTAGTGGGTAGAGGCTTGGGATGCTGCTAAATATCCTACAATTCTCAGAACAGTTCCCCATGAAAAAGCATTATCCACCCTAAACTGTCAGTAGTACCAAGGTTGAGAGTCTCTGATTTATATAAGGTCCACATAATTTGTGTTTACTCCTTATCTGTTCTGAATAGATTTATCCAGTTCTGATGGCTGCCTTTTAAAAAATTTTTGATGGCCGTCTTTACAAAATGTGTTCTGATTGAACATAGCTTGAACTAAAAATGCTTGAATTATGGTCATGATAATTTTGACTCTCAGAATGCTAATGGCCTAGTTTGATGTCAGTCTAGTTCTCATTGAGTTCTGTCTTCATCCTTTCATTAAGTACAAGTTGATATCTTGAGTTGTAGATTCTCATCAGCTGTGTGCCCTCTAAGCAGCAATCCCGTTTGGTTCCCGTCACATAGACACACATGTTTGTGTGGCTGGAGGGCCTTGCAAGACTTGATTTGCTGAATGTACTGTCTGCAATGTTGAGGCGATAAATACTCTCAAAAGGCAAACGTTTAAAATGCTTTTTATAAGCACTGATCGTTTATAACAGTAATCATTCTTTAATGCTATTTACTGAGACATTTGAGCTGTTATGGTGACGTAATCATTCTCTAACGCTATTTACTAAGACACTTGAGCTGTTATGGTGATGTAAGATGAAGAGAGAGGACACTGGGAATGTACTCACAGGGTCAGGACCATCTGTGAAGTCTTCATGAGTGTCTCCTCCTGGAGGCAGCCCTGAGACAGGCGGCGTGTTTCCATGGTGTCCCAGAACCTACTTAGTTTCACTGAAGCATCCCACGACTCGGGCACCCTTTGTTCTCTGTCTCCTTCTAAACTGAGTGTCTAAGAGATGAAGCAGTATGTTAGTAGTGGGAAGACAGAGAAGGCATTGGAATTTTATCAAATGACAGTAGAATTGGGGAGACTGATCGGCCTTAAAGCTAATCGAGTGACTGTTAGCATCTCGTAAATGAGGAAAATGAGCTCAATCTACCCTTTCTTTCAGTCAGAATTTAGTAGTGCCTTCCTTGTCTCATCTTGAAATAGTTTTCCAAATTGTAAGAGAAGCCAGTTAAGCATTTTAAACAAGGGGTGAAGAGGGGTGGAGACCAGATTTTCATTTTCAAATATTACTGGGACAACAGTATAAAGAAAAATGGGAGGTGGCCAGGATTATCGAAAGCAAGGGGACCTGGTGTAAGCTCATTAGCTCAACCCAAATATGAAATGATGGAGTCCCGGAGTGAAGCAGCTTGAATGGAAAAGAAAAATGGACTGGAAAGTTAATGCAGGATTAGATTTTATAGGGCTTAACTATAAATAAAATGTAAAAGGTGGAGAATGGGATATGAAGAGAGGTCTAAGGCACTGCCAAGAGGCTGAGATTAGCTGAAGAGGTGAGTCACGGAGCTACTCGTTAAAATACTGGAAATCCAGGCTTCCCAGGTGGCTCAGTGGTAAAGAATCTGCATGCCAATGCAGGAGACACAGGTTTGTATCCTGACCTGGGAAGATCCCACATGCCACAGAGCAACTAAGCCCATGCTCCCCAGCAAGAGAAGCCACCGCAGTGAGAAGCCCACACTCTCCACAACTAGAGAGAAGCTGGAGCAGCACAGCCGAAAAAATAAATAAAACTGTTTTTAGAAAGCCACTAGAAATCAGAGTCAGCCTAAGGACTCAGAGGAAAGTGACAGGTTGAACGGAGACGTGATGTAGAAGTGACAGCGGACCCCCAGCAGAGATAATAAATAGTCCAGCGAACAGCTCTGCTGCTTAGCGTCAGGGATACAAACAGAGGCCGGTGTGCTCTGCTCAGCTCAGAAAAGCCCACATTTGAGTCTTACCTGGTCACGGCCACCCAGATCCCGTGCCGCATTGTGGCGTTGTCTGAGCGGAGCCGGAACATTTGCTCAGCTTGGGCTGAAGTGCCTGGCAAGGCTGGCACAGGAGGCCTGGCAGCTGCTGGGGTCGGGCGTTCTCTGTCTCCGTGTAAACCAGCGTGGATGCCCTCCTCACAGGCAGAGTCCAGCTTCTCCAGCCTTTCTCTCTGTCTCCGTGGTCCTCTCAGCAGTCAACGTGGGCTTATCTTCTCTGTGTAGGGCCCAAGGACTAGGGTGCCCGGTCTGTGGCTGGACCTGCTCACTCCCCAGCTCTAATGTCCACTGATGAAATCTCCCTTGCCCTCCCCATCTACTCCAAGGGCAAAGGTCCTGCTGTTGTTCAGTCGCTAAGTTGTGTCTGACTCTTTGGGTCCCCATGGATTGCAGCATGCCAGGCTTCCCTGTCCTCCACTATCTCCTGGAGTTTGCTCAGATTCATGTCTATTGAATTGATGATACTGTCTAACTATCTCATCCTTTTGCCTTCAATCTTTCCCAGCATTGGGGTCTTTTCCAGTGAGTCGGCCTTCGCATCAGGAGGCCCGAAGTATTGGAGCTTCCATCAGTCCTTCCAATGAATATTTGGGATTGATTTCCTTTACAGTTGACTGGTTTGATCTTTATAAGAATCCCATCAGAGGTCCTGACCCAGTTACTTTTCTTCTCTTCCTGCTCAACAGCGTGTGAGTCTTTCTTACAGCCTTAATTTTACACATCTGCCAGTTTCTGGTTAGTTTTCAGTGAGAATTTTTCCCCATGTAGATGTGTTTTTGATGCATTTGTAGGGGAGGGGAGCCCCACACCCTCTTACTCCCGTATCTTAATCTCCACCCTGAAGTAACTATTTTATAGTCAACAACTGTGTCACATTTTATCTAGTTTCATAAATGTTTCACTCATTATATGTTCTTGTAATTATTTGTATTTGTAGTTTATCATTAATATAATCCATTTTATTACAGCAGTGCTCAAGTTTTTAAAAGAGAAAACAAATCACTTGACAGAATAGATACTGTCATGTTATTTATTCACAGTTATTCTGAGACAGTCTTGGAGAGCAGGAAGGGAAGTAGGGTTGGGCAGAAGGTGGAAGGTTGGTCTTCAGTCTGACTCTAATCTACTTGGAAAGAAGAACCTCAACTCATGTAAAACTTAATGCATCTGCATGAACGGAAATCAATCGAATTGATTTTTGAGGGACTTGTTCCTTTGCTGCCATTTAAAAATTCAATACCATGTAATGCTCTAGGATAAGGTCACTACAAAGATCAACTGAAAAAAAGTTAAGTTTTACTTAATGCATGAAGATCACACATTGGCAGGAGGCTTACTTGTACGACTTTTCCGTGAAATTTGAAGTTTTTGTTTAATTACAAATCTATAATATGCAAGTAGGCATTGTGCTTTCCAGCTCTAAGAAATCCATTCTTCCACTGATGTGTGAAGGATTTAAATGGCCTTCAACTCTCCACACTAATAGATTTTCTCTTCTTCCCTCTTGAGTCTGTAGCATATATTGCTGTTGCCCAAAGGACACTGAGCAGTGTTTTAGAGCACATTTAAGAATTAAATATTAAAATTCTACTAAATCATAATGCCAAAGTGATAAAATATCTGTAGTAATTATACCAACTGGATTATGACAATAGAACTCTGTTTATTCCATTAAAAATAAGAAGCATCAGTAACTAAAATTTGCATGTAGAAGTTTTTATTATTTAAAGACTGTTTGCTTACAAGTGGTAGTATTCTTCTAAAAGTCAACTGTAGTGTTCAAATTGTGCTGATCATAATTTCAGATTTATTATTAATTCACCATTAAGCACCAGTGTTTTATGGTTTTTAAATTGGGTTTTTAAACATAAACACAGATGTATGTATAATGTATGTGTATGTATGTGGTCAGTTGATAAAAATAAGAAGCATCACTTGACCATTATTGTGTAATTAGCAACATCAAGTGAATATAAAGATGAATTCAAATGGAAGATTGATTCTTACATAAGGCTATGCATCATCTAGATCCTAGCTAGGGATTCTTATCTGTTTTCCAAATCTCCTTAGTGTGACAGCTTTAGTCTTAGGCTTAGGCTTCTGCTGGCAGGATTGGAAGATGTGGAGGTGGCCACATGTGTAAGAAAAGGGCACACCCTGCAAGTGTACCCCTCCCATCTCCCATCTCTCCAGGCTGACACCATGGGCCCCTTGTCCTTGAAGTCACCTTCCATCTCTCCAGGCTGACAGCATGGACCCCTTGTTTGTCACCCTCCATCTCTCCAGGCTGACACCATGGGCCCTTTTCCTTGGTGTCACCCTCCATCTCTCCAGGCTGATACCGTGGGCTTCTTGTCCTTGGAGTCACCCTCCATCTCTCCAGGCTGACACCATGGGCCCTTTTCCTTGGTGTCACCCTCCATCTCTCCAGGCTGATACCACGGGCTTCTTGTCCTTGGAGTCACCCTCCATCTCTCCAGGCTGACACCATGGACCCCTTGTCCTTGGAGTCACCCTCCATCTCTCCAGGCTGACACCATGGGCCCTTTTCCTTGGAGTCACCCTCCATCTCTCCAGGCTGATACCATGGGCTTCTTGTCCTTGGAGTCACCCTCCATCTCTCCAGGCTGATACCATGGGCTTCTTGTCCTTGGAGTCACCCTCCATCTCTCCAGGCTGACACCATGGGCCCTTTTCCTTGGTGTCACCCTCCATCTCTCCAGGCTGATACCATGGGCTTCTTGTCCTTGGAGTCACCCTCCATCTCTCCAGGCTGATACCATGGGCCCTTTTCCTTGGTGTCACCCTCCATCTCTCCAGGCTGATACCATGGGCTTCTTGTCCTTGGAGTCACCCTCCATCTCTCCAGGCTGACACCATGGGCCCTTTTCCTTGGTGTCACCCTCCATCTCTCCAGGCTGATACCATGGGCTTCTTGTCCTTGGAGTCACCCTCCATCTCTCCAGGCTGATACCATGGGCCCTTTTCCTTGGTGTCACCCTCCATCTCTCCAGGCTGATACCATGGGCTTCTTGTCCTTGGAGTCACCCTCCATCTCTCCAGGCTGACACCATGGGCCCTTTTCCTTGGTGTCACCCTCCATCTCTCCAGGCTGATACCATGGGCTTCTTGTCCTTGGAGTCACCCTCCATCTCTCCAGGCTGATACCATGGGCCCTTTTCCTTGGTGTCACCCTCCATCTCTCCAGAGATGTGTATAAGAGACAGGCCTTAAAGCTAATCGAGTGACTGTTAGCATCTCGTAAATGAGGAAAATGAGCTCAATCTACCCTTTCTTTCAGTCAGAATTTAGTAGTGCCTTCCTTGTCTCATCTTGAAATAGTTTTCCAAATTGTAAGAGAAGCCAGTTAAGCATTTTAAACAAGGGGTGAAGAGGGGTGGAGACCAGATTTTCATTTTCAAATATTACTGGGACAACAGTATAAAGAAAAATGGGAGGTGGCCAGGATTATCGAAAGCAAGGGGACCTGGTGTAAGCTCATTAGCTCAACCCAAATATGAAATGATGGAGTCCCGGAGTGAAGCAGCTTGAATGGAAAAGAAAAATGGACTGGAAAGTTAATGCAGGATTAGATTTTATAGGGCTTAACTATAAATAAAATGTAAAAGGTGTAGAATGGGATATGAAGAGAGGTCTAAGGCACTGCCAAGAGGCTGAGATTAGCTGAAGAGGTGAGTCACGGAGCTACTCGTTAAAATACTGGAAATCCAGGCTTCCCAGGTGGCTCAGTGGTAAAGAATCTGCATGCCAATGCAGGAGACACAGGTTTGTATCCTGACCTGGGAAGATCCCACATGCCACAGAGCAACTAAGCCCATGCTCCCCAGCAAGAGAAGCCACCGCAGTGAGAAGCCCACACTCTCCACAACTAGAGAGAAGCTGGAGCAGCACAGCCGAAAAAATAAATAAAACTGTTTTTAGAAAGCCACTAGAAATCAGAGTCAGCCTAAGGACTCAGAGGAAAGTGACAGGTTGAACGGAGACGTGATGTAGAAGTGACAGCGGACCCCCAGCAGAGATAATAAATAGTCCAGCGAACAGCTCTGCTGCTTAGCGTCAGGGATACAAACAGAGGCCGGTGTGCTCTGCTCAGCTCAGAAAAGCCCACATTTGAGTCTTACCTGGTCACGGCCACCCAGATCCCGTGCCGCATTGTGGCGTTGTCTGAGCGGAGCCGGAACATTTGCTCAGCTTGGGCTGAAGTGCCTGGCAAGGCTGGCACAGGAGGCCTGGCAGCTGCTGGGGTCGGGCGTTCTCTGTCTCCGTGTAAACCAGCGTGGATGCCCTCCTCACAGGCAGAGTCCAGCTTCTCCAGCCTTTCTCTCTGTCTCCGTGGTCCTCTCAGCAGTCAACGTGGGCTTATCTTCTCTGTGTAGGGCCCAAGGACTAGGGTGCCCGGTCTGTGGCTGGACCTGCTCACTCCCCAGCTCTAATGTCCACTGATGAAATCTCCCTTGCCCTCCCCATCTACTCCAAGGGCAAAGGTCCTGCTGTTGTTCAGTCGCTAAGTTGTGTCTGACTCTTTGGGTCCCCATGGATTGCAGCATGCCAGGCTTCCCTGTCCTCCACTATCTCCTGGAGTTTGCTCAGATTCATGTCTATTGAATTGATGATACTGTCTAACTATCTCATCCTTTTGCCTTCAATCTTTCCCAGCATTGGGGTCTTTTCCAGTGAGTCGGCCTTCGCATCAGGAGGCCCGAAGTATTGGAGCTTCCATCAGTCCTTCCAATGAATATTTGGGATTGATTTCCTTTACAGTTGACTGGTTTGATCTTTATAAGAATCCCATCAGAGGTCCTGACCCAGTTACTTTTCTTCTCTTCCTGCTCAACAGCGTGTGAGTCTTTCTTACAGCCTTAATTTTACACATCTGCCAGTTTCTGGTTAGTTTTCAGTGAGAATTTTTCCCCATGTAGATGTGTTTTTGATGCATTTGTAGGGGAGGGGAGCCCCACACCCTCTTACTCCCGTATCTTAATCTCCACCCTGAAGTAACTATTTTATAGTCAACAACTGTGTCACATTTTATCTAGTTTCATAAATGTTTCACTCATTATATGTTCTTGTAATTATTTGTATTTGTAGTTTATCATTAATATAATCCATTTTATTACAGCAGTGCTCAAGTTTTTAAAAGAGAAAACAAATCACTTGACAGAATAGATACTGTCATGTTATTTATTCACAGTTATTCTGAGACAGTCTTGGAGAGCAGGAAGGGAAGTAGGGTTGGGCAGAAGGTGGAAGGTTGGTCTTCAGTCTGACTCTAATCTACTTGGAAAGAAGAACCTCAACTCATGTAAAACTTAATGCATCTGCATGAACGGAAATCAATCGAATTGATTTTTGAGGGACTTGTTCCTTTGCTGCCATTTAAAAATTCAATACCATGTAATGCTCTAGGATAAGGTCACTACAAAGATCAACTGAAAAAAAGTTAAGTTTTACTTAATGCATGAAGATCACACATTGGCAGGAGGCTTACTTGTACGACTTTTCCGTGAAATTTGAAGTTTTTGTTTAATTACAAATCTATAATATGCAAGTAGGCATTGTGCTTTCCAGCTCTAAGAAATCCATTCTTCCACTGATGTGTGAAGGATTTAAATGGCCTTCAACTCTCCACACTAATAGATTTTCTCTTCTTCCCTCTTGAGTCTGTAGCATATATTGCTGTTGCCCAAAGGACACTGAGCAGTGTTTTAGAGCACATTTAAGAATTAAATATTAAAATTCTACTAAATCATAATGCCAAAGTGATAAAATATCTGTAGTAATTATACCAACTGGATTATGACAATAGAACTCTGTTTATTCCATTAAAAATAAGAAGCATCAGTAACTAAAATTTGCATGTAGAAGTTTTTATTATTTAAAAACTGTTTGCTTACAAGTGGTAGTATTCTTCTAAAAGTCAACTGTAGTGTTCAAATTGTGCTGATCATAATTTCAGATTTATTATTAATTCACCATTAAGCACCAGTGTTTTATGGTTTTTAAATTGGGTTTTTAAACATAAACACAGATGTATGTATAATGTATGTGTATGTATGTGGTCAGTTGATAAAAATAAGAAGCATCACTTAACCATTATTGTGTAATTAGCAACATCAAGTGAATATAAAGATGAATTCAAATGGAAGATTGATTCTTACATAAGGCTATGCATCATCTAGATCCTAGCTAGGGATTCTTATCTGTTTTCCAAATCTCCTTAGTGTGACAGCTTTAGTCTTAGGCTTAGGCTTCTGCTGGCAGGATTGGAAGATGTGGAGGTGGCCACATGTGTAAGAAAAGGGCACACCCTGCAAGTGTACCCCTCCCATCTCCCATCTCTCCAGGCTGACACCATGGGCCCCTTGTCCTTGGAGTCACCCTCCATCTCTCCAGGCTGACACCGTGGGCCCCTTGTCCTTGAAGTCACCTTCCATCTCTCCAGGCTGACAGCATGGACCCCTTGTTTGTCACCCTCCATCTCTCCAGGCTGACACCATGGGCCCTTTTCCTTGGTGTCACCCTCCATCTCTCCAGGCTGATACCGTGGGCTTCTTGTCCTTGGAGTCACCCTCCATCTCTCCAGGCTGACACCATGGGCCCTTTTCCTTGGTGTCACCCTCCATCTCTCCAGGCTGATACCATGGGCTTCTTGTCCTTGGAGTCACCCTCCATCTCTCCAGGCTGATACCATGGGCCCTTTTCCTTGGTGTCACCCTCCATCTCTCCAGGCTGATACCATGGGCTTCTTGTCCTTGGAGTCACCCTCCATCTCTCCAGGCTGATACCATGGGCCCTTTTCCTTGGTGTCACCCTCCATCTCTCCAGGCTGATACCATGGGCTTCTTGTCCTTGGAGTCACCCTCCATCTCTCCAGGCTGATACCATGGGCCCTTTTCCTTGGTGTCACCCTCCATCTCTCCAGGCTGATACCATGGGCTTCTTGTCCTTGGAGTCACCCTCCATCTCTCCAGGCTGATACCATGGGCCCTTTTCCTTGGTGTCACCCTCCATCTCTCCAGGCTGATACCATGGGCTTCTTGTCCTTGGAGTCACCCTCCATCTCTCCAGGCTGATACCATGGGCCCTTTTCCTTGGTGTCACCCTCCATCTCTCCAGGCTGATACCATGGGCTTCTTGTCCTTGGAGTCACCCTCCATCTCTCCAGGCTGATACCATGGGCCCTTTTCCTTGGTGTCACCCTCCATCTCTCCAGGCTGATACCATGGGCTTCTTGTCCTTGGAGTCACCCTCCATCTCTCCAGGCTGATACCATGGGCCCTTTTCCTTGGTGTCACCCTCCATCTCTCCAGGCTGATACCATGGGCTTCTTGTCCTTGGAGTCACCCTCCATCTCTCCAGGCTGATACCATGGGCCCTTTTCCTTGGTGTCACCCTCCATCTCTCCAGACTGATACCATGGGCTTCTTGTCCTTGGAGTCACCCTCCATCTCTCCAGGCTGACACCGTGGGCCTCTTGTCCTTGGTGTTAGCTAGGCTGACTGATTCAGTACCCACCGTCTTCCTGGGCAAGACGCGATTCTCCTCTTCATGAAAGAAATCCACTGCCCAGAACTGTGTTAACTGAACATCTCATGCCCTCCCACCCCGCACCCCAACACTGTGGGGCCTGATTAATTTTTTTTTTTTCATTTCTAGTATTGAATCTGTCCATCCAACATTTGTTACCTTTAACCCTAGGATAACAGAATGATTTCCTAGAGGAAGACATTCCAACCCACTCCAGTATTCTTTCCTGAAAAATCTCATGGACAGAGGGACCTGGAAATCTACAGTCCTTGGGGTTGCAAAGGAGTTGGACACACTGAGAGACTGAGTATGTACAATACACACAAGAGTGATAGCAGGGAGGAAGAGAGGAAGTGCACTAATGCACTCTAGTATGTTGACCTTTGATGGGAAGCCAGCACCATGTAAGGCGTGCATCATACTTTAAGTCTATGTCAGATTCAGTCTTCATAAAAGCTTGAAAACTAAAGCTGCAAAAAACGAATTAGCTTCTTGTTTCTATAGCTGATATGGGGGCAAAGGAAACACAAACCCTGGAGCATCTGACACAAAATCCCATGTTTTGAAAATTGCATTCTTTTACCAAACCTCATTGATGTTTTTGAACTGTGGTGTTGGAGAAGACTCTTGAGAGTCCCTTGGACTGCAAGGAGATCAAACCAGTAAATCCTAAAGGAAATCATTCCTGAGTAACTATTGGAAGGACTGATGCTGAAGCTCCACCTTTGGCCACCTGATGCGAAGAACTTACTCATTGGAAAAGCCCCTGATACTGGGAAAGATTGAAGGCAGGAGGAGAAGGGGACAACAGAAGATGAGATGGTTGGATGGCATCACTGACTCAACGAACATGAGTTTGAGTAAACCCCAGGAGTTGGTGATGGACAGGGAAGCCTGGCATGCTGCAGTCCATGGGGTCACAGAGTCAAACACGGACTGAGTGACTGAACTGAACCAAAACCTCAACTGCTTTATGTGAACTAAATTTGAGGAAAACAGCCCTCATCTCTTTGTCCCAAAGATTTTTGCATGAACGTAATCAGGATTTGAATAGTTAGAGCTAAGCCCCAGATTTCTCCAAGTGTGGAGTCATGAGCACTGCTTGTAAATGTTTAACATGGCAGACAGCCCCTTCTGTGAACTGTGAGCTGCTTCAACTAAACCACTCCTTCCCCTGTGAGGCCATCCTCATCTCTGCATGATGTGTAGCTTTATCACTCAGGGGGGCTTCTGACTTTGGATCTTCAAGCCATTTGCATTGATGCTACCTCTTCTGCCAATTTGCAAAGGATTTTGGCCCTAGTTTCTGTCTTGATTAGCTCAGGAATGACAGCACCACGTGATAGGATGCTGTCTTTGTGTTTGTCTGGGAAGCTTTTTCTCTCGCTGTCTGTAAAACTCATTGTGAGGATTATGCTCACTCAGGCTTTTGGCAGAGGTTGCATGATACCCATTGGATTACAGAACTTGCCTTCTGCAATTATTCCCTGAAAAGAAGGCTATATATATATATATATTTTTTTTTTTTCTTATAGCCTTTTCCTAAAATTCCAGGTGAAATGCTTTGTTTGCTTTTTGCCAACTTACTTGAATTTATGAACTCAACCCAAGCTCAGTATACAGTTTTAACTTGGGTAGTCCTCATTTTCCAGAACTTTATTAGTCATTTGTCTTAGATGATTTTATAGCTAATTTGTTGTTGCTGTCTCATGTAGACATCAACAGGTGCCTGGAAACACTTTACTAAAATTAAAAATTAGTGATTGATACTATCAGTGTTCTTGGTAAAATAAAAGTAGATATGCAGAATAATATAAAGTTGATCATGGAATACTATGGTAGCAGTGATTTTATTTCTGAGATCTCAAATCATTCCTGAGTAGCTATTGGAAGGACTGATGCTGAAGCTCCAATACTTTTGCCTAAGCTAAATATTTCCTTAAAATGTAGGCATCAATAATTCCAGATAGGAAAAAACTTAATTGAGGTGGTTTTATCGGAATATTGTAGGCAAGTGTTCTAGTCTGGTTTTAGGATGTTAATGTCCATATCCTTTGAGAATTTCTAAATACATTGGTAGAAATGTCTATGTGTGTGTGTGTGTGTATATATATCTTAAGCTATTCCAAAAACATGTATATGTATATGTATTTATGTATGTATATGTGTATATATATGATATTTAGAGTGATTGAAAAATTTCTTATCTTGATCGGTGTGATTGGTGGTTAATCATGTATCTACACATACCAAATTCATCAAATTACACATTTTGTAAGATCCATGCATTTTGCTAATGGAAGCTTTGCCTGAGAGGAAAATATTGGTAAAATATATCTATTAAGGTACATTTAGAGAAGTCTAAAAAATATTTTATGATGTACAAGGAGGAACCGAGGTAGCTATTTTAGTCATCTTACTTCCTTTTCCTTGCACTAATAAACCATTTGAATGAGAACCTCCATCTTTTTGTTTCATTTCCCCTCTGCACCTGCTCCTTTGCATCTTGAAATCTCACTTATGTCCACATCTGCTTATAACTTTATCTGTCATTGGCACCATAAGAATTGCCCTTCAAACACATCAGTATTTTAATCCCAGAACCTGTGTGAGAGTGTTACCTTACATGGGAGAAGATCCTTGAAATGTGATTAGGTTAAGGGCCTTGAGGTCAGGAGATGGTCCTGGGTTTATCTAGGCAGGCCCAGTCTGACCACAAAGGTCTTTAAAAGGGGAAGGGAGAGATAAGAGAGAGCGAGAGAGGACATGACCACAGAATCAGAGGTCAGAAGGATGCAGTTACTGGTTTAAAAATGAAGGGGACTGTGAGTCAAGCAAGGCAACAGCTGCTAGATTCAGGAGAAGGTGAGAAATGTGTTCTCCCCTGGGAGATTCTTCACGGCCTCCAGAAGGACCATAACTCTGCAAATATCTTGACTTTAGCCCAGTGAGACCCATTTTGGATTTCTGCTCTTCAGAATTATTAGGTGATTCATATGAGTGGAGTGGCTGCATTCGCGGGGATGCTACAGAAGCACTTGGAAACTGGTGGCTGTCTTAAGCTTTAAAACTCCCTCTTGTCCTTGAAACTATGACAGTGTGAGCTTCACCTTTACCTCTTCATACCCTCGGTCTCCTTATAAAATTTTTCTCTAAGAGAAGGATTTTTTTTTCAGTTCAGTTCAGTCGCTCAGTCATGTCCGGCTCTTTGCGATCCCATGAATCGCAGCAGGCCAGGCCTCCCTGTTCATCACCATCTCTCGGAGTTCACCCAGACTCACATCCATCGAGTCCATGATGCCATCCAGCCATCTCATCCTTGGTCGTCCCCTTCTCCTCCTGCCCCCAGTCCCTCCCAGCATCAGAGTCTTTTCCAATGAGTCAACTCTTCGCCTCAGGTGGCCAAAGTACTGGAGTTTCAGCTTTAGCATCATTCCTTCCAAAGAAATCCCAGGGTTGATCTCCTTCAGAATGGACTGGTTGGATTAAGCCTCTAGAAATCTAATTGTGGATGATTTAATGTCTCTTTAAACACAGCATTCCAAGTCTTAATTTGTTATATTGTTTCTCAAATTAGGACTTCTCCAGGTCTTCATTTTTCTATAAATGGTGTGACTATTTCCCAGATATTATGGTCAAGACAGACAGCAGAGCACATGTGGCCTTCTTTCCTGATAACAGTTCCCTTGAGGATCATCATGTGGGGTCACTTGTGGGGAGAAGAGTAATCTGTAGAAAAGGATATTTGTCAGTATTATATGGGGTAAACAGAGAGGCATAGTCATCACTTAATAACTCTTAGCATTATTATTTTTTTGCACACATCCTAGTCCTTCTGCAAAGTAGGTTTCTAGAAGTAGCCTGTTCTAAATATGCAAATAATATGGAGATCTGGAAATTGCCTAGTGATTTGCATTACTCAGTTCCCAGGCATTATTTTATAAAATGTTTGTATGATTATGCCATAATTTTATTGCCAGATTATGTGTGCAAAATAAATTTGTATCTCCCCAAAGGATTTCAGAGATAGATTCTGTGTACTAAAGAATTTCTTTCTTTTCTTCAGTAACATTTTAAAATA
>SJYW01044833.1:516896-529210 GCA_006410735.1 Raphicerus campestris | reverse complement strand
TCCATCGAGTCCATGATGCCATCCAGCCATCTCATCCTTGGTCGTCCCCTTCTCCTCCTGCCCCCAGTCCCTCCCAGCATCAGAGTCTTTTCCAATGAGTCAACTCTTCGCATCAGGTGGCCAAAGTACTGGAGTTTCAGCTTTAGCATCATTCCTTCCAAAGAAATCCCAGGGTTGATCTCCTTCAGAATGGACTGGTTGGATTAAGCTTCTAGAAATCTAATTGTGGATGATTTAATGTCTCTTTAAACACAGCATTCCAAGTCTTAATTTGTTATATTATTTCTCAAATTAGGACTTCTCCAGGTCTTCATTTTTCTATAAATGGTGTGACTATTTCCCAGATATTATGGTCAAGACAGACAGCAGAGCACATGTGGCCTTCTTTCCTGATAACAGTTCCCTTGAGGATCATCATGTGGGGTCACTTGTGGGGAGAAGAGTAATCTGTAGAAAAGGATATTTGTCAGTATTATATGGGGTAAACAGAGAGGCATAGTCATCACTTAATAACTCTTAGCATTATTATTTTTTTGCACACATCCTATTCCTTCTGCAAAGTAGGTTTCTAGAAGTAGCCTGTTCTAAATATGCAAATAATATGGAGATCTGGAAATTGCCTAGTGATTTGCATTACTCAGTTCCCAGGCATTATTTTATAAAATGTTTGTATGATTATGCCATAATTTTATTGCCAGATTATGTGTGCAAAATAAATTTGTATCTCCCCAAAGGATTTCAGAGATAGATTCTGTGTACTAAAGAATTTCTTTCTTTTCTTCAGTAACATTTTAAAATAAATCATTCAAATGAGTATCTGCTGCATAATGTAGGAATTTTTCCTTTTTTTTTTTTTTTTAAGCTTTTTATGTCTTTTCTACAAACCATGCTTGGATAGATACTTTTAAAAGATTTTAGCAGTTGAAAAGTACACAGAGCAAAATGGGAAAGAAGCATTTGCCATCCTTGTCTGTGATGATGCCAGCTTAGTGCTGGGGTGTCTGAGGAGTATTGTTAAAGAAATTGTTAAAGAAATAAAAGCTTCTGAAGCCATTAATTAGACTTATTCTCTCATCTCTTCACTGATTTATTTATTTATTTTTATACAAGGTCATGCTCAAAGTCCTAGCCTGCTTGGCTGCTAATTTTAGTCTTCTATTTTATTGTAGCAAAAATACTTAACAAGAAAGCTACCCTCATAAAATTTTCAATGTAAAATACAGTATTGTTGGCTACAGAAGCAGTGTTGTGCAGTGGGTCCCTCTAAGGATGCCCCTTGCATACTTGAGATTTTATTCTCATTGATTAGCAAGTCCCCATTTGTTCCTTCCCCCAGCCCCAGANATAAAATTTTCAGTGTAAAATACAGTATTGTTGGCTACAGAAGCAGTGTTGTGCAGTGGGTCCCTGTAAGGATGCCCCTTGCATACTTGAGATTTTATTCTCATTGATTAGCAAGTCCCCATTTGTTCCTTCCCCCAGCCCCAGACAACCACCATTCTCTGTTCGACTATTTTAGTTTCCTCATAGGAGTGGAGTCATGCAGTGTTGGCCCTTCTGACACTGGCTCGTTTCAACTGAGCATAATGCCCGCCCCCCCCACCACCAAGTTCATCCATGTTACTGCAGATGGCAGGATTTCGCTGGTATTTAAGGCTAAATAATTTTCTGTTATATGTATATGCCGCATTTTATCTGTTCATTTGTCAAAGGATATTTGGGTTGTTTCCACATCTTGGCTAGGGCTACTGTGAATAGTGTTTCTATGAAACATTAGAGTGTGTGAATATCTTTTCAAAATGCTGACGTCAGTTCATATTGATAAGCAGCACAGGAGTGTGATTGCTGGATCATAGAATAATTCTGTTTATAACTTTCAAAGAAATATCTGTACTGTTTTCTATAGGGGCATTGGTCTTGACAATGATTTTCATGGATATGACAACAAAAACATGGGCAACAAAACCAAAAATAGACAAGTGGGACTTCATCAAACTAAAAGGGCATACATAGCTAGTGAAAAGAAAACCTACAGGATGGGAGAAAAATATTTGCCAACTATGTATCAGAAAAGGGATTAATTTCCAAACTATAAGGAACCTCTACAACTCAATAGCAAAAAGAAAGCCCTCAGAAGTTAATTTTAAAATGAGCTGATTAATAACCTGATTAAAACATGAACCTCATTAAAAAGTGAGAGACATGAACAGACACTCTCCAGAGTGTCACAAATGGCCAATAAGTATATGAAAAGATGCTCAGTATCACCAACCCTCAGGGAAATGCAAATCAAAACCACAGTGAGCTGTCAACTCACACCTGTTAGGATGGTTATTATAAAACAAACAAAGACAGCAAGTACTGACCAGGGTTTGGAGAAACTGGGACCCTTACAATTTTAGTCTACAGTGTACGCTACCAGGATTGTGGCTTGTTGACTGATAGCTGATATTCATGACAATGGTTGGTCCATCAGGAAGTTAGTTTTTTCCTGTTTTCCTAGTAGTGACAGACATTGTTCAATTTTAACGTCCTGAGTGCATCCAGCTTTGGGTTTGTTTGTTGGTCTTTTTTTTCTGTAATTTATAAATAACAAGATATTTTTTAGTAATTTTGTTTTCTGAATAAAGCAAAACTAGCACAGTATTTTAGGTTAGTAATATGCTTAAATCATCCTACTTTCAAGAGTGTTCTCAGTATCATTTTTAGCTAGTTATATGTTATGAGATTANTGGTTGGTTGGTCTTTTTTTTCTGTAATTTATAAATAACAAGATATTTTTTAGTAATTTTGTTTTCTGAATAAAGCAAAACTAGCACAGTATTTTAGGTTAGTAATATGCTTAAATCATCCTACTTTCAAGAGTGTTCTCAGTATCATTTTTAGCTAGTTATATGTTATGAGATTAGAACTGAACTGTTCAAATAAATGCTGGAATGTCTCTAATGAAACTTATCAGAAAGGTTGTGAGAAATATTAGCATATACCTTTTATAATGTGATAAATAATAGCATAATAAAATCTGGTTCTCTATTTCAGAGTTTTAATCAGGTTTTATCATTTTCTTGCAAACTGTGTGAAACGTCAGTTCTTTTAAGCAGCTGGTGTTTGTAATAACATGGAATAAGCATTGGAGGAGAACGTTAGAAGTGGGATGATTTTAGGAAACCTCTGATCTGAGAACCAGAGTTTGAGAATGAATAGTCCTGGCTGGCTCTTCCTTCAGGCTGACCTGTTATGTGGCTGCAATGATGGAGTGTCCAGAGTCAGGGCAGGGATCTTGACATCCATCTGTCTCCCATTATCTGTGGGCTGCTGGGAGTCCACACTCATGTACTGCTTTACACAGTTCTCACAAAAGTTCAGGGAAAAAAACTTTGTATCTCCATTCTAAAGTCCTCATTTTAAAAAAGAATTTTTAATATTGGAATGTAGCTGACTTCCAATGTTGTGTTGAAGTCACCACCTTTAATGTGAAGACCAAAACTGAAAATCTGTTGCTATTGATTGAACATACATGATTTCCAGCCTCTCCTAACCAAAGTTCACTTGTTGAAACCCTAACTCCCAATGTAATGGTATTCAGAGATGCAGCCTTTGGGAGATAATTGGGGTTAGAACCGTTCATTGAGGGTGAGACCACCATGAAGGGATCAGTGGCCTTATAAGAAGAGAGCGAAATCGAGCTCCTTTTCTTCATGCATTTATCTGGGAAAGACCATGTGAGGACCTAGTGAGACAGGGTCCATCTACAAGGCAGGACAGGAAGAGAGCTCTCAGCAGAACATGACCTTGATAGCACCCTGATCTCTGACTTGGAGTCTTCCAGTCTAGAGTATTCGGTCACAGCAGCCTGAGAGCCCAAGTATCTGTCAAGTAACTTTCCCAAAGTTGCCAAGATACTGAGTTGAGCTCCCAAAGCAGACAGAACTCTGTGCCAGTCTATCATTGGCTGTCCATCACTACTTAAACTATTACCATGCCATTGTAAACACACACACACACACACACACACATAATTAAGGCTCACATTTATGGAGTGTTTACTATAACCAGCCACTATGCCTAATATTTTATAAAAGTTGTCTCATTTTAGCTAGTTTTCTGCCTTTTTTTTTTTTTAAACTTTTGGTCTCTTTTTCTTCTCCTGAAAGATGACATTTTACTCTTACCTTCTTCAATAAATTCTCATGTCTGATTCTGGAGAGAAATTATAATAGAGTCCATGGGGAAGAAAAATGAGTTTATTCAAAGGCTACAGATATACGTGTATATGATTTTCTTATTAATGTATTCTAGGTGGATGTTATAAATTTGTGCAGTGTAATTTCTTAAAAAAATTTTTTTTAAAGAAACTCTACTCTTTAGCACATTTTGGTGATTACCATTGAGCCCTAAACTAGGAGAAACTGGGAAATTTATGCTTTTAGAGCTTTGTCTTTGTTTCAGTGTATGGCCTTGAGTAAATCATTCTTGATGTTCCCCAATTCTGACATCCATCCATGATTGCATCTCAGGAGAGGTTACGTGAAACAGTAACATAATGCGTGTGAGTGCTTGGCTAGTGTCAGCTGTATTATAGAATAGCCTCTGGGGAATACCCTAGTGAATGAAAAATTTCCATACAGAGGGCAGAGGGTCTGTGGTTGGCTGCTCTTCCTGCCTGTCTTCTGCCTGCACCCATGCTTAGCAGAGAGACCTTAGGTCAACCTGGAAAATACAAGTCACTGGCATAACAGTCTTTCAACAAGTTCCTAATGAGAGCCTACAGAGAATATAAGACTCATTAACATGAAGATGAGGCAATCAGAGAGATCTGAACAGGGTACCTAAGTGAAAGAACTGTAATCCATTGAGGAGATTAGAGATTCATCTGTCTACTCCATAAACACACACTGGTAATGTGTCAGGACCTGTGTCAGCCGCAGAGGATGGAGCAGGAGAAAAGACACGGCCCCTACAGCTTCCAACCCAATGCAGGACTCTCCAGCAGTGCTCTGCGGAGCCCTGGGGAGTGTTCTCTCGGTATCTGTCTGTTGAAGAGAATTTCATAACATGATTCCTGTTGACTCAACAGTGCTGTAGCTTATATACTGAAACAAAGGGTCCTGAAGGAGGTGAAGTACCATTTTTTAGAAGCATGGGTTGTAGAATCATGTAGATATGGTGTGAATCCCTTTTTTGTATTACATGTAAAACCTTGAGCAACCCTAAACTTGAGCTTTCTAACCCACTCAGTGGTGGATAATCCAGTTCCAACCTCATGATTTGGTTAAGAAAATTAAATAAGATATAAAGTGTTTGCTATAGCAAAGATATATAATAAATTCTTGGAAATATTTAGCCATTATTCGTATTCTCATAATCATCAGCTGATTACAATTTTGTAAAAGAGATGAGATAGGAAGAATAGTTCTGACTTAGGTTGCCCCAAAAGTAATAATGAAAATTAGTCTCTTTTTTGAAATCTTTCATCTTTTTCTTTGGACTGGCATAATTTAAATAGCATAGGAATTACATGATCTATTAATGCAGATTAAACTCAGCAGCAAAACCATCTGAGCCTCTGTTGAATTCAGCTATGGTTATTGACTTGTTCCAATTTTCTGTGTCATTTTAATGAATATTTTATGTTTTGACAATAAGTTGTCCATTTCTCTCAGTTTCCAAATTTATTATCATGAGTTTATACAGTATGCTTTAATATAAAGCATAGATTGTGAGACATGGACTTAAGTTGTTTATTTGGAAAGATTCTGAGAAACATCACAAGAGATCAGGGAAGTAATATGCAAAAGGGATAAAACTTTTAAAAAAGAAAGGCATTACCAAGCGTGTTACTCCTGCGAGCCACTGGAGCTTAGCCCTGTTGGAAAACTCTGGCATCAGTGCTGAGCACACACAGCTCATTTACACCACTGAAAGCAAGAGGGAGCTGGGGTATGTGTGCCTCCAGCTCTGACTCTCCATCTGTGATCAGTTCCCTGGTACTCATGTTCTGTATCCCGCTGGGGCTCAGTCAGCTCTAGAGACCAGAGAGAGCCTTCAGAGAATGAGATGTGGCCTTGGAAATTGGAGACTGCTCTGTGGACTAGTGTTCTATGATAAATTACTGTGGAATTAGCAATTTAAAACAGTACCCACTTACAGTCTCACAGGAAAGTCAGAAGTCCAGGCACAATTTGACTCCACTGAATTCTCTGCATAGAGTCTCATAGAGCTTAAAATGTCAGCCACGATGTGTTCCTTTCTGGAGGTTCTAGAGGGTTTTCTAGCTTATTCAGGTTGTTGNTCTACACTTAGTTCTTCTAAGTGTATTCAAAGTTGTCATTTTGCTAACATTCCCTGAAGAGCAGGTTCTCAATTCATCTATTTAGTCTAGCCGCACTACGTAGTACAGGATGGGACATTACTGCTCAGTAAATTTAACATTGAGCAAATGAATTATGTGATTTCCAAGTATTCAGAGTTAATGGAACTCTCTGAAGGTTTTGTACAACTGGGGCTCCAGTGTGGTCTTCCCACCATCCAAAGATAAGGGACTAACCTGGTGGGATCTGGAATAAAAGGAAAGGTTTGAGACACAGCTTCGATTTTGTTTCATCACTTGATATCTGTAGAGATAAAGAAAGGGCTACAAACAGAGATGGTATCCCTCTGAGTTTTGAACAGCAAGGGGACCATCCGAGTGTAGTAACAGTGAAAACTGACACCGTTCAAATCCATACCATGGTATGGTTACCAAAGGGGAAGGGGAAAGGAGAGGGACAAATTAGGAAAATGGGATTAACAGACACATACTACTATATATCAGGCTTCCCTGGTGTCTCAGATGGTAAAGAACCTGCCTACAATGCAGGAGACCTGGGTTTGATCCCTGGGTCAGGAAGGTACCCTCAAGAAGGGAACGGCAACCCACTGCAGTATTCTTGCTGGGAAATTTCATGGAGAGAGAAGCCTGGCAGGCTACAGTCCATGAGATCAGAAAGAGTTGGCCACGACTGAGTGACTTCCACTTCTACTTTCAGGTAAAGAACAAGGATTTAGTGTACAGCACAGGGAACTGTATTCAATATATTGAAATAACCAAAATGGAAAAGAATCTGAAAAAAATATGCATCTGAATCACTGTGCTGTATACCTGAAACTAACACAATATTGTAAATTGAAAAAAAAAAAAAAACAACACTATAGTTCAATTTAAAAACACCACGACCACCCAAAGTTATGGCATTTGTGTCCCAAATCGCTCATTGATCCACTAGGGGTGTACTCTGTGGCACACAATTTCCCTCTGGATTTTCCCCTCTAGGTTCAGGAGCTCCATGAGCTAAGATTTGGAGATCTCCAGCTCTCTACAAAGGGCTACGACATGGGGAGGAAAGCTCTGAGCCTTGAGACAAAGAGAGAAATTGATAAAGAGGTGGTGCGGCTGGTCTCAGAACTCTGCTCCCATAAGAATGGCAGATTTAGAGGACAAGGGAAAATACGACAGTCCTAACATTATCTTTTCTCCTCTGACCTAAACAGTGGTCACTGGCAATGGACAAATGAGAGCATGCTGCTCTCCGAGCATCTCCCTGTCCCACACCTGTCAGTGACACCATGGTCCACATCACCTCCAGAGAAGCGAGCCCATCAGCGCAACCCATCATCATTCATGTGACACCGTACGCATCCATAAATAGAGGTCACGTATGCCCCTTGTCATTGTCGTTCAGTCGCTCAGTCATGTCTCACTGTTTGAGACCCCATGGACTGCAGTATGCCAGCCTTCCCTGTCCTTCATTGTCCCCTGGAGTTTGCTCAAACTCATGTCTATTGAGTCAATGACGCCATCTAAACATCTCATCTATCCCTTAACTAAAGATAAAAGCAGAGAGGGAAGAAAAGCGCCAGATATTTCATAGACTTTGGCTTCAAATCAGCTCAGATTATTTTGTGAAGGTATGGGTGTTAAAGAGTTCTCCTTTTATCTCATTGTTAGTTGGACTAGTTCCATTCCTCAAAGGACAGGGTAACATCCATCGCAAGCTTATCTCTCAGCCTACTCCCAGCAAAAAAAAAGGGGGGGGGCAAGCTGAGTTCATGCTGAATTGACTCAACTTTAGGTCCCAGTCAAATATCATAGATGCTCTTCTTAAAAATTTAATTTCTGAAGCAGCAGGTTGCTGGACAAGACTGCTATTACTCCAAAGTGGATTCCTTCCTGTGGTTCTTATGTTTGCTCTTTAATTATTTGCTCATGCGACTGAATTGTGGAGAATCTCTACTGATGTACAGTATTTCACAGGATCTCGTTTACTTTAAGAAGTTCACAACTAAAGATCTCTATTTTTCCCTGTAAGTTCATTTGCTCATTCGTGTCCAACTCTTTGCGACCCCGTGTGCTGCAGCACGCCAGGCCTCCCTGTCCATCTCCAACTTCCGGTGAAGGTGAAGGTGAAGTCGCTCAGTCGTGTCCGACTCTTTGCGACCCCATGGACTGTAACCTACTAGGCTTCTCCATCCATGGGATTCTCCAGGCAAGAATACTGGAGTGGATTGCCATTTCCTTCTCCAGGGGATCTTCCCGACCCAGGGATCGAAACCAGGTCTCCCACATTGGAGGCAGACCCTTTGTATAAGGATACATATATAAAACACAATCCTATTCACACTGTGAAAGCATAAAAACAGAAGTAGATTAAAATTCTGTAGGTTTAGATGGATTAAATATAGAAAGCCCTGCTGCTGCTAAGTTGCTTCAGTTGTGTCTGACTCTGTGCGACCCCATAGACGGCAGCCCACCAGGCTCCCCTGTCCCTGGGATTCTCCAGGCAAGAACACTGGAGTGGGTTGCCATTTCCTTCTCCAATGCATGAAAGTGAAAAGTGAAAGTGAAGTCGCTCAGTTGTGTCTGACTCAGCGACCCCATGGACTGCGAGGGGGATTTTCCAGGCAAGAGTACTGGAGTGGGGTGCCACTGCCTTCTCCAGTAGAAAGCCCTAGTCTAACAGAATTATTCTGATTGATGATTGAATTGTTTTCAGGTGGTCTTTCCTTTTTATTCTATTTTTTAATTTTACTATTAGAGTACAACTGCTTTCAATATTGAGTTAGGTCTGCTGTACAAAAAAAGTGAATCAGCCGTGTATATGCATATACCCCCTCCCTGGCACCCCCTGGTCCCCGCCGAGCACTGAGCTGAGCTCGCGGGGCTATCCCCGCAAGCTGTTTCACACACGGTAGTGCGCATGCGTCAGTTCTGCTCTCTCAGTTCGCCCCGCCCTCCCCGTGTGTTCACGCGGCTGCCCTACGTCCACATCTCTGTGCCGCTCTGCAAACACGTTCATCGGTACCATTTATCTAGACTCCATATATATGCGTCAGTGTCTATTATCTGATTAAGGAAAGCGTGCCTGCTCTTCAACAGAAACAGATACTTCCTGTTGCTGAATCTTAAGATAAATCATTTTACTGCATTTTATTGTACATGCCATTAATGCGCGTGGTAGGATAACCCACAAAGGGAGCCTGGGAACGAGGAACACCTGAGTTCTCTGTGTTAGGGTTGACAGAGGATTTGTCATATTATCACACTAAGGTACTTTCTTCATCACTCACATTCCCATTTCCACCCACAAATATGCAAGGTGGAATACACAACAGCCTGCCAACAAGAAAGTTGAGTTCTGAGTGACTAAAAAAAATTATAGAAGAACACACACACGAAAAAAAGCCAGAGGGTTTTGTGACTGTACTTTCACCTCTCAGCGAGAAACCATGCTTTAGATTGTCCTTCTTCCCCTTAAGGGATCATGAATGATTAAAAACTAGTAAATGATTAAAAGCTAATAAAAAAAATCAATTACAAAACAAAAAATGAGAAATGTTAGTCAATCATTTGTTTGTATCCATGACATAAAATAAAACCAGTTCTTCAGTTTACTCTTATCATGTCACGTGTAGGGACACTTCTTTGAGTGGGTCACACATTATGTTCAACATACGTGTAAGTATAAGTCCTTTCAGGCTGCATGTTAACTTCTAATAAACAAAATAGGGCTGCAGAGAAAGTCTAATAAAAAAAAAAAAAAAGCACATCCCAGCAAGACATATTCATGATGTTTTGGTCCAGATGCATTTAAGTTTTGCCACCTGCTAATCAGTTTGCTTGTTGTTTCAATTAAGTTCAATTTCTGAAGAGAACCAAGTTAATTACAATGCGCATTATGTTTAGCTTCTCAAAAGGTTTCTTATAATATAAACAAAATATGATCGTAGATAAACATTCTTCCTTGTCTCTCAGGCACATCTAATTATGGCATTGCAAAAATGAAAGGTAAAAAAACTTGGCACAGGGTTATTTAATATGCAATGTGAATCAGGATTTGCATTGTTTGGAAATAAAATTGAAAGCAACAAAGAAACTGAATATATATTATATTAGAGAATGAAGGCTTTTCTGTAGCATTTGCTTCTGACTAATATCCATTCATGTATGTAAAAGCAAAACTAGTGGACAAGTAAACACATTTTTAAGCAAACTCTAGTTCAGTATTCTAGCATTGCATTTAATTTGGCTTTAAGGGTTGTTTTTCTTTTGTTTTCCCTCCTGGGATAAGATTAGCTAGGAACTTGGCAATTTTTTTGTGGTTTGAAGTCTTATCCTTGAGGTGGTGTGTGTGTGTGTGTTTTGTACATATTACTGCAGTAGTCTTTCCATTATATATATATATATATTTTTTTTCCATCAGGAGGAAATTAAAAACAAGCAAACAATCTGGGAAATAAGTATATATCAGAGATTCTGGTAAGAATAAGTGACCATACCCAGTGAATTCTTTATTAAGAAACAAGTCTCCAGCCAAGTGTTAAGCCATAGGAGCCCTTGGACCAAAATCAATGATGTCTTCCTTAGCATATTCCTGGGAGCAAATATAAGGTCAACCGAATTGATGACACGCTATAAAACCTTCAGATAGAAAAGGAAACACATAGTTTCTTCTTTCTAAGAGTTCACATGTGAGTATGAAAATGTTAACCGGCATTTCATTTTTTACACAGCAAAAAATGTGCTTTTGAAGCACTGTAAAAGCTTTGCAAGGGCTATGCTTTGGTGCAGTCAGATGAAATGGAGGAATAAAGGGAATCTCCATCACCAAGGACCACAGCAGGCACTGCTGCCCTCTCGCTCTCCAAAACCTTTCTTGTACAGCTGGGTAATCTCCAGTGACATGCTATTTATCACACTATGCCTTTATTTTTTGGAACTCTGAACTCATGGGAACATTTTTTATGGAGTCTCAGGGGTTTTCTGAATATATCACTACTTCCATTGGGAAGAGATAAGAAAGCTTTAACCCAACTCTTTACCTTTGAATGCAAAATGTCCACCTATTCACATATCAAAAAGTTCTCACTTCACAGTGGTTAGAAGGGCCATCATCAAAAAGTCTACAAATAATAAATGCTGGCAAGGGTGTGCAGAAAAGGGAATCCTCATACACTGTTGGTGGGAAGGTAAACTTGTGCAGTCACTATGGAAAACAGTATGGTACCTTAAAAAAGTTAAAACATCAATAGAGCTACTGTATAGTCAAGCAATCCGACTCCCAGGCATCAGTCAGTTCAGTCGCTCAGTTGTGTCCGACTCTTTGCGACCCCATGAATTGCAGCACGCCAGGCCTCCCTGTCCATCACCAACTCCCAGAGATCACTCACATTCACGTCTATCGAGTCAGTGATGCCATCCAGCCATCTCATCCTCTGTTGTCCCCTTCTCCTCCTGCCCCCAATCCCTCCCAGCATCAGAGTCTTTTCCAATGAGCCAACTCTTCACATGAGTTGGCCAGAGTACTGGGGTTTCAGTTTTAGCATCATTCCTTCCAAAGAAATCCCAGGGCTGATCTTCAGAATGGACTGGTTGGATCTCCTTGCAGTCCAAGGGACTCTCAAGAGTCTTCTCCAACACCACAGTTCAAAAGCATCAATTCTTCGGCACTCAGCTTTCTTCACAGTCCAACTCTCACATCCATACATGACTACTGGAAAAACCATAGCCTTGACTAGATAGACCTTTGTTGGCAAAGTAATGGCTCTGCTTTTGAATATGCTATCTAGGTTGGTCATAACTTTCCTTCCAAGGAGTAAGCGTCTTTTAATTTCATGGCTACAGTCACCATCTGCAGTGATTTTGGAGGCCCAAAAAATAGAGTCTGACACTGTTTCGCCATCTATTTCCCATGAAATGATGGGACCAGATGCCATGATCTTACTTTCTTGAATGTTGAGCTTTAAGCCAACTTTTTCACTCTCCTCTTTCACTTTCA
>SJYW01044833.1:465799-513648 GCA_006410735.1 Raphicerus campestris | reverse complement strand
AGAAGGAAAGAAATCTTAAAAATTAGGGCAGAAATAAATGCAAAAGAAACAAAAGAGACCATAGCAAAAATCAACAAAGCAAAAAGTTGGTTCTTTGAGAGGATAAACAAAATTGACAAACCATTAGCTAGACTCATCAAGAAACAAAGGGAGAAGAATAAAATCAATAAAATTAGAAATGAAAATGGAGAGATCACGACAGACAACACAGAAATACAAAGGATCATAAGAGACTACTATCAGCAACTATATGCCAATAAAATGGACAACGTGGAAGAAATGGACAAATTCTTAGAAAAGTACAACTTTCCAAAACTGAACCAGGAAGAAATAGAAAATCTTAACAGACCCATCACAAGCATGGAAATTGAAACTGTAATCAGAAATCTTCCAGCAAACTAAGGCTGAGGTCCAGACAGCCTCACAGCTGAATTTTACCAAAAATTTAGAGAAGAGCTAACACCTATCCTACTCAAACTTTTCCAGAAAATTGCAGAGGAAGGTAAACTTCCAAACTCATTCTATGAGGCCGCTATCACCCTAATACCAAAACCTGACAAAGATGCCACAAAAAAGAAAACTACAGGCCAATATCACTGATGAACATAGATGCAAAAATCCTTAACAGAATTCTAGCAATCAGAATCCAGCAACACATTAAAAGGTCATACACCATGACCAAGTGGGCTTTAACCCAGGGATGCAAGGATTCTTCAATATCCGCAAATCAATCAATGTAATTCACCACATTAACAAATTGAAAAATAAAAGCCATATGATTATCTCAATAGATGCAGAGAAGGCCTTTGACAAAATTCAACATCCATTTATGATAAAAACTCTCCAGAAAGCAGGAATAGAAGGAACGTACCTCAACATAATAAAAGCTATATATGACAAACTCACATTCTTTTTTATGCAGATTCCCACCAGCACTGCGGGGCTAGGCCCTCCTTCACTTGCCTTTCTGTTCCATCTCTTGAACTTCAGCTGGAGAAATTTCTCTGCTTCTATTTGATCATGTGATTACATTGGACCCACCCAGATATTCTAGAATAATCTCCCTTTATCAAGGTTCATAACCTTAATTGCGTTTGCAACCATCCCCCTCCTTCCCCCCATAGAATATAACATTTGCACAGCTCCCAGGGGTCAGGGGTTTGGACCCCTTTGGCATCACTTGGTTGGAAGTGAAGAGAATTGACTCCATGATGTTTTAATTATGGAATCTGGGATGTGATACCTTGAGAGCCACCTCTGTGCCTTTTTTTATGATGAGTATATCCAAAATAGATTTGTACCAAGTGCTCTTTCAAGCAGAAGAGAGAACTGACATGCATGGACACATTCCAGGTGATGCTGTCTCCATGAATGCTTGTCCTGTGTTAGTGATCACTTGAAGAAATCTGCCGCAGAGCCCTCAGTGACGGAGACAATGTACCACCAAGCTCCTGTGGGGAAGCGCTAAGTAGAAATTTTGTGTTTTTTAAAATTGAGGTATAGGATGTGCAATATTGTGACAGTTTTCGGTGTACAGCAAAGTGATTCATCACTGGTTCAATGGGCATGAACTTGGGCAAACTCCAGGAGATGGTGTGGGACAGGAAGGGCTGGCATGCTGCAGCCCAGGGATCACAAACAGTTGGACATGACTTGGCGACTGAACAGCAACAAAGGTGATTCATGTGTGTGTGTATATATATATGTTATTTTTCAGATGCTGTTCCATTATAGGTTACTATAAGATATTGAGTACAGTTCCCTGAGCTATACAGCAGATCTTTGTTGTTTTTTCACATATACAATAGTTGTGTCTTAACGCCTCATTTATCCCCTTTGGTAACAAGTTTGTTTCCTGGTGTCTGTGAGTATCTTTCTGTTTTGTAAATTCATTTCCATCTTTTTTTTTGATTCTACATATAAGTGATATATGATATTTGTCTTTCTCTGACTTCACTTAGTATGATAATCTCTAGGTTCATCCNGGTAACAAGTTTGTTTCCTGGTGTCTGTGAGTATCTTTCTGTTTTGTAAATTCATTTCCATCTTTTTTTTTGATTCTACATATAAGTGATATATGATATTTGTCTTTCTCTGACTTCACTTAGTATGATAATCTCTAGGTTCATCCATGTTGCCCCAAATGGCATTATTTTGTTCTTTTTATGGGAGAGTGATATCCCATCGTATATACCCCACACCTTTATCCATTCATCTGTCAGTGCTCATTAAGGTTCCTTCCATGTCTTGGCTATTGTTAACGGTGCTGCTGTGAACAGTGTGGGCATGTATCTTTTCAAATTACAGTTTTGGCTGGATATATNGAGTACATTAAGATTGTATATTGTCACTCTGCTTATTTAACTTATATGCAGAGTACATCATGAGAAACGCTGGGCTAGATGAAGCAGAAGCTGGAATCAAGATTGCCAGGAGAAATATCAATAACCTCAGATATGCAGATGACACCACCATTATGGCAGAAAGTGAAGAACTAAAGAGCTTCTTGTTGAAAGTGAAAGGGGAGAGTGAAAAAGTTGGCTTAAAATTCAACATTCAGAAAAGTAAGATCATGGCATCTGGTCCCATCACTTCCTGGCAGATAAATGGGCAAACAGTGGAAACAGTGTCAGACTTTATTTTTGGGAGCTCCAAAATCACTGCAGATGGTGATTGCAGCAATGAAATTAAAAGATGCTTACTCTTTGGAGGGAAAGTTATGTCCAACCTAGACAGCATATTAAAAAGCAGAGCCATTACTTTGCCAACAAAGGTCCGGCTAGTCAAGGCTATGGTTTTTCCAGTGGTCATGTATGAATGTGAATGTTGGACTATAAAGAAATTTGAGCACCAAAAAATTGATGCTTTTGAACTGTGGTGTTGGAGAAGACTCTTGAGAGTCCCTTGGGCTACAAGGAGATCCAACCAGTCCATCCTAAAGGAGATCAGTCCTGGGTATTCATAGGAAGAACTGATGTTGAAGCTAAAACTCCAATACTTTGGCCACCTGATATGAAGAGCTGATTCATTTGAAAAGACCCTGATGCTGGGAAAGATTGAGTGCAGGAGGAGAAGGGGATGACAGAGGATGAGATGGTTGGATGGCATCACCGACTCAACGGACATGGTTTGGGTGGATTCCAGGAGTTGGTGATGGACAGGGAGGCCTGGTGTGCTGCAATTAGTGGGGTCGCAATGAGTCGGACACAACTGAGCGACTGAACTGAACTGAACTGTTGCACTACTGACTTGTGCCAAAGGTTGGAGACTGCCTTCCAGTCTCAATCTGGCGGTTTCTTCTACTGTGGATACCCCATAAAGTCAAGCAAATGAATTCAAAATGAAAATGCCACATAGAATCATCCCATTTAGTACGTTGCTAAAATACTATTAGATAAAGAATACAATACTATTAGAAAAAGATATAAAGAACCTAGTTTTTCCACTGCTATATGTGTTCATTGTAACCCTCATAAAGATGCTTGTGATCTGGAGAGAACTTTGGAGTTGAGACTCTCTGAAGGCCCCCTTCTGCTACACTTGACATGCGTGTTTCCCTGGGTGAAGGTTGGAACAGCCATTATCAATCCCCACACCTGTAGCATGATTTCTAGAGAGGCAGGCTTGCTCTCAGCACTTTGGCACTGATCTCTATTGTCTTAATTCTGGGAGTGAGTTTGGGAACTGGCATGCCATTCTGATGCTCTACCAATTACCCTGTGCTCACTTTCTTTTATATGTGCATTGGATAATATTCATAATGTTTGTGCATGACTTTCTCAGAGGCAGGTTAGATGAAATTCGCTTCTGCATGAATTATATTCCACCAAATGTTAAAGATTCCATCGAGGGATTGGAATAGATGAATTCCTTATTTAACTATAGGTTATACATTCCTGGAGGATCACAGCAGTGCTTGAGTCATTTTTCACATTTCACAGCACCTGACAATTTTTATTTCTAGTGGAAATGCACAGACATTAGTGGAATCTGAGACTGGCACAATCTGGATTTTGGTAGCATGCTGGTAGCTCCATCTGAGACACCCCCTGGTATACATAAGGCATCCAAGATGAGTAGGAGAGAGGAAATATAAGCCAGAAATGCACAGAAAGATGCAAGTATTTTCAGAGCATATACCATCTCAGACTCCAGTTGCGCTAGTTGGCTTGTACCTGCATGTTTCCAGCCTCTATTTTCATTTCCACCTTAAATCATCCTCCTTCCACTTCTGGATCCTGTCCCAAGAGTGGGTCCCAACATTGGATCCTCTCTAGGAGCACAGGTCCAGGTGACCTTGACTTGCCTGAGGACACTGGATACTGAAGTGACTCCAGTGTTGATATGTGCAGTCTCTTTCGACAGTGAGTTAGGAAATAGATGGAATACATATGGGCTGCTCTGATGGCTCGGTGGTAAAGAATACGCCTGCAGTGCAGGAGATGCCGGATACACGGGTTTGATCCCTGGGTTGGGAAAATCCCTGGGAGGAGGAAAATGGCAACCCACTCCAGTATTCTTACAAGAAGAATCCCATGGACAGAGGAGCCTGGTGGACTGCAGTCCAAAGGGTCACAAAGAGTTGGATACTACTGAGCGATGATGCATGCATGCAAAGAATGCACAATAGTTACACAGTCTAGCTGCCTAATCAGACATGCCAAGGTTCAGACGCAAGATCACTTTGAGGCCAAGTGATCTTGGACAGATAAAGTTAATAAGTCCTTGTTGTCTTGTCTGTAAAAAGCGAGTAAACGTATTTTTTCATAGAATGGGAGGAGGATTAAATTAGGCAATGCCAAGCATTCAGCACAGTGCCCGGGAACACAATAGGTGCTCATTAGAGAGTAGCAATAAACAGTTACTTAGACTATTTGAGCTGGTGGAAATGTCATATGTGTATCTAGCTGAATTAAAAACTATCTGCATATTGTAGCATTTTCTTGAGTCATTAAAATTATAGAATTTCATAGTGCTCTAGAGACTTAGGATAATTGATTCTTATCAACTGATTTTAGTAAAAAAAAATTACAAATATAATATCAATGCAAATATTTCCTCTTTAGAATATGGTAATCTAGAGGAAAAGTGTTGCATTTTTTATCCTAGAATATAGATTTATGGTATATAAGAAGGGTGATCAATGTAATTGGGAGAGAAATACGTGAAGAAATGGGTTAAAGAAAATGTGAAACTCGTTTTTAATATCAAGGCAAAAGGGGGTGTTATTAGTCTCTTTAATTACCCTCTGACAAAGTGATTTATCACCCTGTATTCAGGTATCATATTCCTGAATTTTAAGTGTAATATTCCAAAATATAAAGTAAATGGCCTTTCAGCTTCTTTTACACTGTTTCCCTATAATGGGAAACTTAATGTCTCTGTTAACAAAGTTTGTGCTATTATGGCTATTGAAAGATCTAGAAAATATCCTTGTTTTTCATTGTTGTTCTAAGAAAAGAATGACTCCCAAATAAGCAGAGTTTGGCATCTGATGCCTTTACTCTTCACTCAGATGTTTTAGATACAAATATTATCAGAGAAATTAAGATCTTAACAATTCTTACAAGATGTAAACTGACCTGAATTCCAATTCAAGTTAATAATCAGTATAACACCTCAATTTTTACCAGTTACCTTGATCTGCAGTTTATGATTTACCAGATAATCATTTCACACCAATTTTTTTTTCATTTTGAAAAAATGTTCAATTCCCCAGAAGCAAATGAAAGCTCTCTAGAGACTGTACCTATTTTTTTTTTTAATGGCCATTGATGTTAGTTTTGAGTATTACTTTGTATTATTGGCTTCTTGCATTTACATTTACACTTTCTCTCTATAGTGGTTAATCTCACCCCTACCTGTGATTTATGTCCAGTGAGGACATATGTCCAGTTTGAGTACTGGAGAACCTAGCTGTCATGTAGCTGCAACAGTGAGGCAGGTTCATTTTAGTCTGATGCACAAGGCTCTCTGGATCAGAAAGATTTAGCTGGTCTACTGTCCTGGGAAATGATCCTCCTTGCTTTCAGCCTACCCATTCATAATTTCCTCTCATCCTTTCACTCATCGTGTTTTTTTCATTAACTCAATAGAAACTCATTATCACAGGGCATTCACAGTTACTTGGTATGTGAATTAATGGTTTCCATTAAAATTAACTGGCTAGAAATTTGCAAAGCAAAAATGATTGGAATCAGACAGAAATAACAAGGGTTGGCAATCATATAGGGAAATGGGAAGCCTCATACTTTGCTGGTAGGGATGTGAAATAGTACAGTTACTTTGGAGAAGAGTTTGGTAGTTTCTTAGAAAGTTAAATATATATTCTCTCTACAACTCAGGAATTCTACTTCTAGGCATCTACCTGAGAGAAGGGAAAAAGTATTTCCATACAAACACTTTTCTGCCAATGTTTATAGCAGCATTATTCATAACAGTCAAAAAGTAGAAGCAGTCCAAATGTCTTCAACTTAATGAATCAACAAATTTGGTATATTTATACTATGAAAACTATTCACACAAAAGGAACAAATAACTGGTACCTAATACAATATGAACATGCCTCAAAAATATCCTCTTAAGTTAAAGAAACGAGGCACGAAAGGTTACATGTTTAGCAAGTTGTTAATTCTAGGAATATTCAAAGCTACATCAATTGGAATACATAGAAAACCCTACAGACTTCACACAAAAACTATTAGAACTAATAAGTGAATTCAGCAAGGCAGCAGGATACAAGACCAATATACAGAAGTCTGTTGTATTTTTCTATACTGGTATAGAGAAAGTTAAAAAGTCTTATTTAAAATTGTGTCAGGGAAAAAAAATGAAATAACCTAGGAATAAACCTAACCAAGGAGGTAAAAGAACTATACACTGGAAACTATAAACTGTTGATAAAGGAAACTGAAGATGGTTCAAAGAAATGGAATGGTGTCCTATGCTCTTGTATTGAAAGAGTTACTGTTGTTAAAATGGCCATATTACCCAAAGCAATCTACAGATTTATGAGATCCCAATCAAAATACCAATGATATTTTTCACAGAACTACAACAAATAACCTTAAATCTTTTATGGAACCACAAAGTACTCAGAATTGTTAAATCTATCCTGAAGAAAAAGAACAAAGCTGGAGGGATAGCCCTCGCAGACTTCAGACAATACTACACAGCTGCAGTAATCCAAACAGCATGTTACTGGTACAAGAATAGGCATATGGATCAACAGAACAGAGCCCAGAAATAGACCCACACACCTGTGGTCAAATAATCTACAACAAAGGAGGCAAGAATATACGGTGAAAAGACAGTCTTTTCATCAGATGAAATTGGAAACACCGAAAGCCTCATGGAAATCAATGAAATCAGAACTCCCTCATACTTTGCACAAAAGCAAACTCATAAAGTGATTTAAAGGCCTAAATATAAGCCATGACACCATAAAAGTCTTAGAAGAGAACATAAGCAAAACATTCTCTGACATGCTGCTGCTAAGTCACTTCAGTCATGTCCGATTCTGTGCAACCCCATAGATGGCAGCCCACCAGGCTCCCCCATCCCTGGGATTCTCCAGGCAAGAACATTGGAGTGGGTTGCCATTTCCTTCTCCAGTGCATGAAAATTAAAAGTGAAAGTGAAGTCGCTCAGTCATGTCCGACTCTTCACGACCCTGTGGACTGCAGCCCACCAGGCTCCTCCATCCATGGGATTTTCTAGGTGAGAGTACTGGAGTGGGGTGCCATTGCCTTTTCCGTCTCTGACATAGATTGTGGTAATATTTTCATAGATCAGCCTCCCAATGCAAAAGAAATAAAACCAAAATTAAACTGGACCTATTCAAACTTTAATGCCGTTGCACAGCAAAGGAAGTCATCAACAAAATGAAAAGACAGCCTATGGGATGGGAGAAATACTTGTGAATGATGCAACTAACAAGGGGTTCATTTCCAAAATATATAAACAGCTCATACAACTCAATATCAGAAAAGCACCCCAATGAAAAAGTGGGCAGAAGATATAAATAAACATTTCTCCAAAGGAAACATGCAGATGGCCAACAGTCACATGAAAAGATGCTCAACGTCACTTCATTATTAGAGAAATGCAAATCAGAACCTCAGTGAGGTATCACCTCACACTGGTCAGAATGGCTATCATGAAAAATTCTACGAATAATAGATGCTGGAGAGGATGTGGAGAAAAGGGAACCCTCCGGCATACTCTTGGTGTCCCAGTCTCTATGGAAAAGAGTATGGAGGTTCCTTAAGAATCTCAAAATAAATAGTTACCATATGATCCAGCAGTCCCATTTCTGGGCATATATCCAGGAAAAATGAAAACTAATCTAAAAAGATAACTGTATTCCAGTGTTCATAGCATTGTTATTTAAAATAGCCAAGATATGGAAATAACCTAACTGCCCATCAGCAGATGACTGGTTTAAGAAGATGTGTGGGTTTTCCTGGTGACGCTAGTGGTAATTTACTGTCATAAACAAAAGTGAAGTATTGCCATTTGCAGCCGCATGGGTGGACCTGCAGAGGATACTACAAGTGGAGTCAGTCAGAAGGACAAACACAAATGTCACTTATATGTAAGATCTAAGAAAAAATAATACAAATTTATATACAAATCAGACTCATAGACATAGAAAGCAAACTTAGAGATACAAAAGGGGAAAGGGAGTGGGGGAATGGTAAATTAAGATTATGAGATTAACAGGTACAAACTGTCATACATAAGATAGATAAGCAACAAAGATTTACTGTATAATACAAGGAACAATATTCAGTGTCTTATAATAACCTATAATGAAAAATAATCTGAAAAAATATGAAAAACTGAATCACTTTTCTTTATACCTGAAACTAGCATAACATTGCAAATCAACTATATTTCAGTAAAAACATATTGAAACAAAATTTGGCTAAAGAAAAAAGGTAGAGTTTTAAGTCTATTTGATGACACGGATAGGAAGTTAGAGATCCCCAAGAGAGGGCCAAGTGAGGGTCACATGCAGGCAGAGGCAAGGGCCTCAAGTACTGAAAAGTGCTCAGGGCTGTGAGCATATAGGTGCTAGTTAAAGCCATGACCTAACTAATTGTTAAGGGAGAGGAAAACGAAACCCAGATCCTTAGAGCACATCAGAGGTCTTAAGGAGAAGCCAAAAGTGCGAGGGAATGGATAGTGAGGCGGACCCAGCAGCACGGTGAATAGAGAGAAGACGTTCTGATGGAGCAGAACAGAAGGAATATAACTACAAAAAGAGTATAATCCTGCTACACTTATTTTAACTGATTAATGTGTATTTAATTATTTCTTACTGGTAAATATATTCTCCTAATTAAACTTTGCATTTTGACTTCTTTTAATTTAGCAAAAGCATTTGCTCTGCATCCATAATGATGATTCTGTAAAGCTTCATCTTCTGAAATTTAATTAAATAGTGAGACATGCTGAAGATGAGTCCATTTCCACATAAATAACCCCTGTTTTAGAAATAAATTATCATATTCAGCAATTGTTACTGCAAGTATTTGAAAATTCTAAGTGGCCCTATTCAAAAAGTCTCACCAGTCTAAAGCTTTTCAACAAATTATCAGTTCCCTTATTTACATAATATATTCAAGAAGATGTGCAAATTTGACAATGAAGCCATTTTTGTGAAGAGGGCAAAGGACAGGTGAGAGTTGTAAATGAGTTGTGAAGTCTTTTATTGAAACAGATTTTAGTTTAAATGTGCATTAACTTAAAATTTTATATGAAGTTTTGTCTAAAAAATGAGAGCCTGTAGAATTTTTATCTTTCCAGTGCATGGGTTTTCAATTAGCTACTGTCTAAATAGGTAATCAAACTGATACTCTGAGTAAGAAGCCAGTAAAGAACCATACTCAGAAGAAAAAGTTGTGGCTTTTCCCTTTGTTCTCTGTGTTTGGAATGGAAATGCCTGGGCCCTTCTCAAACACCTCAGAATCAAGTAACAGTCAGCACAGACCAGGAGGACCTGTCTGACATCCTGTTCATCACTACCCACTCTGGTCTGTCCCTCATGACCTAGTTATTCAGTTTCCCATTGAATGAATGATGATACTACACTATGAAGATGTTACATTCTTCTCCCTGTTAGCCATTTGAGCTCCCAGAACAACTGAACAAGGAGTAACCATTAATTCACTCCGATGAAGCAGATTAATTCTGATGCAAATCTACAAACTCTACTACATGTTTTCAGCTGTCATTGAGCAGTGTAAACACTTAGGATAGCTTATATGTTGAACAGTCAGAAAGGTTTACCACTGAAAATGAGGAAAAACAAGACACCAAAGAAGGCGTATTATAGGCCAGAATGTGGTATTTTCCTGCATCATATGTATTTTCCCAGAAACCCACTTCACAATAAACTTACTCTGAGAAACACACTCTTGTTTGGCATAGTCCATTTCCTAGAACACACTTAAAACTGGCCTGATGGCTCCCTGGAGAAATGTCTGATTCTTGATCCGGGGCAGAAAATACAAGATGAGTCTGGAGGATCCTAAAGTGCCAGAAAGTAAGGAATTGCTAAAGAGAAAAAAAAAAAAAAATGAGGCATGCAAAAAGAATGTAGGAATCAACCTAGAAGATCTCCCAATGGCAAAAGCTGGAAAATTATGAGCAACAAAACACGTTGACAGTATTTTACTGTAACTCCAAAAGTAAAATGATATCTGAGTCAATATTGATATAAATAAATGATTGTAAAAATAAATAAGTGTGGGAGAAGGGACAAGTCTGCCTTAGAAAAGAATTCTAAGTAATTCTTCTCCTCCCAGGGAAGATACATCCTCTCCAGGTGGTATAACAATGTCCCTCCTGCTGAGTGTGGGCTGGATTTAATCACTGGCTTCCAAAGAATAACATATGGAAAGGAAAAAATAGACTTTCCAGTGAACAAAGCTGGCAGTGTTCAAGATTAGCATTGCCACTGAAGTCATGTTGATGTCAGCAGTGTCTGCCTATGGTTAGGGTCCATTACCTCTGTAAGTATAGTTCCCATATCTGTGTCTTTCTAGATTTACTAGTCTCTTTCTACTACAGAAGGTGCCTCTAGTATCATGGGGTCTGTCAAATTATTTGCCTGAAGAGGTGGGGCTACATGTGCCTCAGCCAGGATCAGCTGCAGCAAACTTCTTCCTCAGAACCATACTCAGAGCTAAAAACCTTGCACATAACTTAATAAATGGGTCAGAGCATTATTTATCCTCAAATGCAAAACCTGAAGAAGTCTACCTTGCATGATGCTTGCTTTGTAAAAGATGCAGTGTGCGGTAATCTTCCTTTATTTTCAGGGGAAGTGCTGGCACTCTTCTGAATCTCGTAGAGTTTCTTTCCTACTACCGGAACACCTGGAGTATTTGCTTGTTGTTGCTCAACAACAACAATTAATATAATGTCATAAATATAGTGGACCAAAGTGCTGTTCTGTAGAATATCCACAGTGGCAAGGCACCTTAAGACTATCCTGTGATGGCAGGCAGGAGAATTAACTCCTTAAGAGAAGCAGCTCCTGTGGGCTGAGGGCAATTCCCAGAGAGGGAATGGCACATGATACATGAGTGGCTAAAACCCTGAGTGCTTGGAAGGTGGATGAATTGGGACCTGGAAGGGCACTGATTATACTTGTAATGAATGCTGTGAACAGAAAGAAGCTAAGAAAAAAGACACAAGAGGAAAAAAAATGAATCACCCATAAATTAAAATAGAGAAGATATTTTAGGCAAATGACTGACAATTAATTTGTTATAATACCAAAAAGAGAAAAGCCATTTACTTGTGGTTCAATGAGCCATGATAAATTTCATGAGGTTTCATTTATATTTACACTTGTAGAACGTGGATTGCATATGACATCATTTGAAAGCCAATAATAGGAATGAAAAATCAGAAACAGAATATAAATTAAAGCTTTAAAAATAGTTTCATTTTCTGACTGCAAACATTTTGTATTTTGAAAATCCTTCTGCAATTCTGGCATGTCATACTGCCAAACCACATTGTAAAATGACCGATAACCAGATCAAAACCCTGTCTCAAGATTTTATCAAGGACAACTCTTGAGAGCATTGTCTTTATAGCTTGTATGGTTGTCTGATGGGTACATCCACATACTTGAGCACAGAGACTCATTGATGAAGAGAATGAAATAGTAACATGATCATTGGGACGTGCAAGACTCAGATACAGGGTGAGAATTTAGGTCCTGAGTAATCTGAGAGCTAAAGATGATTTTTGCAGTGGTTTGCTGGCCCTTTCACTGAGCCTCGGCTACTGTGTGTGAGCTCCTTCAGAGTGGCTGGACCTGTCAGGGGCTGCAGGGGACATGGCAGAGCTCAGTTTAACGGCTGGCCCACAGGTAAATGCCTTGGCCTATGACGTGTTGGCCAAAGGGACATTGTGCCAGTTCCAGCCTAGACTAAGAGGCTTTGTGTATTTCCACCTGTCCTTTTGTGTGTCAGCTTTGCTGTGAAAGGAACAAGGCCTGGCTACCATCATCCAGGAAGGACGCAAGACACTGAAGTGGAGCCATCCTGGCTGCAGCGGCCGGAAGCAGGGCTTGTTTCTCTGTGCTTCTGAGCATTGCCAGGCATTTTTCATGTAACAGACACTAACCAAGCTAGTTGATCTTGTACAAGTCTACTCTTCACCCTACTCTCTTGCTGTGGATCTAAAATCTCTTCAATCCTACCTCTGGGTTGCAGCCGAACCACTGGAAGTGTAGCCAAGTCAGGCTATATGACCTCTACCATCTTTCCTGACTGTACAAGTCGTGGGCCTGAATCACATATAAAGTACCTCAGTGAGCTTCCACAGCGGTCAGTCACAGTGGGAGGAATTAAGCCAATGATCAAAAATGTGATGCTTAAGATTAAGTTTCCCCCATGTGTGGGAACTGGGAAGTGGATAACATTTAGGGAGCACCTATTCTGTGTGTAGGACATTTTGCTGTGGGTTCTAATGCCATGCATCTCATTTAATCCTTATAATGAATGTTCACATGTGTATCATCACCCTAGGAAGAGGCTCAAAACTCAGAGGTTATGTCACTTGCTAAAGGTCACCAAAGGAATTGATAGACCGAGCCACTGGACCCAGGATTTCCTGGAGCCAAAGCCAGCTCTTTCTCCACTACTTCAGTGTGTCTGAGCCCACAGTGATGCTGGACTCAATTTTTCTGAAATATCTAATCTCTAATCTTATATGTCCCATCACAGAATGAGGTAGTTCAGAAAATACTAATCTACAACTTTTTCCTCTACAATGATATAGATAAGTAAGTTACCCCAATATCTGGTTCCTAATCGTTAGCTACCATTAAGGGTTAGCTCTCCTCACTATTGTCACAGATATTGCTAATACAAATTAAATGAAGAAATACGTGTAAAGACATTGAGTTCCCAAGCCATTTACTTTGGCTCTTACTATGGAAGACACAGATTCTTTTTTTAAATTTTATTTTACTGGAGCTTAGTTGATTTACAATGTTGTGTTAGTTTTGGGGGTACAGCAAAGTGATTCAGTCATGTACCTGCATATATTCATTCTTTTTTAGATTCTTTATTCCTATAGGATATCATGCAATATTGAGTAGACTTCCTTGTGCTATGCAGTAGGTCATTATTGGTTATCTGTCTTACATATAGTAGCACTTTTTTGCCCATATTTCCTCTTTGGTAACCATAAGTCTGTTTTTTTGTATCTCTAAGTCAGTTTCTATTTTGTAAATAAGTTCATTTGTATCTGTTTTAAATTAGATTACACATATGAGTGATACCATATATTTGTCTGACTTAACTCAGTATGATAATCTCTGTCCATCCATGTTGTTGCAAATGGCATTATTTCATTTTTTAAATTTTGTTGTTCAGTCTCTCGGTCATGTCTGATTCTTTGCAACCCAATGGACTGCAGCATGCCAGGCTTCCCTGTCCTTTACCGTCTCCAGAGCTTGCTCAAACCCATACCCATTGAGTTGGTGATGCCATCCAACCTCTGTCATCCCCTTCTCTTCCTGCCTTCAATCTTTGCCAGCATCAGGGTCTTTTCCAGTGAGTTGGCTCTCTGCATCAGGTGGCCAGAGTATCGGAGCTTCAGCTTCAGCATCAGTCCTTCCAATAAATATTCAGGGTTGACTTCCTTTAGGATGGACTGGTTGGATCTCCTTGCAGTGCAAGGGACTCTTAAGAGTCTTCTCCAGCACCACAGTTCAAAAGCATCAATTCTTCAGTGCTCACCTTTCTTTATGGTCCAACTCTCACATCCATACGTGACTACTGGAAAAACCATAGCTTTGACTAAACAGACCTTTGTCGGCAGTGTAGTGGCTCTGCTTTTTAATATATTATCTAGGTTTGTCATAGCTTTTCTTTCAAGGACCAAGCATTTTTTAATTTCATGGCTGCGGTCACCATCTGCAGTGATTTTGGAGCCCAAGAAAGTAAAGTCTGTCACTGTTTCCATTGTTTCCCCATCTATTTGCCATGAAGTGATGGGACCAGATGCCAAGATCTTAATTATTTGAATGTTGAGCTTTAAGCCAACTTTTTCACTCTCCTCTTTCACTTTCATCAGGATGCTCTTTATTTCCTCTTTGCTTTCTGCCATAAGGGTGGTGTCATCTGCATATCCGAGGCTATTGATATTTCTCCTGGGAATCTAGATTCCAGCTTCTGTTCTATCCAGCCTGGCATTTCGCACAATGTACTCTGCATATAAGTTAAGTAAGCTGGACAGCATGGATGTACTCTTTTCCCAATTTGGAACCAGCCTGTTCCATATCCGGTTCTAACTGGTGCTTCTTGACCTGCATATAGGAGTTCATACAGATTTTTTCATGGCTGAGTAGTATTCCATTTTATATATTTACCACATCTTCTTTATCCATTCCTCTGTAATGGACATTTAGTTACTTCCATGCCTTGGCTGTTGTAAATAGTTCTGCTATGAACATTGGAGTGCATGTACTTTTGCAGATGATGGTTCTCTGGATATATGCCCAGGAGTGAGATT
Organism: Raphicerus campestris; assembly: GCA_006410735.1. Lineage (NCBI taxonomy): Eukaryota > Metazoa > Chordata > Mammalia > Artiodactyla > Bovidae > Raphicerus > Raphicerus campestris. The sequence continues at coordinate 498,600 of SJYW01044833.1, read as the reverse complement.
GTTAGATCTTTATGGTAATTCTATTTTTAGTTTTTTAAGGAACTTCCATCCTGTTCTCCAAAGTGTTTGTACCAGTTTATATTCTCACTAGCAGGGTAGAAGGATTTCCTTTTCTCCACATCCATTCCAGCATTTGTTATTTGTAGATTTTTAAATGATGCCCATTCTGATCAGTGTGAGGTGATACCTCACTGTCATTTTGATTTCCATTTCTCTGATAATTAGTGATATTCAGCATCTTTTCACGTCCTTTTTTGCCATCTGTGCATCTTCTCTGAAGAAATGTCTGTTTAGTCTTTGGCCCATTTTCTGATTGGGTTGTTTGTTTGTTTGTTTTGACATAAAGCTGCATGAGCAGTTTGTATATTTTTAAGAGCCATCCTTGTTGGTTGCTTCATTTGCAAATATTTCCTCCCATTCTGTGGATTTTCTTTGCATTTTGTTTATGGTTTCCTTTGCTGTCACAGATTCTTTATAACATGATAAATGCATTCTCCGGTGACCTAACATCAGAACTACTGTTTGGAAAGAACTATTCTTTTGTTTATAAAATATTTAACATTCCCTCTGGGATAGAAGAAAACCTAGGGGCCTGATGTCAACAGAACTCTACCAATGCAAAGAAAAAGGGCTGAATTCTGTGTGATACATGGCGTAAACCAGTGGCTGATGACTGTGTGCCAGGAAAACAGCTGTGTGCTTCATGTATTAACTCATGTAATCCTCAGATATCACGAGCTAGGTGTGCTTATACTAACCTACTTCTCCAAATTGGAAAACCAGCCACAGTGGTTCAATAATCTTCCCAGTTGTACAAATAGCTAGAAGTCACAGGCTTAGGACTAAGAACCAGGTATCCTCAGCTTCATAAATGGTTGTCTTCATAACTGTTCTTTAACTTTTTCCCTCTAGAATGGTTTGTTCCTGCAAAAAAAAAAAAAAAAAAAAGGAAGTAAGGATAGAAATGGAATCTCTAGAGGGAAAAATATTCAAGTCCGGAATCTGATGAAAAGTTACTGCATAAAACCTACTGGTTGAATGGATTAAGGTATGAAAAGTGAAATAAGAATTAATGCCTAATATAAAATTGGATATTTCTGTCTCTTTGGTATATGATATAAATTCAAAACCATAGTAAAAATCAACTATATGCACAGTAACTCCTTTAAAGAGTGTTAGATTGCCTGGGGAAGATGTTGAGTTTTTTCATAGTTTATCTGCATATATGAATAGCTATTTCCTCAATACCATAAACACCTGTAAAATAATCTAAAATTAATCAAATGTCTGGGAGTATTTAAAACAAACAAACCAACCAAGTTTGAGGCATTTTGAGTGAAAAGAAAAGTATATGAAACAAATGGAAACATTCTCCAGGATCTTCTTTCATCTCACCAGTAATAGATCATTAGTTGAAATAATTTTGTCATTGGAAACTGTGTTTTAGGAAGATGGTTATAGTCTATTCTCACTGAGATAGAACAGGAGCAAGAAAAAAATCTGGAGGAAAAAGGGAGGAATAAAAAGATTTAATAGCTTGAAGCTCCTAGAAATCTAAATACAAACATCAGCGGCAGCAGGGTGAAACAAGACACAACAGAAATTCACTCCTCAAGAATCTGTTTGATATTCTCCACCATGTGTCCTCCTCATCTCAAGGAGGAATTTCTATCAGCAAGGAAACTCAAAGTAGTTCCTGTTTACATGAAGATCTGCAGTGGCAAAGGCCATCAATTATTCTTCCCTGAAAATGCAGGAGGGACAGAGTAATTATGCTTTGTGGATGAAACAGGGCTTTCCCCCAGAGGGAAAGTTGATCTTACCTGCCACCAAGATGTTCACCATGCTTGGTAAAGAGAAAACCTTCCATTGGTTAGTTGTCATACTTGAAACACTGAAGACCACAGCTCTGTATGTATGTGCAATTTAACTAGTTTACCCTTTCTGACTATAAAAACTCCAGAGTAGGAACAGTCTCCATCAAGCTTCATACTCATGTCTTATTCTAAGGACAATATAATTAAATCAGACCCAAGGTAAAATTTCTAAATTCTTGAAACTTAAGTTTCCAAAATTCTGCTGGTATTGATCCTAATTAAAGATGAGTTGTGTTCTCATTAAATCAGCAAATTAAATGAAATCAGGACAAACAGTCCATATGATGGCTTTTCTAATTTTCTGCATTTTATTGATTAGGTAATAACTTGTGATCCATTATCATGGGATCCCATGTAGAAAATAAACACTACATGCAAATACTTTTACACAATTCTATAAATACATAATTCTATACATTTATCTAATTTATTCTATCCACAGTCAAAAAGGCTTACATTTGAATTCAATTTTTTCTTTTTAATCCACTATATTATAAAAATCTACTTTAAAAAACTGTGCCAAATACTGGCAAAGATAAGCAACAGCTGAAGCTCTCACATATTGTTGGTTGGAAGCAAAATCACACAAGCCCTTTGTAAAAGAGGTTGGCATACGACCTAACAACAACAAAAAAAGACATACATCCACACAAAAACCTTACATGAATGTTTATTGTAGCTTTATTTGTAATTGTCTAAAAGCTGGAAACAACCCAAAAGTCCTTCAGTGGGTGAATGGAAAAATTATAGCACATCTACTCTGTAGAATACCACTCAGCAATATATGAGGATGAAGTTTTGTTACAGAATAACTGCCTTTGATGAATCTCAGAGGCATTATGCCAAGTGAGAGAAGCCAGCTTAACTATGTACTGTCTGATTCCATTTACAAGACATTCTGGAAAAGGGGAAACCATAGGGACAGAGATCAGATTGGTGTCAGCAGGGACTGAGGAGCAGAGTGAGGGGTTGCTTATGCATAAGAAGTCTTTAAGAGTGATGTCAGACCTGTTTCTTGACCATGGTGGTGGTATATGACTACATAAATTTGTCAAAAAGACGCAGTGACTGTAACCCTAAATATTTTTCAATAAATGAAATATTTAAGCTTCAGTTTCTTCTGCAGATTACCCAATGGTAAACTCACAGGACCATCATGAGGATTGAGCAAAACATAACACCAGAATGTTTCCTAAACAGTCAGTTTTGTGCAGTTTCAGTTACTTGGGGAGACAAAGTCACATGTTATTGTTCCTTTCCCAGTAAATGACAAGTAAATTATTGCTCCTTCCCAAGTAAGTGACTTCTTGTCACTTACTCGTCCTTGGCACTAACTGGTAACGTGCATGGTGGGGATGAAACTTCAGACTTCCTCTCTGGGAGTCAAGGGAGACTTTTTCCTATATCTTTTTTCTCCATCCTACTCAGTAAAAAATAACTCTGAGATCTTTAATCTTGGTTCCTTTCCATAAAAGGATAATTTTCCCATAAAATCGTACATATATGCGCGCCATTTTATAGTCCAGGATGGGTGAGCCACAGCCCTCCCCTGGACACGCATCTGCTTGTACCAGGTTCCCATGCAGCCTCCCCTGCGGTAGGATCGCTGTCTCCTCTACTCTAGGGACGGTCTTATCTTCTCCCTTTCACAGCAACTTAATGATGTGGTTTTCATGGTGGTTGGCCAGAGACGGGAGCAGATAATGTGACCCCAAGGATTTCCTAGTTAGAATTGGAAAAAGGCATCTCTTTCCAAAAAGGAGGAATTGTGTTCCAGGAGCTGTGGGGACAGAGCCTCCTGTGTTGTGAGAAAATCCAGCGAGAGAGAAGTAAGGAAGTCTGCAGAATATGGAGACAGGACTCACAGCATCCTGGGCACTGAACTCTGCCCATGTCCTTCTGCAGTTGACAAAGAGGAAGCATCCAGTGGATGCTAGCCCTGCACCCTCTCTCCAGTGTTCAGTTCAGTTTAGCCGCTCAGTCCTGTCCGACTCTTGCGACCCCATGAATTGCAGCACGCCAGGCCTCCCTGTCCATCACCATCTCCCGGAGTTCACTCAGACTCGCGTCCATCGAGTCCGTGATGTCATCCAGCCATCTCATCCTCCCAGCCATCTCATCCTCGGTCATCCCCTTCTTCTCCTGCCTCCAATCCCTCGCAGCATCAGAGTCTTTTCCAATGAGTCAGCTCTTTGCATGAGGTGGCCAAAGTACTGGAGCTTCAGCTTTAGCATCATTCCTTCCAAAGAAATCCCAGGGCTGATCTCCTTTAGGATGGACTGGTTGCATCTCCTTGCAGTCCAAGGGACTCTCAAGAGTCCTCTCCAACACCACAGTTCAAAAGCATTAATTCTTCGGCGCTCAGCCTTCTTCACAGTCCAACTCTCACATCCAAACATGACCACTGGAATCTTATTAGTTGTATCTTATCCTGAGCTAGTTTTGAAATGAGTTTTTGTTTTGTTTTGCAACCAAATGAGCTCTGACTAATAGCCCAGGGATCCATGTTACCAAACCTTGATGGAAGCCATGGAGCCATGAACTTTTATACTGAAAATTAAGGTAATTCATGCAATCTCCTATCATTAATTTTAATGAAGAAACTGAAGCCTACAGAGGTAAGTAATTATTGCATTATCACATGATGTAAATGAGCATATCCAGGAACCCAGTTAATGGCTTTTATTTTTCTGTGGTTCTTCCAAGTGTATACAAGGAAGAAGCTATATGTACGTCACATCTGAGCCTCTTATGATTCAGGCAGCTAGGGGTGATTCGAGTCTATGTGTAATCTCTCGACCCTTGTTGTTACTGAATGTAAGTTTTGTTCCTCATGCAAGTGAGGCCAAACACACGAAAACATTGCAGTTCGGAGCTGAGAAAGTTTTATTGCAGGACTGTGCAAGGAGATGGGTGGCTGTGCCTGCCGAACCCTGAACTCCTTGAAGGGTTTCAGCAAAGCACTTTTGAAGACAGGGTAAAGGAAGGGCGTGGTTAGTTGTTGCAGACTTCTTGGTATCAGAATTCTTTGTTCTTGCCCCTGTCCTCATAGGTCTGGTTACAATGAAACCCTACAGCAAGACAGATGTTATTCACTGTTCTTCAACTTTTTAAAAAGAAATTTATTTGTCATTATTTGTTATTAATAGCAGCAGCAGCAGTAGTTATCAAAGATAAAATCCATTCTTTTTTCAAAAAAAGTATTGAAGTATAGTTGATTTAAAATATTGTGTTGGTTTCAGGTGTACAGCACAGCAATTCAGATTCTTTTACCTTATAGGTTATTCCAGAAGGTTCATGTAGAATATAGTTGCCTGGGCTATACAGTCGGTCTTTGTTGGTTATCTAATTTTTATATATAGTGGTGTGTATATGTTAATCCCTTTTCAGCAACTTTTTATCTCTATATGAATGGAAGAGTGCTGTACTTTTAAAGGTTAAAGCCCTGAGAAAAAGTTGGCCTGTGGCGCTAGTGGTAAAGAACCCGCCTGCCAACTCAGGAGACTAAGAGTTGAGGGTTTGATCCCTGGGTTGGGAAGATCCCCTGGAGGAGGGAATGGCAATCCACTCCAGTATTCTTGCCTGGAGAATCACATGGACAGAGGAGCCTGGTGGGCTACAGTCCATGGGGTCGCACACAGTTGGACACGACTGAAGTGACTTAACATGCATGCGTGCATGTGTATTTCAGGCTGTAGGCAGCATTCTACATAGGTGCTAGGCCAGCATGACTAAGCACAAAGGTTAAAGTAAAAGAAACATCTAATATGGACTCAGATTTGTTTTCACCTGTTACACTGTTACCAATAAAATGTTTTTTGTTTTTAATTAAGTGAACTGAAAACAAAGTTCTACATAATCTGACTACCTGTTACCTCTGGGACCTCTATTCTCCACTAGCCTCAAGCACACTTCACTCTAGCTACACCCTATCACCTCCCTGTCTTAGAGTATTTTTCCCCAACTATTTACTTTAAACCTATATATATCTTTATATGTGTGTGTTTTAGGTGCTCAGTCGTGTCCAATTCTTTGTGACCCATGGACTATAGCCCACCAGGCTCCTCTGTCCATGGGATTCCCCAGGCAACAATACTGGCTGCTGCTGCTGCTAAGTTGCTTCAGTCGTGTCTAACTCTGTGCAACCCCATAGACGGCAGCCCACCAGCCTCCCCCATCCCTGGGATTCTCCAGGCAAGAACACTGGAGTGGGTTGCCATTTTCTTCTCCAATACATGAAAGTGAAAAGTGAAAGCGAAGTCGCTCAGTCGTGTCCGACTCTTAGCGACCCCATGGACTGCAGCCTACCAGGCTCCTCCATCCATGGGATTTTCCAGGCAAGAGTACTGGACTGAGATGCCATTGCCTTCTCCCAACAATACTGGAGTGGGTTGCCATTCCCTTCTCCAGGGCAGATTTTTGACTGAGGGATCAAACCCAGGTCTCCTGCACTGCAGGCAGATTCTTTATCATCTGAGCCACTAGGGCAGCCCGTATCTTTCTGTAGGTGATTTGTTCATTTATGGTGGCACTGGGTCTTCACTGCAGCACACAGGCTCTTTGTTGCTGTGCAGGTTTTCTCTAGTTGCAGGGAGCAAGCTTCTCATTGCGGAGCACAGGCTCCAGGGCATGCAGGCTTCAGGAGTTGCCACTCGAGTGCTCTGAGTGGGGGTTCAGTAGTTGTGACGCATGGGCTTAGTTGCCCTGCAACACGTGGAATCCTTGTTCCCAGACCAGGGACTGAACCTATGTCCCCTGCATTGGCGGGCAGATTCTTAACTGCTAGACCTCCAGGGACTTCCCTCAATATATGTCTTTTAAAGTAGGTTTCTTATAGACAAGATATAGTTGTGGCATGTATTTTGCCCCTCGTAGGAAATCCCTGTCTTTAAATTGGTGTGTTTAGACCATTAACATTCAAAGATGTTATTGAATCTGACACAGTGTTGTGTCGGTATAGCTGGTTTCAATTCAGTCGCTCAGTTGTGTCTGACTCCTGGTGACCTCATGAACCACAGCACACCAGGCCTCCCTGTCCATCATCAGCTGCCAGAGTTTACCCAAACTCATGTCCATTGAGTCGGTGATGCCATCCAACCATCTCATTGCCGGGGTCCAACCCCGGTGGATCCAGGGTGATTCAAAGGGGAGACAGATAGGCAAGGAAAAAACTTATTTATTAATTAATATAAGATTAGATTAAGACATAATAGTATGGTAGGAAAATTAGGTGGAGAAAAGATGCTGAATACCTTGGTTTACGTGGAAAGCCAATAAAGTTCCAGACAAGGAACTTGCACCATCTGCGTTAGGCCACTGGTGCCCGTTTGATTATTGGAGAGTACCCCGCCTTGGGCTCTCTCTCTTAAGGATCTTAGAAGCCTGGACAAGTAAGTAGACATGGCAAGCCTCCACGCCCCAGATGAGAATTCAGCCTGAAATTAAAAAGGAGACACGGGGGAAACCAGTCCTTCCAATGACTGGCCCAGCCTCTATTGTCTAGGAAGGCCTTTTATACCTTTTTGATTGTACATAGAGATCAATGGGTAATACAAAATTATGCAGCGTTAGCAGCCCAGACTCTTATCAAAACCAAGCTTTTCTGTCTGCATAACTAGTTGTATACACAGGTCTTGGTCTTAGGTGATTTACATCATCTTCCGGCCAAAAGGGCCGATTGACATTTTACAGCCTTTTTCTGATAAGGGTTTGTTAACCAGAAGGCTTATTTGTGTTGATCGTCCCAAAGTCTGGTGCCACTCTCAGAAAGCACTAAATAAAGTTACATTCTTAAATAGCAAAGATACAGCAGCTTATAACAAGTAAAAGGAGTACAGTGATTTATAACAAAAGAAAAGTAACTAACTCAAAAGTCTAGTGTTGCTAACATCAAAACTACTATATATCTTTTTCCATATCCCATTTACATTGATTAACAACCTCCCAGGTGCCTAAAAGATAAATAATATGGAGGCCTGGCAGCAATCATTGAGTCAACAGTGAAAACCCGTCACCAATATGATTTTTAACTCTCTAGAAAAGGCTCTGTATCTTTAAGATGCTTCTAAGCTTTGTGCCTCTCGTGGTTAGGGGGCTGTAAGCAATTCACAAGCTGTAAGCAGTCTGGGGGAACCTGTTAGGCAAGCTAGAGAGCTATCAGAGGGGGTTTAACTGATACATCTCTTTCAAATGTAGAAGACTAAAGCCCTGAGTTGACTTTTTCCAGAGAATATAACAAGAGTGGAAAAGCAGGCAGATTCTTATTTGGGGGGATACATGCTCAGGAAATACCAGGGGGAAAACCTGAGGTCTAATTAGCCTTGCCATCAGAGTTCTGCCACATGACCTTGTCACGGGTGGAATTCCTCACGCTGGCTCCCGACATCTTATCCTCTGTCGTCCCTTCTCCTCCTGCCTTCAATCTTTCCCAGCATCAGGCTCTTTTCAAATCAGTCAGCTCTTCACATCAGGTGGCCAAAGTATTGGCATTTCAGCTTCAACATCAGTCCTTCCAATGAACTGATTTTCTTTAGGATGCACTGGTTGGATCTTCTTGCAGTCCAAGGGACTCTCAAGAGTCTTCTCCAACACCACAGTTCAAAAGCATCAGTTCTTCAGTGCTCAGCTTTCTTTCTTTCTTTCTTTCTTTTTTTAGTTCATTAAGATCAATTATTCAGGAATTATTTCACAATTAGTTCTATGACCAAACTTTATATAATGAAGAAACTAGAAGGAATGAAAGAGAATTGCACAGGGAATAATTTTCTGAGCAGCCAGTAAATACTATGTAATACCCTACTTCAGATCAGTTCAGTCACTCAGTCATGTCAGACTCTTTATGACTCCGTGGACTACAGCATTCCAGGCCTCCCTGTCCATCACCAATTCCCAGAGCTTACCCAAACTCATGTCTATTGAGTTGGTGATGCCATCCAACCATCTCATCCTCTGTCATCCCCTTTTCCTCCTGCCTTTAATCTTTCTTAGCATCAAGGTCTTTTCAAATGAGTCAGCTCTTCGCATCATGTGGCCAGGGTATTGGAGTTTCAGCTTACACATCAGTCCTTCCAATGAACACTCAGGACTGATCTCCTTAAGGATGGACTGGTTGGATCTCCTTGCAGTCCAAGGGACTCTCAACAGTCTTCTCTAAGACCACAGTTCAAAAGCATTGATTCTTCAGTGCTCAGCTTTGTTTATGGTCCAACTCTCACATCCATACATGGCTACTGGAAAAATCATAGCCTTGACTGGATGGACCTTTGTTGTACATTACCAAAGTAATGTCTCTGCTTTTTAATATGCTATCTAGGTTGGTTATAACTTTCCTTCCAAGGAGTAAATGTCTTTTAATTTCATGATTGAAGTCACCATCTGCAGTGATTTTGGAGCCCCCCAAAATAAAGTCAGTCACTGTTTCTACTGTTTTCCCATCTATTCGCCATGAAGTGATGGGACCAGTTGCCATGATCTTAGTTTTCTGAATGCTCAAAGTACTGCACAGTTGCACTCATCTCACATGCTAGTAAAGTAATACTCAAAATTCTCCAAGGCAGGCCTCAGCAAGACATAAACCGTGACCTTCCAGATGTGCAATAGTCCAACTCTCACATCCATACATGACTGCTGGAAAACCATAGTCTTGACTAGATGGACCTTTGTTGGCAAAATAATGTCTCAGCTTTTTAATATGCCGTCTAGGTTGGTCATAACTTTTCTTTCAAGGAATAAACGTCTTTTAATTTCATGGCTGCAATCACCATCTGCAGTGATTTTGGAGCCCCCCAAAATGAAGTCTGACACTGTTTCCACCGTTTCTCCATCTATTTGCCATGAAGTGATGGGACCAGGTGCCATGATCTTCATTTTCTGAATGCTGAGCTTTAAGCCAACTTTTTCACTTTCCCCTTTCACTTTCATCAAGAGGCTCTTTAGTTCTTCTTCACTTTCTGCCATAAGGGTGGTGTCATCTGCATAGCTGAGGTTATTGATATTTCTCCCAGAAATCTTGATCCCAGCTTATGCTTCATCCAGCCCAGCATTTCTCATAATGTACTCTGCATATAAGTTAAATAAACACAGACATACTTGATGTACTTGTTTTCCTATTTGGAACCAGTCTGTTGTTCCATGTCCAGGTCTAACTATTGCTTCCAGACCTGCATACAGATTTCTCAAGAGGCAAGTCAGGTGGTCTGGTATTCCCATCTCTTTCAGAATTTTCCACTGTTTATTGTGATCCACACAGTCAAAGGCTTTGGCATAGTCAATAAAGCAGAAATAGATGTTTTTCTGGAACTCTCTTGCTTTTTCCATGATCCAGCGGATGTTGGCAATTTGATCTCTGGTTCCTCTGCCTTTTCTAAAACCAGCTTGAACATCTGGAAGTTCACAGTTCACGTATTGCTGAAGCCTGGCTTGGAGAATTTTGAGCATGAGTTTGCTAGTGTGTGAGATGAGTGCAATTGTGCAGTAGCCTGAGCGTTCTTTGGCTGGATTAACATTTGCTGTATTCCATACTGTTTTCTATGTGTTGCCTTTATACCTTGTTCCTAGTTTTGTCCTCCATTCTTTTCCTGCCTATTGTGGTTTTGATTAATTTGTATGGGATTCTATTTTCTGTCATTTGTGTATCAGTTACACTTCTTTTCCCACTCTGTTAGTGGTTACACTAGCGTTTGAGATGCACATTTATTTAACAGTCTTGACGTTCACTTTCAAATAACACTCTACCCCTTTGTGGTAAGATGAGTACCTTTTATAGATACTTTGGACATTCTGGGGATTTTTCTTTTCTTTCTGTTTCTTCCTTTTACTTTTCTGTTTGGGAGATTCTATTGAGATTCCTCAGCTCAGAGGTGCTTTGCTCAGCTGTGTTCAGTCTACCATTAAACCCATCAAAACCATTATTCATCTTGATTACAGTGAATTTTATATCCAGCCTTTCTTTTTTGTTCACACTTTAGGAATTTTGTGCCTCTGCTTCCACTGCCTTCTAGTCTTGCGTGTTTTGTACTTGATTTGTTAGAACCTTTAGAACCTCAGTCTTACTTATTTTGTATTCCCAGTTGGATAATTCCAACATCTCTGCCACATCTGGTTCTGATGCTTGCTCTATCTCTTCATACTGTGTTTTTTGCCTTTTAATATGATTTTTAATTTTTTCTTGATAGCCTGACATGATAAAGTTCAGTTCAGTTCAGTTCAGTTAAGTCACTCAGTCGTGTCCGACTCTTGCGACCCCATGAATCGCAGCACGCCAGTCCTCCCTGTCCATCACCAACTCCCGGAGTTCACTCAGACTCACGTCCATCAAGTCCATGATGCCATCCAGCCATCTTATCCTCTGTCGTCCCCTTCTCCTCCTGCTCCCAATCCCTCCCAGCATCAGTCTTTTCCAATGAGTCAACTCTTCGCATGAGGTGGCCAAAGTACTGGAGCTTCAGCTTTAGCATCATTCCTTCCAAAGAAATCCCAGGGCTGATCTCCTTCAGAATGGACTGGTTGGATCTCCTTGCAGTCCAAGAGACTCTCAAGAGTCTTCTCCAACACCACAGTTCAAACCCATCAATTCTTCAGCGCTCAGCATTCTTGCTGTAAATAGGCCTTTAGTAGTATGATGGAGAGGAACAGGGGAAGGGAAGTGCCTCTGATCCTTTATATAAGCCCATGCCTCTGGACTGTGACCCTGTCGAGGGCTCCTCAGTACTTTTTCCTCTCCCCTTAAGTGGGACGGGATGACTGGAATGGGCTGGAAGTGGGAGTTTCCCTTCCCCAGGTCAGTCATACCTCTCTGCAGGTTAGGCCCCAGTTAAGTTGCTTCTTGAGAGAGCAGGCCTTGTTAAGAACAGAGTGCTTAGCATGTTTGAAAATAGTTCCTTTTCCCTCCTTGTGCTGGAAGCAGAGGGGATTTTTTCCCTTTGATTTCTTCTGTTGGAACCTGGTTGAGCTCTGGAGGTAAATCTCACCATTTTGTTGGGGTGCCCTAACAACTGGATCTCCTGGGAGTTTTTAACTCTGATTGGTTCATTCTGAGCCTCCAGCAACTGAGTAATCACAGCTCAGGCTTCCCAGCCCTGACCCAGGATCCCACACTGGCTTAGACAGCTCTGCTCTGGAAAGCCAGGCACCGTTCCCAGTGACTTCCATCTTTCTCCAGTCTGAGGTGTGGGGGACTGTGGCTTTCCTGGTGTCCTCACCTCTTATGGATCCAGGGCATCCGAGACCAGTTGATTTTTACTGTTCGGCTTTTTACTTATTGTTAGGATGGAGTAGTGACCTTAGTGTCCTTACATGTAGAACTGGAAACCAAACTCTCCCCTCACGGTTCTACCTACCTGTTGATCATGCTTCCACCTAAAACCCCTTGACTTATTTCCTCCTATGAATTCTTCACCATCAGCTGGCCTCCTGACCCACTCACTTGTCATCTTCAGGTACCATTTTGCCACCTAAAGGCTCCTCTGACACTTCACAGAATATTGTAACCACCCCCAACCAGAATTTTGCTGTCTTCTCCCTTATGTTATTTTTCCTCCTTGAAAGACATAATTGGCTGAGTCTTCACTGTTCATCTGAAACTATCACAACATTGTTAATCAGCTATACCTCAAAACAAAATAGAAAGTTTAAAGTCTGGAGGAAAAGAGACATCATTAACATCTGTTACTTCTTCTGTGTTCTTCTTACTTACTGCCTGTCTTCCTTACTGAAATGCAAGCTTCATGAGGACAAAAATGTGCCCATTTTGTTGGTTGCTGTGTCCACAGATCTTGGAAAAATGTCCAGAATATGAGCTACTCATATATTTTTATCAAAATGTGTGCAATGAGTGGATAAGGAAGTGACTCTGAAATTTTATTTATTTTACCACTGAGTTTTGTTCACTGAATACAGAATTCCCCCCTAAAATATACTGGTGGCTTCCATTTGGGTTCTGGTGAAAGGAGGACCCCCAGTTCTACCCAAATTCTATACAGGGAAGAGAATCGTTATAGTAAGGAGCACCTGTAGAATTTAAGGAAAGAATAAAATGTTTTTCCCAGCTTTGGATGGTCTGGTCCCTAGAGACAGGGATGGCAGTGAGGTCAGGGGCAGCTCTGCTGTCTGACCTGTCCATCCAGAACCTCTTGGCCTCTTTCTGCTCTCCGTTTCTCTACATGTGGGTTTGCTATGGTTAAGCCCAGGCAAGTTTATAGAACAAAGAAAGGGAAGAGGGCTGATGATCAGATAGCCATCCCTGTGTGATCATTCATAGCTAGGATCGTGGAGAGGAGGGTTGGACTCATGGGAAAAGTAGGAGTTCCTCTTCTAGGGACTGTGGGCAGATGATACTCTCGACAGAGGACTAAGGAAGGACAGCTCTGACAATGAAACATACTCAAAAGTATCCTGTCCTGTATAAAGTCATTGATGTAATGTGAAAATAAGTCAGCTATCCTCAGCTATTTGATAGATCTAAAATATGACAGACATTTTCCTTCATTTTACAAGGAGAGAATTCAAACCCAGAGAAGTTTTGAGCATCATTAGCGTTACACAGTACTGAGCTTTGATATGTTATGAAATTAATATCCTAGGGTTTCAGTTTTGTAATTAATAAAATGAATTTAGATATTAAAAAAATAGTATTGGCCTTGACAGTAAATTTCACCAGTAATCTCACCTACCATTCTTCTACCATTTCTGTCCCTGGAACACAACAGTCTCTCTGTTTGCCCTTTTCTCTTTTCCTCTATAACTTAAATGAAAGAGTCCTTAATTGGTGAAAAAAAAAAATCTCAGAAAAAAAGCAAAATACCCTAAAGGCAGTTCTTGATTAAGAAAAGACAAATATAGCAGCTTTATACAAATGAAACAAGAACTTGTAAAGAACATTCACACATATGAACACCTTATATGTTTACAGGTGAATTCTCATATATATTCATGCCCCAAATATTATTCTTGTGTGAAAAAAAAATAAACATAGTATCTTCAAAACTTCATTTTGAGTTGTGCAACAGAGGAAGAAAAAAATAAATGTTTTATAGCATTCCTTGAGAAGTACCTATTTACTTTCCATTTTACATTTGCTATACATATCTTTTTTGAGTGTGTGTATGCATTTATTCTTATATACATCTTAGCAAAATCATCAGGGACACTTTAACAAAATGAAAGCAAAGCAACTAAAATAATGTGTACTTCATAGTTCTTAACAAATCAAGTTTAAAGAATAATATATTGAAGAAAAGAACAAAAATCCCTTGAAATGAATGCCTCAGTGCAGTGTGGAACATAATTTGTCTAAAAAGCCATGGAAGCTAAAAGTGAGCTCCATAGCTCCTGCTGTAATTTAATAGATCTTTATACAAATGCTAGGATGTTTCTTTGTCAACAGGAGTGCCTTTTTTGTTCAGTGTCACATGTTATTGAACTCTGAAGGTGTAAACAAATGTTTATTTTTATTTTCCAGACTGCAACTAAAAAATAACTAGATGTTGACATCTGAAATACATAGGTTAATTTTAAGAAAAACAAAGAAGCGGATGCTTATTAATTTAACATATTTTAGCAGTTACCTTGGCATTTACATATATGAAAACTTAATTTTCCTGAATGACCTTGGATACACAACCTAGCCTTCTTCAACCTCATGTTTTTCACTTGGAAAATAGATGCTAACTCAAAGAGTTACTGGGAGAAATTCATAAATTTCTGTCTTAGCACAGAGAAAGCTTAGCACAGAGCCTGATATATAGTAAAATGGTCTAATATTTGCTGTTGTTATTACTATAATTCTGTAGTATCAGAATATTACCCTGAAATCCAATGTTCTCCAGCAATGAATATTTCGGAAGGCTATTACATTTGGAACACTCACAAAACAAATCTGCTTTCTTTTCATTTGGCAATGAGCAGTTTTAAATTACAAATGAGCTTGTATCTTGAGGTTACATAGAGGAGGTCTCTGCCAGTAGATGATAAACACATACACCTTGACCAGACCTGCATTTACACGCAATGGAATAAATGGCTGAGTCTCTGCAGAGTAGCTAATGTAGTCATGGAAAATGATCTGTCCACTTTTGGAGTCATTGCTGTAATGAACTTGCTGTGATGAAGTGGTAGTTCATATCACTTAAGAAACTTAACCATGCCAGGTAATCATCCTGTATATCATTTCATTCCCGTAGCAGACAAAACACGCTGATTGCACACCTCTAAAATGTGACCTTTTCCCCTCCTTTGCATTGTTCTCTCTTCTGTGAGGGATTTAGTAGATATGAGCAGCTTGAAAAGAAAAATATGGTCAAAACAAATTGCTACATTATTTCGTCCCCCTTTTTATTTTCTCATGGCCATCTTTGACTTGGATAATGATGCAGTCAAGCATTTCATCAACAGAGTGGACATTCAAGGGCTGGTGGGGGAATATGTTCATAACACAAGCCATCAGCATCTCCTCTGTATCTTGACACTGGATTTGGTTCCTTTCTTGCTCTTCTGTTCAGTTAGCTAAGTTGCTGTCTTTTAACTACCGGCACATATTATGTCTCTATTGAAGTTTCAAGGCTAAATAAATGAGGATGACTCTGATGTAGCATATTTCTAGACCACAGAGCTATCATCCTTGCTGCTGTTTTTTCCTTAGGAAAAAACAAACAACTATTAAAAAATCTCCCCTGCTGATTTCAGAAAATATATACCTTAGTTGATTTAAAAAATAATAGTTCAGCCTGGATATGTTTGTTTTAAAACCTTAAAAAATAATCTTTTGTGTTTATAAGTGAGGTTACTCTTTAGGTAAGATGCACTCTTCTTAAACAGTCTTATAAAGCTAGAAAGTTTTGCAGAGCACTAAGTCCTTAGGAGGAAAGCCATGATAAAACTAGACAGCATATTAAAAAGCAGAGACGTCACTTTGCTGACAAAGGACCTAGTCAAAGCTATGTTTTTTTCCAGCAGTCGTGTATGCATGTGAGAGGTGGACCATAGAGAAGGCTGAGTGCCAAAGAATTGATGCTTTTTAATTGTGGTGTTGGAGAAGACTCTTGAGAGTCCCTTGGACTGCAAGGAGATAAAACCAGTCAATCCTAAAGGAAATCAACCTTGAATATTCATTGGAAGGACTGATGCTGAAGCTCCAATACTTTGGTCACCTGATGCAAAGAACCGACTCATTGGGAAAGATCCTGATGCTGGGAAAGATCCTGATGCTGGGAAAGATTGAAGGCAAAAGGAGAAGGGGGCAGCAGAGGATGAAATAGTTGGATGGCATCACCAACTCAATGGACATGAATTTGAGCAAACTCTGGGAGACAGTGAAGGACAGGGGAGCCTGGCATGCTGCAGTCCATGGGGCCACTAAGAGTCAGATGCAACTTAGTGACTGAATAAGAAGTCAAAGCATCTAAAATTGTAAACAGCTTTTAAAAATAGATTTCATTAACATAGATATTTATATTTGCAAATTCATATTTAAAATATAGAGGCAACTGGTCAAAACTGGAAAGAGAAATATGTTGGTTCACTGACTGGGAAAAGCAAAGCATCATTTCCCTACAGATGAGTAGCCACATTGGACCCAGACACAGAAAAGCACAATTCTGAATTCAGGGTTTCAGACTAGGAATCCTCTGCCTCTCCACACTTCTGGCAGATTCTTTCCAGGTCATGTAAATGTTTCTAGAGCTGACACTCACTGAAAATGCCTTCCCGTGTGCCAGCCAAATATGCACCAAGACACGGAGAGGATTTTTTTAGTTATGACCAACCTAGACAGCGTATTAAAAAGCAGAGACATTATTCTGCCAGCAAATGTCCGTCTAGTCAAGGCTTTTCCAGTGGTCATGTATGGATGTGTGCCAAAAATATTCAAGTGTGCTCTGCTTGGAACAGATTCTTGCACCAAATTTCCTGAGAAATTGGCACCAAACCTAATGGATGTTTATGGATCATGTTTGTAAAATTTGTCAGAATGATTATATTTGCCCCTTTCTACAAAAGAGTTCTTTCTTTATTGAACAACAGCAGCAAACAGGAGGGGAGGGAAAGCTTCTTCAGTTGAATGACAATTCTGTAAATGTAGGGCTGCAGGAAAGCTACCATTTTGAAACTAGCGTGGAACTCAGGNTCAAGGGCTGGTGGGGGAATATGTTCATAACACAAGCCATCAGCATCTCCTCTGTATCTTGACACTGGATTTGGTTCCTTTCTTGCTCTTCTGTTCAGTTAGCTAAGTTGCTGTCTTTTAACTACCGGCACATATTATGTCTCTATTGAAGTTTCAAGGCTAAATAAATGAGGATGACTCTGATGTAGCATATTTCTAGACCACAGAGCTATCATCCTTGCTGCTGTTTTTTCCTTAGGAAAAAACAAACAACTATTAAAAAATCTCCCCTGCTGATTTCAGAAAATATATACCTTAGTTGATTTAAAAAATAATAGTTCAGCCTGGATATGTTTGTTTTAAAACCTTAAAAAATAATCTTTTGTGTTTATAAGTGAGGTTACTCTTTAGGTAAGATGCACTCTTCTTAAACAGTCTTATAAAGCTAGAAAGTTTTGCAGAGCACTAAGTCCTTAGGAGGAAAGCCATGATAAAACTAGACAGCATATTAAAAAGCAGAGACGTCACTTTGCTGACAAAGGACCTAGTCAAAGCTATGTTTTTTTCCAGCAGTCGTGTATGCATGTGAGAGGTGGACCATAGAGAAGGCTGAGTGCCAAAGAATTGATGCTTTTTAATTGTGGTGTTGGAGAAGACTCTTGAGAGTCCCTTGGACTGCAAGGAGATAAAACCAGTCAATCCTAAAGGAAATCAACCTTGAATATTCATTGGAAGGACTGATGCTGAAGCTCCAATACTTTGGTCACCTGATGCAAAGAACCGACTCATTGGGAAAGATCCTGATGCTGGGAAAGATCCTGATGCTGGGAAAGATTGAAGGCAAAAGGAGAAGGGGGCAGCAGAGGATGAAATAGTTGGATGGCATCACCAACTCAATGGACATGAATTTGAGCAAACTCTGGGAGACAGTGAAGGACAGGGGAGCCTGGCATGCTGCAGTCCATGGGGCCACTAAGAGTCAGATGCAACTTAGTGACTGAATAAGAAGTCAAAGCATCTAAAATTGTAAACAGCTTTTAAAAATAGATTTCATTAACATAGATATTTATATTTGCAAATTCATATTTAAAATATAGAGGCAACTGGTCAAAACTGGAAAGAGAAATATGTTGGTTCACTGACTGGGAAAAGCAAAGCATCATTTCCCTACAGATGAGTAGCCACATTGGACCCAGACACAGAAAAGCACAATTCTGAATTCAGGGTTTCAGACTAGGAATCCTCTGCCTCTCCACACTTCTGGCAGATTCTTTCCAGGTCATGTAAATGTTTCTAGAGCTGACACTCACTGAAAATGCCTTCCCGTGTGCCAGCCAAATATGCACCAAGACACGGAGAGGATTTTTTTAGTTATGACCAACCTAGACAGCGTATTAAAAAGCAGAGACATTATTCTGCCAGCAAATGTCCGTCTAGTCAAGGCTTTTCCAGTGGTCATGTATGGATGTGTGCCAAAAATATTCAAGTGTGCTCTGCTTGGAACAGATTCTTGCACCAAATTTCCTGAGAAATTGGCACCAAACCTAATGGATGTTTATGGATCATGTTTGTAAAATTTGTCAGAATGATTATATTTGCCCCTTTCTACAAAAGAGTTCTTTCTTTATTGAACAACAGCAGCAAACAGGAGGGGAGGGAAAGCTTCTTCAGTTGAATGACAATTCTGTAAATGTAGGGCTGCAGGAAAGCTACCATTTTGAAACTAGCGTGGAACTCAGGTATCAGTGGTTGTTGAAACCATAAGGTGAAAGCTTCAACAGGACATTTATGCAATATTAAAATGTCTCATCACAGTCCACTTGTTAGTAACAATAGGACCAGAATACATTTTTGCAGTGGAGAATGCTGGTGGAGACCACCTTAACCAATTGATCAAAGTTAGCATAACCAATAATAAGAGGAAGTGACAGGTGTCTGCTGATAACGATCCACTAAGAAGGACAAAGATGGGCTCAATTAAGGACAGGAATGGTCTGGACCTAACCAAAGCAGAAGATATTAAGAAGAGGTGGCAAGAATACACAGAAGAACTGTACAAAGAAGACCTTCACAACCAAGATATCATGATGGTGTGATCTCACATAGAGCCAGACATCGTGGAATGTGAAGTCAAGTGGGCCTTAGAAAGCATCACAACAAACAAAGCTAGTGGAGGTGAGGGAATTCCAGTGGAGCTATTTCAAATTCTAAAAGATGATGCTGTGGAAGTGCTGCACTCAATGTACCAGCAAATTTGGAAAACTCAGCAGTGGCCACAGGACTGGAAAAGGTCAGTTTTCATTCCAATCCCACAAAAAGGCAATGCCAAAGAATGCTCAAACTATCCCACAATTGCTTTCATCTCACATGCAAGTAAAGTAATGCTCAAAATTCTGCAAGCCAGGCTTCACCAATACATGAACTGTCAACTTCCAGATGTTCAAGCTGGTTTTAGAAAAGGCAGAGGAACCAGAGGCCAAATTCCCGACATCCTCTGGACCACTGAAAATGCAAGAGAGTTCAAGAAAAACATATATTTCTGCTTTATTAATTATGCCAAAGCCTTTAGTCAAAGGCTTTATTGTGGATCACAATAAAGGCTTATTGTGGATCACAGTAAACTGTGGAAAATTCTGAAAGAGATGGGAATACCAGACCACCTAACCTGCCTCTTGAGAAACCTGTATGCAGGTCAGGAAGCAACAGCTAGAACTGGACATGGAACAACAGACTGGTTCCAAATAGGAAAAGGAGTACGTCAAGGCTGTAAATTGTCACCCTGCTTATTTAACTTCTATGCAGAATACATCATGAGAAACGCTGGGCTGGATGAAGCAGAAGCTGGAATCAAGATTGCTGGGAGAAACATCAATAACCTCAGATATGCAGATGACACTACTCGTATGGCAGAAAGTATAGAAGAACTAATGAACCTCTTGATGAAAGTGAAAGAGGAGAGTGAAAAAGTTGGCTTAAAGCTCAGCGTTCAGAAAACTAAGATCATGGCATCTGGTCCCATCACTTCATGGCAAATAGATGGAGAAACAATGGAAACAGTGGCTGACTTTGTTTTTTTGGGTTCCAAAATCACTGTAGATGGTGACTGCCGCCATGAAATTAAAAGACGCTTACTCCTTGGAAGGAAAGTTATGACCAACCTAGACAGTGTATTAAAAAGCAGAGACATTATTTTGCCAGCAAATGTCCATCTAGTCAAGGCTTTTCCAGTGGTCATGTATGGATGTGAGAGTTGGACTATAAAGAAAGCTGAGCACTGAAGAATTGATGCTTTTGAACTGTGATGTTGGAGAAGACTCTTAAAAGTTCCTTGGACAGCAAGGAGATCCAACCAGTCCATCCTAAAGGAGATCAGTCCTGGGTGTTCATTGGAAGGACTGATGTTGAAGCTGAAACTCCAATACTTTGGCCACCTGATCAAAGAACTGACTCCTTGGAAAAAAAACCCTGATGCTGGGACAGACTGAAGGCAGGAGGAGAAGGGGACAACAGAGGATNAGTCCTGGGTGTTCATTGGAAGGACTGATGTTGAAGCTGAAACTCCAATACTTTGGCCACCTGATCAAAGAACTGACTCACTGGAAAAGACCCTGATGTTCTGAAAGATCGAAGGCAGGAGGAGAAGGGGACGAAAGAGGATGAGGTGGTTGGATGACATCACTGACTTGATGGACATGAGTTTAAGCAAGCTCCAGGCATTGGTGACAGACATGGAGACCTGGCATGCTGCAGTCCATAGGGTTGCAAAGAGTCAGACAGGACTGAGTGACTGAACTGAACTGAAAAAGGACAAGATACCTTTTTACTGATGCAGTATTCTGCCAAAACATGCTTTTTTTTTCCCTCCCCAGGAGTCATGTAGAATCTCAGTTCCCAAACTGGGAATCAAACCCATGATCCCTGGGGTGGAAAAGTAGAATCTTAACCACTGGACTGGCAGGGAAGTCTCAAAACATGCATTTAAATTGAAGCATGAGGAAAGATTCAGTTCAGCTCTGAATGGTGTACTACAACACAACAAAGATGATTAATTGTAAGAATTATTTGTAATTGCTTTCAGTGAGTCATTTCTCAGTCACTTTTAATATTTGTTGCTAAAATAAAGAAAATTGCATCTTAATATATGAATTGAAAAAAATACTGTTTTAAGACCCAGCAAAGAACAATGAAACAAGAAGCCATCACTTTGAGACAAAAAGAGACAAATTGAACAAAATGCAGCAATCGTTTTACACCAGAGACCATGTTTTCTAGAGATGGAATTTTATATATTAATTCCTTATATTATCTCCAGTCTCCTTACCTGTTTGGAAGTGCTTAACCCTGTTCTGTATAGGGTTTCTAGGGAATTCCCTGGTGGTCCATTGATTAGGACTGTATGCCCCACTGCACAGGGCACAGGTTAGATTGCTGGTCAGGGAACTAAGATCCTGCATGCTGGTGGTATGGCCAAAGGAAAAAAAAAATTCTGTTGGCTGCTAGACACCGTGATGGGTTGGGAGATGCATTAAGTACTCTGTTAACACTTTAAAAGAGCTGAGGTGAAGAGATTACTAAATAGACTACAGTGTTGTGATGTTTTCAGGTCATTCCAGTACTGAGTGCTGGTTGTATTTATATCTCAGTGATGTCCAGGGAGCAGTCCCGCAAGTCTGCATTTAACTTGAAGGCAAAAGAGAACTCTCTACATTCATGCATGAGATTTTCCAGCTCTGCCCATGTTCATGACAATGACAGAGAAGAATAAACCAGAGCACACTCATCCTGACCTTGAATCCAATGACTGTCAGGCTCAATGGCAGGCTACTGCTCAGCTCCTAATATCTACATCTGTGCCTCCCCACATGTTAGCCTGTTTTTAATCCTTACATTGATTAGATATGATCACAGTGTGATTTCCTCTCCTGCAGACAACTCATTTGTATTGCAAATTGTTAATAACATCCTAAAGTCCAACAATATTATTATCACCGGGGGCCTCTTCAGCCTTCAGATTCACTTCCGCATTATTGAACTAACAAGCACAGATATCCAGGCAGCTGTAGCTCCTGGTGAAGCTTATGTAATCAGGGCTGGCTTTCCCAGTGAGGGCCTCAAACTATTAAAGGTTTGTAACAGATTAACTGAATCTGATGAGCAGAGGTCAAAGTGTTTGCTTCATATGTCCTTTTTGTTTGAACACACGTTTAGGAGTGCCAGCGTTTCTTATAGCAGGGGCCTTCCTATAAGCATCTCATTTATATTCATGCTCCAAATATCTCTCTGGCCAAATTTATTGACAAGTATTTGAAATGAATATGTCATTGAACTCTGGTTTGGCTGCTCACAGTTGAAAACCCAATAATTCCAGAGGCAAGTGTCAGTAGGAAGGAAAGTTGCCAGCCATCTGGGGAGAAGACAGATTCCTGTCCTGAGTGAGACCAACTGTCCAGCTCAGCCATGAAAGTCTTCAAAGGGAAAAATCAGGCAATCATCGGGAGAGGAAGTGGGATTCTGCATTCTCGGGCATTGTGTACAAACTGGCTGAGACTCTCCTCAGCTGTTATCTTGCCTGAGTGATCTGCCTGCAGGATTGCTAAGGGATCCAAAGCTAGTCATTTTTTTAACTACGTGCTTCTTCTTCCTTTTACTTCTTTTTGTCTTGGGAAAGGAGCCACAGGTTAAGCAAGGCATGGTGTGCATTCAGGAGAGCATCAAGTCAGAAGCCAGCTTCAATTGCTTAGTCACTTAGGAAGTGAATCTGAAGGCTGAAGGGGCCCCCGGTGATGATAATATTGTTGGACTTTAGGATGTTATTAACAATTTGCAATACAAATGAGTTGTCTGCAGAAGGGGAAATCACACTGTGATCATACCTAATCAATTTATTCCTATAAATGGGTTTTTTAAAGATGAGAGGGTGACAGAAATGGGCAACAGGAAAGGGGGAAAAAGAGCTGCTTTCAAATAAGCCTTCGGGCTTTGAGATCAGAGACACTTGATTGGGAGCTTGGCTTCCCTGGTTACCATAGTGTGGGCTTTGCACAAATTTCTTTTCTCTTTCTGCCTGGTGCCTCGTCTCAAAAATATAAATAGCAGGAATCCTTTTGTATATTTAATAAGTTATACTTAATGAAACATGTGGATTAAAGTGCTTGTGTTCAATAAATACCAGCTATAGTTAGAATTAATCATTAAAGAGCTTTCTGTGCCAAGAATATGCTATTTTTCAGATTTTAAGTGAAATAAATCTTTATATATGCAGCTGGATTAAATATATACTAATATTTTCCAAATTACATCTTACATGTTGGAAACTTGATGGACCCAGTGAATATAACTCCATGAGACATCTGAATTAGCAAATCAGCAAATAATCTCATTTGAGGTAGGGTCATACATTAACTTAAATATTTTAGGTTGATGGTAATTTTGTCTCATCAATCATCTTCTTTCATTTTTACAGTTTTATTTTTGGACTCAATAGTGTGGTATTTGAAGCTTTCTACTTCGGGCTATGATATATTAGTTTGCAGCTGACCAGACTGAATGCCAGGAACAGTAGAGAAGGTAAATGAGATTTTTTTTTTAATCATACATTTGGAAGGCACTAGAGAGCAATCAAGGCAGTTAGAACTTGTACAGCCAAGAACCTGGAGAGAGGAAAAAGACACTGGAGGTGAGACGAACATTCTCCACCTTTGCTGGCATTTGTAGACTGTTAAATGTTAGGGGGCAGGATGTGGAAAAGCTGAACAGAAAGTCTCTGCCCAGGAGTTTTTCTGACTGTCTCATTGGTGAGAGAGCCAGAGATTGGGGATCAGTTCTTCCCAAGCAGCCAGGACTCAAGGGACCAAATCCTACAGTGGACGATAGAGGAGAAAAACAAACCTAATCGTGCTCTAACTTTCATCTGAAAATGGTTTTTCAGGGCAAAAGTGGTTTGTCATAGGGCAAAAGGCAGAGAATGGCTTCTAAGTGTCTGAGAAGATACTGAGAGATGTTTGCAGATTCACAGCACGAGAAAGTGAAAAATTGCAAACTAGGCCCCAAAGAAGGAAGGGATCCTTATAAACCATCTGCTGGAAAAGTAACCAGAAAATGGACCAGGTCGTGATGGACAGGGAGGCCTGGCATGCTGCAGTTCATGGGGTCACAAAGAGTCGGACACGACTGAGCGACTGAACTGAACTGAACTGAACTGTGCGTGCTCAGTCATATCCAGCTCTCTGTGACCCCATTGACTGTGGGCCGCCAGGCTCCTCTGTCCAGGGAATTCTCCAGGCAGGGATACTGCAGTGGGCTGCCATTTCCTTCTCTAGGGGATCTTCCTGACCCAGGGGTCAAACTCATGTGTCTGGCATTGGCAGGCAGGTTCTTTACCACTGAGCCACCTGGGAAGCCCAGAGCAGGTCTTATAAAATCTCAATCCACTCTGGAATCTGTGCAAGTCCTGCCCAAGGACGTTGTAAAGTGATATTGAAATAGACTATGTGCAAGAATGTAAGACCTAGTTCCCTGGAGGAATAGTGCATCACCTACAGCCTGTAAAAAATGTTCATGCAAATTGGACTGCACTTAATTTTAAAAACTTAAGAGGTGAACAAAGAAGTAGGTCCAGGAAAATCACAACATTAGAAGCAGAGCCAGTGATCATCCTTGTTTTAAGAGAAGCAGAGGAAAAGTTTAAAACTGTGATCTATATCAAGAGGAAAGCTTTGATTAAGTTAGAGAATTTCCACAGACAACTGGAATTCATAAAAATTCCTTCATGATTTTAAAGTAGGCATTGTTTTCTTAAATTGGGTGCAAAAAGCAGTAATTGTGTTTGAGTTTCATTCATAATGTTGCAAATGGCAGGATCTCCCTGTTTGGATTTTCTTTGGATGTAATGTATTCATCATTTTTAAAAAATGTATTGGAGTATAATTGATGTACAGTATTGTATTAGGTTTTCAAGTACACAGCATAGGGATTCAGTTATGCATCTGCTGCTGCTGCTGCTGCTGCTGCTAAGTCACTTCAGTCGTGTCCGACTCTGTGCGACCCCATAGACGGCAGCCCACCAGGCTCCCCCGTCCCTGGGATTTTCCAGGCAAAAACGCTGGAGTGGGTTGCCATTTCCTTCTCCAATGCATGAAAGTGAAAAGTGAAAGGGAAGTCGCTCAGTGCTGTCCAACTCTTAGCCACCCCATGGACTGCAGCCCACCAGGCTCCTCCGTCCATGGGATTTTCCAGGCAAGAGTACTGGAGTGGGTGCCATTATAGTCATTCTTTTTCAGATTTTTCTTTCATGTAGGATATCAGAGAATGCTGAGAAGAGTTCGAGTTCCTGTGCTATAGAGTAGGTCATTGTTGGCTATCTGTCTTATATATAGCAGTGTGTATATGTTAATTGCAAGTTCCTAGTTTATCCCTCCCCCTCCACACAGTTCCCCATTGGTAAGTTTTTTTTTTTTTTTAATCTATGAGTCTGTTCCTGTTTTGTAAATAAGTTCATTGTATCATTTAAAATATTAGATTCCACATATGAGTGATACCATATGATGTTTGTCTTCATCTGTCCAACATAGTATGATTTCTTGGTCCATCTTTGTTGCTGTAAATGGCATTATTTCATTATTTCTTATGGCTGAGTAATAGTCCATTGTCTCTATGTACCACTTCTTCTTTATCCATTTTTCTGTTAAAGGACATTTAGGTTGTTTACATGTCTTGGCTATTGTAAATAGTGCTACAGTGAACATTAGGGAGCAGGTATATTTTGGAATTACAGTTTTCTCCATGTTTTTGCCAAGGAATGGGAATGCTGGGTCTTTGGTGGCTCTACTTTTAGTTTCTTAAGGACCCTCCGAACTGTGAATTCCCTGATGTCCAAGCTGGTTTTAGAAAAGGCAGAGGAACCAGAGATCAAATTGCCAACATCCACTGGATCATGGAAAAAGCAAGAGAGTTCCAGAAAAACATCTATTTCTGTTTTATTGACTATGCCAAAGCCTTTGACTGTGTGGATCACAATAAACTGTGGAAAATTCTGAAAGAGATGGGAATACCAGACCACCTAACCTGCCTCTTGAGAAATCTATATGCAGGTCAGGAAGCAACAGTTAGAACTGGACATGGAACAATAGACTGGTTCCAAATAGGAAAAGGAGTACATCAAGGCTGTATATTGTCACTCTGCTTATTTAACTTCTATGCAGAGTACATCATGAGAAATGCTGGACTGGAAGAAACACAAGCTGGAATCAAGATTGCTGGGAAAAACATCAATAACCTCAGATATGCAGATGATACCACCCTTATGGCAGAAAGTGAAGAGGAACTAAAAAGCCTCTTGATCAAAGTGAAAGAGGAGAGTGAAAAAGTTGGCCTAGAAGATCATGGCATCTGGTCCCATCACTTCATGGCAAACAGATGGGGAAACAGTGGAAACAGTGTCAGACTTTATTTTGGGGGGCTCCAAAATCACTGCAGATGGTGATTGCAGCCATGAAAATAAAAGACGCTTACTCCTTGGAAGAAAAGTTATGACCAACCTAGATAGCATATTCAAAAGCAGAGACATTACCTTGCCGACTAAGGTCCGTCTAGTCAAAGCTATGGTTTTTCTCAGATGCTTTCATCACAAAAGAAATGGTAACTGTATGAGGAGATGATATGTTACTTAGCTTGAATATAGTAAGATAGATATTTTCACTATCAGTATGTGTATCAAAGCATAATGTTATTTACCTTAAATATATATTATTATAAAATGAATAAAATATCATTTTGAGAAAAAGAAAAGAGTATAGGAAAATACAGGAAAATTTTGACAAATAGAATTCTGTGAGCACCAAGAACTTTTGATCATTAAACATCAAGAAACCATTCAAAAGGCAAGCCAGAGAGTAGGTGAAGTTTTTTGTAATATATGACAAAGGACTCGTGTATAGAACAGATTAGCAACTTTAACAAATGACACTTTGCAAATGAAAACAACCAATATGTCAAGAAGATGCTCTACATCAGCAGTCATCCAAAAGTACAAGCCTTATGACAACCACAGTGGACAGAATTGAAAGGAGATGGAGAATAAAGTAACCTGAGTTTTGCTGGTAGAAAGAAAAATGGTTACTAGCACCTTGGACAGTTCTTTGTTTCCGTATGCTAATTACTATGTGGCTATTCTAAGACACTTTCATCAAGAGGCTTTTTAGCTCCTCTTTAGTTTCTGCCATAAGGGTGGTGTCATCTGCATATCTGAGGTTATTGATATTTCTCCCGGCAATCTTGATTCCAGCTTGTGTTTCTTCCGGTCCAGCGTTTCTCATGATGTACTCTGCATGTAAGTTAAATAAGCAGGGTGACAATATACAGCCTTGACGGACTCCTTTTCCTGTTTGAAACCAGTCTGTTGTTCCATGTCCAGTTCTAACTGTTGCTTCCTGACCTGCATACAGATTTCTCAAGAGGCAGGTCAGGTGGTCTGGTATTCCCATCTCTTTCAGAATTTTCCATAGCTTATTGTGATCCACATAGTCAAAGGCTTTGGCATAGTCAATAAAGCAGAAATAGATGTTTTTCTGGAACTCTCTTGCTTTTTCCATGATCCAGTG
Organism: Raphicerus campestris; assembly: GCA_006410735.1. NCBI lineage: Eukaryota > Metazoa > Chordata > Mammalia > Artiodactyla > Bovidae > Raphicerus > Raphicerus campestris. The sequence continues at coordinate 471,028 of SJYW01044833.1, read as the reverse complement.
GATGTTGACAATTTGATCTCTGGTTCCTCTGCCTTTTCTAATACCAGCTTGAACACCTGGAAGTTCATGTATTGCTGAAGCCTGGCTTGGAGAATTTTGAGCATTACTTTACTAGTGTGTGAAATGAGTGTAATTGTGCAGTAGTTTGAGCATTCTTTGGTATTGCCTTTCTTTGGGATTGGAATGAAAACTGACCTTTTCCAGTTCTGTGGCCACTGCTGAGTTTTCCAAATTTGCTGGCATATTGAGTGCAGCACTTTCACAGCATCACCTTTCAGGATTTGAAATAGCTCTACTGGAATTTCATCAGCTCCACTAGCTTTGTCCGTAGTGTGGCTTTCTAAGGCCCACTTGACTTCACATTCCAGAATGTCTGGCTCTAGATGAGTGATCACACCATCATGATTATCTGGGTCATGAAGATCTTTTTTGTACAGTTCTTCTGTGTATTCTTGCCACCTCTTCTTAATATCTTCTGCTTCTGTTAGGTCCATACCATTTCTCTCCTTTATCAAGCCTTCATCTTTGCATGAAATGTTCCCTTGCTATCTCTAATTTTCTTGAAGAAAAATTGTCGTTTTCCTCTATTTCTTTGCCTTGATCACTTAAGAAGTCTTTCTTATCTCTTCTTGCTATTCCTTGGAACTCTGCATTCAGATGCTTAGTGGAGAGTAAAAAAGTTGGCTTATAGCTCAACATTCAGAAAATGAAGATCATGGCACCCAGTCCCATCACTTCATGGGAAATAGATGGGGAAACAGTGGAAACAGTGTCAGACTTTATTTTGCGGGGCTCCAAAATCCCTGCAGATGGTGATTGCAGCCATGAAAATAAAAGACGCTTACTCCTTGAAAGAAAAGTTATGACCAACCTAGAAAGCATATTCAAAAGCAGAGACATTACTTTGCTGATTAAGATCCGTCTAGTCAAGGCTATGGTTTTTCCTGTGGTCATGTATGGATGTGAGAGTTGGACTGTAAAGAAGGCTGAGCACCGAAGAATTGATGGGTTTGAACTGTGGTGTTGGAGAAGACTCTTGAGAGTCCCTTGGACTGCAAGGAGATCCAACCAGTCCATTCTGAAGGAGATGAGCCCTGGGATTTCTTTGGAAGGAATGATGCTAAAGCTGAAACTCCAGTACTTTGGCCACCTCATGCGGAGTTGACTCACTGGAAAAGACTCTGATGCTGGGAGGGATTGGGGTCAGGAAGAGAAGGGGACGACTGAGGATGAGATGGCTGGATGGCATCACTGATTCGATGGACATGAATCTGAGTGAACTCCGGGAGATGGTAATGAACAGGAAGGCCTGGTGTGCTGTGATTCATGGGGTCACAAAGAGTCGGACGTGACTGAGCGACTGAACTGAACTGGTTCTAAGACACAGTCCTCATTCAGCTACCAGGTTGAAATGCACAGAATAGCCCCCTTAAAGGTGTATAATCATGTTCATGGCAGCATTATTGACAATGACTCAAACCCAATTTATGTTATATCCATTCAGTGGAATAATATTCAATATATAAAAAAGAAAGAATTTGAATTATTCTGTGCGAAACAACTGTGGACAAATTTAACTAACATAATGTTAAACAACAGAAGGAAGACACAAACGTGAATGTGTTGTGTTAGTACATGTCTGTAGATTTCATAAACAGTCACAACTAAACAATGGGATTAGAAGTCTAGATCGTGGTTATATTTGGCTGGAGGTTATGAGCCATAGTAGCTAAATGCTTTGTGCTGATATTTGATTTCTTAACAAAAAGAATAGTTCCATGAATATATTCATTTTAAATGTATTAGCTGGTTCCCTTGTAATGTGTAGTCTAATAGTGTACTCAGTCCCCTGATAACTCAGTAGGTGAAGAATCCGCCTGCAATGGGAGAGACCTGGGTTTGATCCCACTCCAGTATTCTGGCCTGGAGGGGTTGCAAAGAGTTGGACATGACTGAGCAACTTTCACTTTCACTCAGTCCTTGAGAATCCTGCAAGTTTTTCTTCATAAAATTGTTATAAAGTTATAATCCAAGCAGACCACAAACTTTTGTAGCTTGTATTTATGTATAAATAGTATTTGCCTTCTCTCTAGCCGGAATTTACCGCCTTCTCAGCTTCCCCAAAGTGAAGACCACTTATCATTTTAAATTTTAGAATGCAAGCACATTAGGCATAGCTATTTCACCATTTCTCGTTTATTAGAATCATCCTCTTTATTATCATAGAAAAGAATTAGTACATGACTTGGGCTTCTGTCTGGACAAAATGGGTTGTGCTGTGAGTTCTTCAGATGGCTCAAACGATGCAGTTCTGCTCTGATGTTCCTCCCCTCCCTCCCTTAATCTATCTGCCTGCAAACATCTGGAAGTGGTCGTGTTGAGATGGAGCAGTATATGAGTGTGGGGGCACCATGTCTCCCCATAAGCACAGTGTCTGTCATTCAGTCGCTCATTCGTGTCCAACTCTCTGTGACCCCATGGACTACAGGACACCAGGCTTCTCTGTCCTTCATCAGCTCCCAGAGCTTGCTCAAACTCATGTCCATTGAGTCGGTGATGCCATCCAGCCATTTCATCCTCTGTCGTCCCCTCCTCCTCCTGCCTTCAGTCTTTGCCAGCATCAGGGTTCCAGCATCAGCATCAGTGAGTCGACTCTTCACATCAAGTGGCCGAAGTATTGGAGCTTCAGCTTCAGCATTGGTCCTTCCAGTGAATATTCAGGGTTGATTTCTTTAGGATTGACTGGTTAGATCTCCTTGCAGTCCACGGCACTCTCAACAGTTTTCTCCTATGCCAGTTCAAAAGCATCAGTACTTTGGCACTCAGCCTTCTTTATGGTCCAACTCTCACATCTATACAGGGCTACTGGAAAAACCATAGCTTTGACTCTACATACCTTTGTCAGCAAAGTAATTTTGCATGAGGTACTTCTACATTTAAGTTAAATAAGCATTAGGCTTATTTAACTCAAGGTGACAATATACAGCCTTGATGTACTCATTTCACAACACATTAATTTCCTTAAATTTCAATTAATACTCTTTATAAGATCCAGAAATCAGCAAAGTCAGCCTAAATCAGAACTTAACATTTGTATTGCACCAGTGTGATTTTACTTTTGCTGTGCTTTGCTTTTATATTTATATATGTTCATTTGTCAGGGTTAAGATGCCCTTGGTTCTATACAATAACACTATTTCTCCCCAAAGAGAAGTTAATATACTCTATGAAAATATTGCTATATCTGGTCATTTTTTTTAAGATTTAACAATCTCATAATGCTTTATCTATTGTCTTGCTTTGTAGATTTACTGGTTCATATTGTAAATTTTTACTATCTTCACCATCCACACTTCCTCTACCATTTGGAAGAAAAAATATTTTACTCTAAACAAATCATGTTTTAATTGTCAGCAAACAATACTTGCAGAAATAGAAGCTATCATCACCTTGTTGATCTGTGAATCACTATCCAAGGAGACATTTTAGCCAGAACACTCAGATCAGATTAACTCTGTAGTCTCATGTTCTGTCTGAGGAAAGGGAGAGAGATTTAGGGGGACACTGGCAAGAATAGCCAGTGAGCTCTTCCCCTAATAAAGCCTCGTTTATTCCCTTAATAAAACACTCTATCAAATCTCGTTTAGCTTTTACAATCTGAGTAGGGGAGTTCAGCTCAAGATGATACCAGCCTAGTTTGTGTCAGGCCAACTTTACCCTGAGAACTCCTGGAAGAATCTGGACAAAAACAAATAAAACTGAGGCTATCAAGAGATCTGACTTTAAGGCAGTGGGTATTTGGGGTTGAACTACTGCCTTTAGAAGCACTGAAGAGGAAAAAGAAAAGCCCAGCTATGTGAGTCTGGCATTTAGCCCCATTGTTCATTCAAGGCAATGACAAGTCTAAAATCTGTTGCTTAGAGACTGAGAAGAAGAAAAAATATGTATACACGGTCCTATGGAAATGGGAGAAGGAAGCAAAATGGAGTTTATAGTCACCCAAGAGGAAGGGTCCTTGGAAATCAGTAGGTGATTCCATTGGGCACAAGGTTATAGGTGAACCAGAAACCAGCCTTCACTAATACAAAAACTTCTACTTTGAAATCTGCTCAATTCTCAGCTAGATTAAGGAGATCATCTCTAATCCAGCTGTCTTCCTGAAGCAGAAGTAAATCCTTATCCTATATTTTATATAAATATATCAGTTCAATTTCAGTTCAGTCGCTAAGTCGTGTCCGACTCTTTGCGACCCCATGAATTGCAGACGCCAGGCCTCCCTGTCCATCACCAACTCCCGGAGTTCACTCAAACTCATGTGCAGCCCTCTCACCCTCTGTTACCCCCTTTTCCTCCGACCCGCAATCCCTCCCAGCAGAGTCTTTTCCAATGAGTCAACTCTTCGCACGAGGTGGCCAAAGTATTGGAGTTTCAGCTTTACCACCATTCCTTCTAAAGAACACCCAGGACTGGTCTCCTTCAGAATGGACTGGTTGGATCTCCTTGCAGTCCAAGGGACTCTCAAGAGTTTTCTCCAACACCACAGTTCAAAAGCATCAATTCTTTGGCACTCAGCTTTCTTTATAGTCCAACTCTCCCATCCATACATGACTACTGGAAAAACCATAGCCTTGACTAGACGGATCTTTGTTGGCAAAGTAATGTATTTGCTTTTGAATATGCTATCTAGGTTAGTCGTAACTTTCCTTCCAAGGAGTAAGCTAATTTCATGGCTGTGATCACCATCTGCAGTGATTTTGGAGCCCCCCAAAATAAAATCTGACACTGTTTCCACTGTTTCCCTATCTATTTCCCATGAAATGATGGGATCAGATGCCATGATCTTCATTTTCTGAATGTTGAGCTCTAAGCCAACTATTTCACTCTCCTCTTTCACTTTGATCAAGAGGCTTTTTAGTTCCTCTTCACTTTCTGCCATAAGGGTGGTGTCATCTGCATATCTGAGGTTATTGATATTTCTCCCAGAAATCTTGATCCCAGCTTGCGCTTCTTCCAGTCCAGTGTTTCTCATAATGTACTCTGCATAGAAGTTAAATAAGCAGGGTGACAATATACAGCCTTGACGTACTCCTGTTCCTATTTGGAACCAGTCTGTTGTTCCATGTCCAGTTCTAACTGTTGCTTCCTGACCTGCATATAGGTTTCTCAAGAGGCTGATCAAGTGGTCTAGTATTCCCATCTCTTTCAGAATTTTCCATAGCTTATTGTGAT
>SJYW01044833.1:442575-460628 GCA_006410735.1 Raphicerus campestris | reverse complement strand
ACTCTCTTGCTTTTTCCATGATCCAGCAGATGTTGGCAATTTGATCTCTGGTTCCTCTGCCTTTTCTAATACCAGCTTGAACACCTGGAAGTTCACGGTTCACATACTGTTGAAGCCTGGCTTAGAGAATTTTGAGCATTACTTTACTAGTGTATGAGATGAGTGCAATTATGCAATAGTTTGAGCATTCTTTGGCATTGCCTTTCTTTGGGATTGGAATGAAAACTGATCTTTTACAGTCCTGTGGCCACTGCTGAGTTTTCCAAATTTGCTGGCATACTGAGTGCAGCACTTTCACAGCATCGCCTTTCAGGATTTGAAATAGCTCTACTGGAATTCCATCACCTCCACTAGCTTTGTTCATAGTGATGCTTTCTAAGGCCCACTTGACTTTACATTCCAGGATATATAGGATTCAATAAATATAATTTGGAATAAAAGAAGAAAAGATTAAGAACCAAGGAAAAACTGTGTAATAAAACCAGATGTCAAAGAATAGAAACTAAAATATCAGATATATACCTTGAAATAATGATTGTTAACCCCAATTCTCTTTGTTCAGCCTCTATAGAGCCTGTGAGCAACTCAGTTTTCTTTCCACAAAGCTCTACTTTGCTTAAGTGATCCATGGTGTGTGCCTTTTGTATGGAACAAAAAATCCTGACTGACAGGAAGGAAAACACTGAATATTCAGGCATCTCCTTAACTTCAAAGAACCAAATATTTAAAGGAATATCAACAAGAAATAATTAAGACTTCTTGGTGGAGACATTGCAACAGAAGGTAGCTTTGTGAGTTGCATTTGGACCTCATGTTAAACATCTGGAGAATCATAAATACTCTGAGAGAGTTTCCAGTGAAACTACTTTCTGAACAGAGACCCGTGTAAGCTGAGATATTAAAAGAGAATGTTCTAGGCATGGAAAGGAAGCTGTTAGTCAAATGTTGATATAAGGAAGCTACCTCAAGCTGTAAGAACAGATCTGAATTCCTGTCCAGAATATAGTCAAGCTTAAGTGTTGAAGCTAAATGCAAGAGAATACTTTAAAAGTCCTTTTGTACAAAAAAACAAAACAAAACATGAAAAGTAAAAACTGAAGTTGAAGTAGGGGTAGAAAAGAATGCATAGAATTCTACATCTTTAATTTGCTATTCTCCCTTTGCTTTAATTATCACTAATCTTTAAAATGGAAAGAAAAAGAAACATTTGGCCTGTAATTTTCTTCTTTTGGTGGTGTCTTTGTCCAGTTTTGGTATCAGGTTGATGGTGACTTCATAGAATGTTTTTGTAAGTGTTCCTGCCTCTTCAGTTTTTCCATAAAGTTCAAGAAGGATCAGTGTAAATTCCTCTTTGTATGTTTAGTAGATTTCACCTGTGAAGCCATCTGGTCCTGGACTTTTGTTTGTAGGGAATTGTTAAATTACAGATTCTATTTCACTTCTAGTGACTGGTGTGTTCAAATTATCTATTTCTTCTTGAGTCAAAACTCGTCCATTTCTTCTAGGTTGTCACACTTGTTGACAGGAAAGAAAAATATTTAAGTGAAAATGGAAGTATAAGGAGTGAAATAAGAGTTTCTTGTGATTTAATGATCATTTAAATTTGTAAAATAGCAACCCGAGTTACTATCCTAAAGGAATGAATAAAGCCATATTTCTGGTGATGGAGTGGGCAAGGGAGGCTATTTTCTGGAAGATGGGAGATACACAGAATCTCCCACAAATGACTGTTCTTCTATCCACAAATGGATAATTATGTAATTTAAGGAGCACCCTGAAGAGCTGGAATTAATTAGGTTATAGTGTAGAAGAGTAGAGATGAGGCAATATTTGCAAAATTGTCATATGCAGGGCAATGTGCCCATCTTTTAATTGTTTATGTAACAGAAATCCTCATATTTACTAGATATTGATGAGAATTACTCAGTGTCTCACTGCCTGAGCATCTAGACCAAGGAGTGGAGAAGTGCCTTTCTCGCATACTTTCATCCTCTCTTATGTCTCTTTTACCTAAAGGTTGGCTCTCAGTTACAAACGCAGCAGTGCTCAAATAACCTTTCCATATTCTCAAAGCATTGACATTGGCAAGGAAAAGAATGTACATGTATGGTCTGAGATGATGCTTGAATAGACATGCTTATTTGCCTGCACATAATAGCTTTAAAACCCACCACATCCTGATTGCAAATCCAGGAGAGTTAATGTGCACTTTAAAATATATTTGAAGTATCCATAATTGATGATCTCCTCTTCTCTTTGGACCATTTTAATCCACCGTCTTCATCAACACTCATACTTGACACTGTCACACACCCCAGCCCTTTTAAGTCCTAGGTATGGAAGTAGGCTGTCCACATCAGAGGAGGGTGCATTCCAGAAATAGCTGAGAGTCTAGTGGATTAAGCTGGGCCCCTGTGCTTTTCTCAGCCGTTTTCTGTTTTCTGTGTTGCATATACTGTGCTAGGTTTTGCCTGTGCCACTCAGATCGTGGTTTCCCACTTGCGTAGCAACTCATTGAATTTAACTGCATGTGAAGCCCACTAGAGGACTTTCCCCATGACTGCTGCCGCTACTGCTGCTAAGTCACTTCAGTCGTGTCCAACTCTGTGCGACCCCATCCCTAGGATTCTCTAGACAAGAACACTGGAGTGGGTTGCCATTTCCTTCTCCAATGCATGAAAGTGAAAAGTCAAAGTGAAGTTGTTCAGTCGTGTCTGACTCTTCGTGACCCCATGGACTGCAGCCTACCAGGCTCCTTCATCCATGGGATTTTCCAGGCAAGAGTACTGGAGTGGGGTGCCATTGCTTTCTCCATCCCAGTGACTAGTTTGGTTTAATTATGCAGAGAACTGAATATATGATAGTGGGGCAATCCCACTTTCCTGATCATTCCAAGAATAATTCTGCTCCACTGCTGGATTGCCATTTTTATTGCTTGGAGTTGAACTGTTGGGGCAACTGGAAATAGTTTTGGTCTCTAAATAGCAGATTTTAAAAAGTTTTGCCTGCTTTGTTCCAGAAAAAAACTTAAGGGAGGAATGCATAAATCAGCAAAATGGAAAAAGTAATTTGCTTTATCTTCCAACAAAATTCTTACATACATTTTATTATTTAATCCCATGCTTTAGCATATTATTTCTGAAAGGTAATTACTTACATTTTATTGTAAAAAAGAGAAAAGTCCGTGTCAGTAAGTTTTCCATGAAAAATAAAATGTTGCTTCAGGTAGAGAAGACAGTTGAGTTTCCTGGGTACCTGAACNTTAATCCACCGTCTTCATCAACACTCATACTTGACACTGTCACACACCCCAGCCCTTTTAAGTCCTAGGTATGGAAGTAGGCTGTCCACATCAGAGGAGGGTGCATTCCAGAAATAGCTGAGAGTCTAGTGGATTAAGCTGGGCCCCTGTGCTTTTCTCAGCCGTTTTCTGTTTTCTGTGTTGCATATACTGTGCTAGGTTTTGCCTGTGCCACTCAGATCGTGGTTTCCCACTTGCGTAGCAACTCATTGAATTTAACTGCATGTGAAGCCCACTAGAGGACTTTCCCCATGACTGCTGCCGCTACTGCTGCTAAGTCACTTCAGTCGTGTCCAACTCTGTGCGACCCCATCCCTAGGATTCTCTAGACAAGAACACTGGAGTGGGTTGCCATTTCCTTCTCCAATGCATGAAAGTGAAAAGTCAAAGTGAAGTTGTTCAGTCGTGTCTGACTCTTCGTGACCCCATGGACTGCAGCCTACCAGGCTCCTTCATCCATGGGATTTTCCAGGCAAGAGTACTGGAGTGGGGTGCCATTGCTTTCTCCATCCCAGTGACTAGTTTGGTTTAATTATGCAGAGAACTGAATATATGATAGTGGGGCAATCCCACTTTCCTGATCATTCCAAGAATAATTCTGCTCCACTGCTGGATTGCCATTTTTATTGCTTGGAGTTGAACTGTTGGGGCAACTGGAAATAGTTTTGGTCTCTAAATAGCAGATTTTAAAAAGTTTTGCCTGCTTTGTTCCAGAAAAAAACTTAAGGGAGGAATGCATAAATCAGCAAAATGGAAAAAGTAATTTGCTTTATCTTCCAACAAAATTCTTACATACATTTTATTATTTAATCCCATGCTTTAGCATATTATTTCTGAAAGGTAATTACTTACATTTTATTGTAAAAAAGAGAAAAGTCCGTGTCAGTAAGTTTTCCATGAAAAATAAAATGTTGCTTCAGGTAGAGAAGACAGTTGAGTTTCCTGGGTACCTGAACCCCCGAGTCAGCCAGGTAACCTGAGCTGGAAACCAGGCTCCACTTACCACCCGTGTGACCTGAGGAAAATCGGAATTCTGAGAGTCTCAGTTTCCTCATCTGTAAAATGAGGATAATAATGTATATTTTTTTGGAGTTGAAATATAATTATGAAAGTAAAACAGTTAGAATAAGCAATTCCCAGTATATACCTCAAAGAATCCAAAGTAGTTGTATGAATAAGTTTTTATACACTCTCGTTCACAGCAGCATTATTCACAATAGCTGCAAGGCAGAAACCACCCAAAATCCATCCACGGATTTGGATTTTTAAAATGTGGTCTAGCCATACAATGGGATATTTATTATTCAGTCTTATAGAGAAAGGACATTCAGATACAAAAGGAGAAGTGTTGTATGATTTCACTTTACCGAGGTGAATCGAGAGAGACGGAAAGTAAAATGGGGGGTGCCAGGGCCAGGGGGTGGGGAGAACAGGGAGTCATTGCTTGGCGGGTGCAGGGTTTCGGTTTGGGGTGAAGAAAGGGTTCTGGAGGTGAACAGTGCACAACAGTGTGAATGTCATTGCTGCTGCTGCTGCTAAGTCGCTTCAGTCGTGTCTGACTCAGTGTGACCCCAGAGACGGCAGCCCACCAGGCTCCCCCGTCTCTGGGATTCTCCAGGCAAGAACACTGGAGTGGGTTGCCGTTTCCTTCTCCGATGTGAATGTCATTAGTGCCTCTGAATCCTGCAATTTAAAATGATCAAAATGGTAAATTTTATGTGGGGTGTATTTTTACTACAGTTCTTTAAAATGCTTCAAACTGTGCTTAGAGCAGTAGTAGCCAGGTGTCTGGACCGGCAGTATCAGCCTACCTTGGGACCTGGAAGGAAAGCAGATTCCCAGGCCCCACCTCCAGTCTCCTAACTCCAACCCGGGCTCCACTTCCAGGGAGGCTCCTTGTGTTTCAGCAAGTCTTCTAGGTGACTCTGATGTCCATGCAAGTTCAAGTTTGGATTTTACAGGAGAACACAGCGGTAAGCAGCTGCCAAACATAGCTCCGATGATGTCACTTATCTTCCTTTTCTGTATTCTTTAGGCTTCCTTGATTTATTACCCAGAAAACACATGTGCTTTTATTTAATTCTGTATTTGCCTTCCTGATAGTAGCTATCCTGATGTCTCAGCTAAAACGGATAGCAGAAGAAGGAAATATTTAGGGATTAAACCATTCAGTAAATTGTTGGCTGGTGGAGTCATATCCCCAAGGCTTATCTTTCATGTATTTGAGTAACAGAGAGACTAGAGGTCGTTGCTGTAGTAACGTGTACTCTGTAATTTATAAATTGCAGAAAGTAAAAGAAAATTATTGGAAATGCCTGTGGAAACTGGAAAGTTTTTCAGAAGAATGTTTCTAATGCCGTAAATTGGCATGTTCCCTCTCATGATAAACACAGAGGTTATGGGTTATTTAAATAGATTGTAAGCATCTGGGGGGCTGTTGTGATCCTCATTAAACTTTCACTAACCGTAAAGACCTCTTTATTCTTAAACTGAACATGCTGTGAAGGAACTCATTGTAAAATACCCAGACTGTGACAGACATTAACCTCCTACATCAACAGCTTCTCCCTTTACCAAACTCCAGTAAAACCTAGAAATTTTCAGCTCAAAGCACTTTCCTTCTGCAATAAAGTTTGCTTTTAGTGAAGCCATAAATCATGTCACTTTCCCTGCTCAGAAGAAAACCTAAACCAGATTCCTTTCCCTTGTTCTCATCAGGCCTCCAAATGGGTCGATTCTTCACTCGATTCTTGGTGACTAAGGGTTGTTTCCTCAGGAAATTAGGCTCTCAGAAACTGTAGCTGACCGTGGTCTAAATTCCTTTTATAGAAGATGGATACTTTGGGGAAATGGCTCTCCAGTGGATGTCTGTCAGTGGATCCCTGGACCCATCTGTGGACCTGAAATTTCATGTCAGTCTCACTCAGGCCACCTGTGATGTGTCCCAAAGTGTGTGTCTCGGTGCTCCAGGCTGGGGCCAGCAAGATTCATTTTGAGCTCAGGTGTGCCATTTATTATGTAGCCTCCCACAGGTCACCTGGGCCTCAGTTTATGTATAAATTAGACTAGATTCTCCCTAAAGTTCTTTCTAATTCTACAGGCTTTATGACACTCCTTCCAACCTACTGAAGGGTAAGTTTCTAAAAGCAAGCTAAATGTTCATAAATAGTGACTAGAGTGATTTAGAGGGAAAATAAAAATTAGAAAAAAAAAAGTTTCTGATTCATGATCAGCTGGAGGAATTCACTGGAGGAAATCAGAATGAGACAAAACTCTGAGAGCCCATTAAAGGATAATTTGGCTTGGGAAAGGGCATTGGCCTGAACACAGAAAACTGTCTTTACAAATGCCCCACAGAGATGACCCTCTGCGCCCTGAGCATGAGGCCTCACCAAGCTGAAAGGGACCTTCTGGGGACAGAGAATGTGTTCGCTCCATTTGCAGTGGCTAAATAATGCAAAAGCTGACCGTCGTTTATGTTCTGTAGAAGGGTCAGGTTTTATCCTGCTGCAATGGAAATGTTCAACAGAAGTAGCTAGTTGTTACTGTTTGGTTTTGGTTTTTGTTTTTTAGTGTTCTGTAACTTGTTCTGGATTCTGACTCCTAAAAGTAGCAATCTGTGCCAAGGAGATAGGACGAACCAAAGGATGATTAAAAACAAATCCAAGGCAACAGTTTCTTCCTGTTGAAACCCATCTCTTTCTGTTGAATTCTAGTTCATTAGGAGAAAGTACCAGCAAAGTTGAAACCTCTTTTTGTGGCTATTTCTCCATAATCAATTTTTTCTTCTTCCACATTCCTAAGAGAGCTGCTGGGTGAAGAGGAAGACTTAAAAATCTTCCTCTTGTTGACGTCACCGTCTGCACTCCCCCATGTGGGCAGTCTGCTGAAGCTCCTATTAGCTTTGCCTCTGAGGGCCTCACCTTTCCTGCTGCTGACTGTGGGCCTGTGGATGCCGTTGGGGGCCCACCACTATTGCTAGCCTTGGCCTCCGGTTAAAAGGCCCGCACTCCCTGCAGTCTCCTCGTCCCACCCCGAGGCTGCCACAGGTCGCCGGCTGAGGGCACTCGTGGTGGGAAGCCCCATGGACTGCTAGGCAGTGCCATTTGCGGGGCTTGGACTAGGACACTACTGCGAGATTTTCCTCCTGGCTCACCTTTCACCCTTTGCTCCGCGTAGCTAGCTCTCTTGCCGTCTGCGGGATAACGTGCAGGCGGCGCCCTCGGTGGAAGGTCCTGGTGTAGTTTCTGTCACTCATGCCCCCCTGACCTAGTCTCAGGGGCTGGGGGTGTGGGGGTCCTCTCTCCAGGTCAGGACTCTGAACCTAGGGATGACACCTCTGCTCCCCAACCTGCCTCCCGTCAACAGGGGCGCCCTGCTTTCTCATTCTGATCACAGGGCTTGCACTTTCAACCAGTCTGCCATTCGACTTGCACCCTGCATCATTACTCGTGGTGAAACTACCCACTCCGAATTAACCAGGCTTAGTTCTTAAAATGCAGGAGAAAGATTTTGAATTTAGTATACCCACTTCTCATGAGCAAAGCCTATCCATCCGTCCAAAGCTATTACATCACATAGGCTCAAAAGCCTTTGTGAAAAATCAAAAGCAGGATAACCAATACTGGGGTTTTCCTCTCTTTTATTAATCCAGTCTTCCCTGATGCAGCACATGCCTTTGGCAACTTAGAAAAATATCTGACACTGATTGGGAGCCTACTCTGTACGAGGTTGTAGTCAAGGCCTTGCTATATTGATTGAGTTAATTCTCTCAGCCATACTAGGAGACAGGTACCATTAATACCTCCACTTCGCAGAGGAAACTGAGGTTTAAATAAATTAGAAAACTTGGCCAAGAGCAGGTATCTAGCAGATAATGGAGCTGATATCTTGGGAAGGAGACACCCCAAGAGCCATGGTGACTTCTTTATTATGAGATATGCATATATATATATATATAAATTATGTGTTTATACTTATATCTAATAAATATATATTATATATGTTTGTATGCATTATGTACATATATGTCATTTATTATATACTTCTTATATATTTATTTCCATATATATATAAATGTACTGATTTTTAAAGGATTGTAGTACTTAATTAGCTAATTATTCTCTTCTGTTTTCGTATGTTAAAAGCAGAAAAACCACCTTCATTAATATCTTGGCTAAAAAGCCAAAAGAGGAGCTGCTCAGGTAAAGTGGAGAAAGACAGCAGAGATGTCTGTGGTCAGGCTGTAGTGGCCAGTCTCCCTCCGGTAGGGCAACCCTACTGAACCCTAATTCCTCAAATTCAGTTTGAAACCCCTCTCCCTGCCGGTGGCCTGCACATCATCGTGGTGTCTCCTGAAGTGTAAGTCAAAATCCAGTTGCCAAGACCGGACTGTGTTGTAGACCACTCGGGTTGGTTTTTGGCCTGATGGAGGCTGCCAGCTGAGCTCTTGAGCAGCAGGCTGTGACCTCCCCAACCCTGGACTTCCCACTTCTGTCTGTATCCGGAGTAGGGGGTGCCGAGCACAAGTGAGCACTCACGCTGGTTTCCTTCCCTGGCATGTTGCGTTTGTTCACTGTGCTTGGACAGCACGCGCCTTCCCATGCCCCACAGCCTAAACCTGTGCTCTCCACCTTCTCTTACGTACCTGAACTTCATGGCTCCTAACAGCATCTCTGTGTCCAGCCTTGACCCCAGGCACTTCCTGATAAACCTGACATTTGGATCAGAGGTATCAGCTCATACACACCACCGGACCACATGTTCTTTGAGTGAGTGACTGTATCTTGTTCATGTATGAAGAGGAAAAGTTAAAATTTTACATAACCTCCTTCTCCTGCCTCTGTAACTCAGCTTGCCCCTTGCAAAATCTGGGTCACGTTAAGTCGCATAGTCTGAGAAAGTGGGGACTTGCAATACTAGGAACTGGTTTATCTCGGTCACCCTTGTCCTGCTCTTTGCAGTCGTCCAGCCCCTGCAAACCTGCTTCATCATGCCTGTCCAGGCCAGGCACCCCCCTCCCCATCTTGACCACAGTTCCTGTGCATGCAAAACCCCTTAGTTTAAACCAGCCTACTAACAGCTAGTGTTGCCCACTACAGTCTGCCTATAAAAACACTGTGATCCCTTTGTTCGGGGCTCAGAGCTTGGAGTGCTAACTCCTCTGGGCCCGCCGGTGTAATTAACCTGAGTTCTCCAGCTCTCCGAGTGTGGCGCTTGGTTTCTCGAGTACTGCTTTCTGCATCACTATATGTCCCCGGAGCATGGCACACTCCTTGCAACGTGGCCAGCCCTCGACGCGTGTTTTCTTCAATTATTAATTAACTAATGTCACTCANAATTAGCTAATTATTCTCTTCTGTTTTCGTATGTTAAAAGCAGAAAAACCACCTTCATTAATATCTTGGCTAAAAAGCCAAAAGAGGAGCTGCTCAGGTAAAGTGGAGAAAGACAGCAGAGATGTCTGTGGTCAGGCTGTAGTGGCCAGTCTCCCTCCGGTAGGGCAACCCTACTGAACCCTAATTCCTCAAATTCAGTTTGAAACCCCTCTCCCTGCCGGTGGCCTGCACATCATCGTGGTGTCTCCTGAAGTGTAAGTCAAAATCCAGTTGCCAAGACCGGACTGTGTTGTAGACCACTCGGGTTGGTTTTTGGCCTGATGGAGGCTGCCAGCTGAGCTCTTGAGCAGCAGGCTGTGACCTCCCCAACCCTGGACTTCCCACTTCTGTCTGTATCCGGAGTAGGGGGTGCCGAGCACAAGTGAGCACTCACGCTGGTTTCCTTCCCTGGCATGTTGCGTTTGTTCACTGTGCTTGGACAGCACGCGCCCTCCCATGCCCCACAGCCNACTTCCAACCCTGGACTTCCCACTTCTGTCTGTATCCGGAGTAGGGGGTGCCGAGCACAAGTGAGCACTCACGCTGGTTTCCTTCCCTGGCATGTTGCGTTTGTTCACTGTGCTTGGACAGCACGCGCCTTCCCATGCCCCACAGCCTAAACCTGTGCTCTCCACCTTCTCTTACGTACCTGAACTTCATGGCTCCTAACAGCATCTCTGTGTCCAGCCTTGACCCCAGGCACTTCCTGATAAACCTGACATTTGGATCAGAGGTATCAGCTCATACACACCACCGGACCACATGTTCTTTGAGTGAGTGACTGTATCTTGTTCATGTATGAAGAGGAAAAGTTAAAATTTTACATAACCTCCTTCTCCTGCCTCTGTAACTCAGCTTGCCCCTTGCAAAATCTGGGTCACGTTAAGTCGCATAGTCTGAGAAAGTGGGGACTTGCAATACTAGGAACTGGAGTTTATCTCGCTCACCCTTGTCCTGCTCTTTGCAGTCGTCCAGCCCCTGCAAACCTGCTTCATCGTGCCTGTCCAGGCCAGGCACCCCCCTCCCCATCTTGACCACAGTTCCCGTGCACGCAAAACCCCTTAGTTTAAACCAGCCTACTAACAGCTAGTGTTGCCCACTACAGTCTGCCTATAAAAACACTGTGATCCCTTTGTTCGGGGCTCAGAGCTTGGAGTGCTAACTCCTCTGGGCCCGCCGGTGTAATTAACCTGAGTTCTCCAGCTCTCCGAGTGTGGCGCTTGGTTTCTCGAGTACTGCTTTCTGCATCACTATATGTCCCCGGAGCATGGCACACTCCTTGCAACGTGGCCAGCCCTCGACGCGTGTTTTCTTCAATTATTAATTAACTAATGTCACTCACTTGTGCTCTTATCAGTTGATCTGAATGTCAATGCATTAATTATCCTGAAGAAGCAGATGTGGTTTTACATGCTTAAATTATAAGGCAGAAGCCTTTTGATGATCATGGGTTTTGTTTTAAAATCTTGAAAAATAGTAGGGGATTTAGTGATTGATTTGGTAACCATGGAATTTAGCTGCTTACTTGGCCATCACCCTCTTCCTAGTCCAGTCTGTTAAAGATGCTTTTAGCAGCTCTGACACTTTGTTTTACATTTTAACTGGCAGGTCAGCTCACCTTCTGTGTGAACAAGGAACTCTAATCATTCAGTTAAGAGTGGTAAGTGCGTGCGTGCTAAGTCACTTCTATTGTGTCCGATTCTTTGAGATACTATGGACCATAGCCCTCCAGGCTCCTGTGGGGTTCTCCAGATAAGAATACGGGAGTGGGTTGCCATGCCCTCCTCCAGGGGATCTTCCTGACCCAGGGATTGAACCTGCATCTCTTAAATCTTATACATTACGGGAAGCTTATCAAACTTGGTATCCCAAGTTGACAAACAAGTTTGAAACAAATTTATAACTTAGAAAATATTCTTATTTTTCATATTTGTTTTCCATTTATTTAATAGTCTTTTTTAAATATATATTTGTTTTCCTTGTTCCAGTGTAATTCTCTGGAAACAAAGACATCAGCTGTCATTGTTTTTTCTATCATTAGAATATCATGTACATTTTAACAAGCTTTTTCAGCCCTCTGGGAAATTTGGAAGTATTCACTAACCTCATATCATGCAGTTCAGCTTCCTTAGAACTAAAAATGCACATACTTCATTATTTTTCTCTTGGTTAGTTATCATTAATGATGGAAGCTTTGTGAGTCAAGTGGCATTTTTACAAAAGAAGAAAACGTGTGTATGCTCTTATCTGCATCAAAGCAATTTAAATAACAGGAAGAGGAACTAAAGAGCCTCTTGATGAAAGTGAAAGAGGAAAGTGAAAAAGCTGGCTTAAAACTCAACTTTTAGAAAACTAAGATCATGGCATCTGGTCCCATCACTTCTTGACAAATAGATGGGGAAACAGTGGAAACAGTGACAGACTTTATTTTCCTGGGCTCCAAAATCACCGCAGATGGTGACTTCAGCCATGAAATTAAAAGACGCTTGCTCCTTGGAAGAAAAGCTATGACCAACCTAGACAGTGTATTAAAAAGCAGACATTACTTGGCTGACAAAGGTCTGTCTATTCAAAGCTATGGTTTTTCCAGTAGTCCTGTATGGATGTGAGAGTTGGACCATAACGAAAGCTGAGCACCAAAGAATTGATGCTTTTGAACTGTGTTGTTGGAGAAGACTCTTGAGAGTCCCTTAGACTGCAAGGGGATCCAACGAGTCAATCCTAAAGGAAATCAATCCTGAATATTCACTGGAAGGACTGATGCTGAAGCTCCAGTACTTTGACCACCTGATGAGAAGAACTGACTCCTTAGAACAGACCCTGATGCTGGAAAAGATTGAAGGCAGGAGGAGGAGAAAGTGACAACAGAGCATGAGATGGCTGGATGGACATGAGTTTGAGCAAGCTCCAGGAATTGNCACCGGACCACATGTTCTTTGAGTGAGTGACTGTATCTTGTTCATGTATGAAGAGGAAAAGTTAAAATTTTACATAACCTCCTTCTCCTGCCTCTGTAACTCAGCTTGCCCCTTGCAAAATCTGGGTCACGTTAAGTCGCATAGTCTGAGAAAGTGGGGACTTGCAATACTAGGAACTGGTTTATCTCGGTCACCCTTGTCCTGCTCTTTGCAGTCGTCCAGCCCCTGCAAACCTGCTTCATCATGCCTGTCCAGGCCAGGCACCCCCCTCCCCATCTTGACCACAGTTCCTGTGCATGCAAAACCCCTTAGTTTAAACCAGCCTACTAACAGCTAGTGTTGCCCACTACAGTCTGCCTATAAAAACACTGTGATCCCTTTGTTCGGGGCTCAGAGCTTGGAGTGCTAACTCCTCTGGGCCCGCCGGTGTAATTAACCTGAGTTCTCCAGCTCTCCGAGTGTGGCGCTTGGTTTCTCGAGTACTGCTTTCTGCATCACTATATGTCCCCGGAGCATGGCACACTCCTTGCAACGTGGCCAGCCCTCGACGCGTGTTTTCTTCAATTATTAATTAACTAATGTCACTCACTTGTGCTCTTATCAGTTGATCTGAATGTCAATGCATTAATTATCCTGAAGAAGCAGATGTGGTTTTACATGCTTAAATTATAAGGCAGAAGCCTTTTGATGATCATGGGTTTTGTTTTAAAATCTTGAAAAATAGTAGGGGATTTAGTGATTGATTTGGTAACCATGGAATTTAGCTGCTTACTTGGCCATCACCCTCTTCCTAGTCCAGTCTGTTAAAGATGCTTTTAGCAGCTCTGACACTTTGTTTTACATTTTAACTGGCAGGTCAGCTCACCTTCTGTGTGAACAAGGAACTCTAATCATTCAGTTAAGAGTGGTAAGTGCGTGCGTGCTAAGTCACTTCTATTGTGTCCGATTCTTTGAGATACTATGGACCATAGCCCTCCAGGCTCCTGTGGGGTTCTCCAGATAAGAATACGGGAGTGGGTTGCCATGCCCTCCTCCAGGGGATCTTCCTGACCCAGGGATTGAACCTGCATCTCTTAAATCTTATACATTACGGGAAGCTTATCAAACTTGGTATCCCAAGTTGACAAACAAGTTTGAAACAAATTTATAACTTAGAAAATATTCTTATTTTTCATATTTGTTTTCCATTTATTTAATAGTCTTTTTTAAATATATATTTGTTTTCCTTGTTCCAGTGAAATTCTCTGGAAACAAAGACATCAGCTGTCATTGTTTTTTCTATCATTAGAATATCATGTACATTTTAACAAGCTTTTTCAGCCCTCTGGGAAATTTGGAAGTATTCACTAACCTCATATCATGCAGTTCAGCTTCCTTAGAACTAAAAATGCACATACTTCATTATTTTTCTCTTGGTTAGTTATCATTAATGATGGAAGCTTTGTGAGTCAAGTGGCATTTTTACAAAAGAAGAAAACGTGTGTATGCTCTTATCTGCATCAAAGCAATTTAAATAACAGGAAGAGGAACTAAAGAGCCTCTTGATGAAAGTGAAAGAGGAAAGTGAAAAAGCTGGCTTAAAACTCAACTTTTAGAAAACTAAGATCATGGCATCTGGTCCCATCACTTCTTGACAAATAGATGGGGAAACAGTGGAAACAGTGACAGACTTTATTTTCCTGGGCTCCAAAATCACCGCAGATGGTGACTTCAGCCATGAAATTAAAAGACGCTTGCTCCTTGGAAGAAAAGCTATGACCAACCTAGACAGTGTATTAAAAAGCAGACATTACTTGGCTGACAAAGGTCTGTCTATTCAAAGCTATGGTTTTTCCAGTAGTCCTGTATGGATGTGAGAGTTGGACCATAACGAAAGCTGAGCACCAAAGAATTGATGCTTTTGAACTGTGTTGTTGGAGAAGACTCTTGAGAGTCCCTTAGACTGCAAGGGGATCCAACGAGTCAATCCTAAAGGAAATCAATCCTGAATATTCACTGGAAGGACTGATGCTGAAGCTCCAGTACTTTGACCACCTGATGAGAAGAACTGACTCCTTAGAACAGACCCTGATGCTGGAAAAGATTGAAGGCAGGAGGAGGAGAAAGTGACAACAGAGCATGAGATGGCTGGATGGACATGAGTTTGAGCAAGCTCCAGGAATTGGTGATGGACAGGGAGGCCTGGCATACTGCAGTCCATGGGGTCACAAAGAGTTGGACACGACTGAGCAGCTGAACTGAACTGATGTCAACTTAATGTCCAAAATAACTTCAAATTATCAGAATGTTAAAGCCAAGAAATAATCCATCAGTTGGAAGTCATGGTTTTCTACATTCTAATATTGACTTTTCTTTAGTACTGGATTTGGGCAGATAGTCTCAAAGATAATTCAAGTTTGGTGAGGTATCTTGCCCTTACTATGAACTTGATACCAGCTGCTGCTGCTGCTAAGTTGCTTCAGTCATGTCCGACTCTGTGTGACCCCATAGACAGCAGCCCACCAGGCTCCTCTGTCCCTGGGATTCTCTAGGCAAGAACACTGGAGTGGGTTGCCTCAGAGTTACCCCAAATAGGACAAGCCATTGTGCTGCTAATTGTAGTATTTATTTGACACAGTTATCATACAATGCCTTGCTTTCTGTTTTTTATATATGATTTTTCCTCCAATAATTCAGTTTTTGAGCACTAGCTCCTAGACGCTATGACAGTTAAATCCAACTTTCCCACGAAACCACATGACCATAGTGCAAGTTAGAGGCCAGAGCCAAGATTCCAAATCAGCTTGGTTAGATTTTGTCTGGGCTTGTTCCTCTTTGTCATTTTGGTTTTTGTAAACAAATTGTTAATTCACTGTTTAACCATGTCACAGGTAAATTGCACATTATATACTTAAAGCATTTACACAGGTTTGCCATTTACCACGTAGTGGCTGTACTAAACCTCACAAATGTATTTTAGAGGGAGAGAAATAGCTACATTCTTTGTGCACCACTAATTCNTTAACCATGTCACAGGTAAATTGCGCATTATATACTTAAAGCATTTACACAGGTTTGCCATTTACCACGTAGTGGCTGTACTAAACCTCACAAATGTATTTTAGAGGGAGAGAAATAGCTACATTCTTTGTGCACCACTAATTCCCTATCATCTTAATTTTTTCCAGTTATTTAATTACTACCCCTGGGAAAGGCACAATCTTTCAAATAATAAATACTATGAAGTCAGAGGAATGGCATTTCTTTCTCAAACCAATTTTCATTAAGTAGAAAATACAAGGCTGACCCAAAAAAACTCTTCTGCTTTCAATTGTTGTAATCTCTTTCAGGAAAAAAAAAAAACCAAAAAACTTCAAAGTCTCATTTGCAATTCAAAATGTCTTTCTGAAAGGCCACCATTCACTGAAATGCCACGTTCAGAGATGCTTGCTTGCTTTCATTCTGATGGCTCTTAATAAATAGCCACTGCAACAGTTTCTCTAAGAATGTGTTGAGACTTAAAGAAATATTGAGGTTGGCCATAAAGTTCGTTCAGATTTTTCCAGAATTTATTATAGAAAAACATGAACAAGCTTTTTGGCCCACTCAATAATATACCTGTGTGTGTGTGCACCTGTGTGTGTTGGTTGGGGGAGGAGGCGCGTGGGGGCTGGTGGTGAGGTTACTGAACTCCCATCAAAAGTTCACAAGACCATTCTAAAAATCCCCTTCCCAGATACCTGAGAGGAGGTGAACCAAAACTCCAACCCACCCCACACCATTCGGAACGCTTGGCCACATGTAGGGTTGCTTTCTTCATTTCTGTATAGTCAAGAGTTTCCACTAGGATCGGTGGATATTCTGTTTTGGAACAGCACTTCAGAGCAACTTATTTCCGTTGCTGGGTGAACACCGCGACTGGCCTGCATGATCCTGCTGCCGTGACCCCCACCAGCTCCCTCTTTGCCCCCGCAGCGTTTTCTGTGGTGTGGTCACCACTGCTTCCTTTCCTCCTACTTCTGACTCAATGTTTTTGCACATGCGGTTCTTTCCACTTGGAGGACACTTCTCTTGTTTTCGTCCCTTTTGTACCTTTTCGTAGTTTCTCAGTGGAGTATTACAGACACCAAGAAGTTAGGTGTCACCCCGTTAACTGCTCTGGTAGCAACATGGAGCATCTTCCATTACACATAGATCAGTGATAATTAATGAAAAATGTCACGTCTTCCTCCTCCTCCGTGGACGCCCATCACTGCCTGCGTTTCCACCACTACTGCCTTACGTGGTGTTTTAGTGGCTCGGTCCTCATCAATATCCCCCACTGTGCAGTGAGCCATGTGAGGACAGGGCTGCCCTAAACTAACCATACCTTCATCTTTTTATCGGGAAAATCTCATAGTCATTGGCACAGAAGTATTAATAGATCCATAAATGAGTATTTCGTGAATGAATGAAACTTGAACCAAGCTCCACTGCAACTGCCTAGTTCAGATGCTCTTGATGTTGACTGGACCACTGAAAGATTCCCCGACTCAGCACTGTTAACATTTGGGGCAGATAATTATTTGGGGAGGTATGGGGGGCTGTTAGGGAAGGCGGCTGTCCTAGTCACGTTAAGAAGTTCACCAGCATGCTTGGCTTCTACCCACTGGATACCAATAGCACTTCCCTGAGTCTTGACATTTAAAAATGTCTCTGCTGCTGCTGCTCCTGCTGCTGCTAAGTCGCTTCAGTCATGTTTGAATCTGTGCAACCCCATAGACAGCAGCCCACCAGGCTTCCCTGTCCCTGAGATTCTCCAGGCAAGAACACTGGAGTGGGTTGCCATTTCCTTCTCCAATGCAGGAAAGTAAAAAGTGAAAGTGAAGTCACTCAGTCATGTCTGACTTTTAGCGAGCTCATGGGTTGCAGCCCACCAAGCTCCTTAGTCCATGGATTTTCCAGGCAAGAGTACTGGAGTGGGCTGCCATTGCCTTCTCTGAAAAATGTCTCTCAGTTCAGTTCAATTCAGTAGCTCAGTCATGTTTGACTCTTTGCTACCCCATGAATTGCACCACGCCAGGCATACCTGTCCATCACCAACTCTGGAGTTCACTCAGACTCACGTCCATCGAGTCAGTGATGTCATCCAGCCATCTCATCCTCTGTCGTCCCCTTCTCCTCCTGCCCCCAATCCCTCCCAGCATCAGAGTCTTTTCCAATGAGTCAATTCGCATGAGGTGGCCAAAGTATTGGGGTTTCAGCTTTAGTATCATTCCTTCCAAAGAAATCCCAGGGTTGATCTCCTTCAGAATGGACTGGTTGGACCTCCCTGCAGTCCAAGGGACTCTCAAAAGTCTTCTCCAACACCACAGTTCAAAAGCATCAATTCTTCAACTCTCAGCTTTCTTCATAGTCCAACTCTCACATCTATACATGACTACTGGAAAAATCATAGCCTTGACTAGATGGACCTTAGTCGGCAAAGTAATGTCTCTG
>SJYW01044833.1:409240-436099 GCA_006410735.1 Raphicerus campestris | reverse complement strand
TAATCCATTATGTGTCTTCCTCTGACCAAAACCAATCACACTGACAAAATAATAAAATCTTATTATTAATAATAATTAGACAAATTCCAATTGTGCCTCTAACTTGCCTGGAGATGCATGTGTGCTCAGTTTTGTCCAACTCTTGTGACCCCATGGACTGCAACCCACCAGGCTGCTCTCTCTATGGGATTTTTCAGGCAAGAATACTGGGATAGATTGCCACTTTCCCTTCTAGGGGATCTTCCTCACCCAAGGATCGAACCTGTGTCTCCTGATTCTCTTGCATTGCAGGCAGATTCTTTACCATTTGAGACACTGGGGATCTAAATACCTTTCACTGGATCACCATGTCTACAGAATTTATAACATGCACTGTATATAATGGCATGGCTGAAAGCAGGATCCAAAATATTAGCATTGTACTTACTGTCTCTGCCATGACTTGCTACTTTGACCTTCAGCAGGTGCTTAGACCTCCTAGGATTACAAGTTCCTCATTCTGAAAGCTGGGCTAAATGATTTATAATCTTCTTCTAACTCTAAAATTCTCAGATTCTTTATACAATACAGTTACCCATGTGAATTAGCAAATACTGTCTTTACATGTTTAGCACTGTGTTCAGGAAACACCTATTGTTTAAAGTATTTTTAAAAATCACATCTGTCTGCTGGATGCTATCTAAGAAGTCAAGAGACTGCTGGAATATTTTTTGTGATATACCAAGAAACCCTATGTAACAGGTGGCACTAGTTGTAAAGAACCTACTTGCTAGTGCAGGAAATATAAGAGACACGGGTTCGATCTCTGGGTCAGGAAGATCCCCTGGAGGAAGGCATGGCAACCCACTCCAGTATTCTTGCCTGGAGAATCCCAAGGACAGAAGAGCCTGGGGGTCATTGGTCCACAGGGTCACAGACAGTCAGGCATGACTGAAGCCACTCTGCATACATGCATAGTATATTACTTGGAAAGTAAAGTTTGTTCTTTCTCTAATAGACTTTAAATAGTAGAGTGCTGTGCTGTTAAAAGAGGGACCCTTAATCTTAGTAACTTATTATGTGGCCTTGGGAAGTGATTTAATTCCTTTGAACCTGCTCTCTCCCATCTGTAGGTTAGGAGTTATAATGGTACCTCATGTGGTTTTGTGAGGTTTAGAGTTTGGCACAGTGCCTAGTGCATAGTAAGTGTTCAATAAATTTTACTGTTCCTTTCTTAACTAATTCTAAGACATTTTTTAGCATGGCAGCTGCTTTAATCAGCAACTTTTTCTCTTAGTGTCACATGTAAGAAATATTCACCTTATAATCAATGGCATCAAAAATAATATTACAAGCTTTTTGGTTCACACAATATATGAGCTCACAGTGTCCAGAAATATAGGAGCTCAGTATAAATTTATTGAATTGACTATCATGCATTGGTATGCATGCATATTTCAGCAATATGTGGACATGGGTTGTTCTACTTTATGAAAGAAATGTAGTTTTGTTGGCTTAAATGGAAACCCAAAAAATTCACTTCCTGTTTATGACCCAGATGGTCAGATTAAAGAAATCTCATTAGAAAGTTATCCTCATTTGCATAGAATGCCCTTTACCTGTAACATTTAATTAATATCATAACTTATCAAAGGTGCTGAATAATAATGTATGCCACTATCCCATTTGGCTAATCCCAAAGGAGTATACATTTATTTAGATTTCCCATACCAGAGAGATTACGGCCTGAAGATGCAGCATCAGAACCTACAGCTATCTCTGTTTATTTTTCCCAAGGCTGCTAATTATGTTCTCAAAATGTGATTAGTTGAAGCAATGTGCAGGCCACGCACATGCCATCGTACAATGCCTTGACATCTTTGTCGTGTGGCCACTCAGCTAATATATCCTAACAATGCCCCATTATCAAGAAAGATGATCTGCACACACATGAGAACAAACAAATGGCATGTTGATTCAAAATGTGTCAGTAAATTCTGAGACAAAACTTATGTTTTAAAAGAATTACATACAAGTTAAAGTAATATTCATTGAGTGGCTAGTAATAGTTCTCAAGTTGGGCTGAGCAATAGAATGACCCAGTGATTGTCTTAAAACATAATTGTTTTGTCTTATAACCATTAAATCAGAATACCTGACTGGGTGTGTCTGAAAGGTAATGTCTTCTAAAACCCACCCAAGTAATTCCAGTATGTCGCCAGCAGTGAAAAGAAGTGAAAAAACCAGTGAAAGAAGTAGGGAGAGTGCTTGCAGAGATAAAGCAAAGAAGTATTAAATACATATAAAATGGTCTAGTCTCTATCTAAAGATGATTACTTTTGTGGATTTAGGTGGTAAGGGAGATAAACTAGACCCTTGTTTGCAGAAATGATGGTTTGTCTTATATGTTCAAATACAAACAGTCAACTTTGGTTTTTAATCTTCTGTCAACCATTTAAAGGAATGAACTCTTAAAGTTTCCCAAGAAAATAATATAAGCAGACCTTTTTATGATAATCCTTTATGTCTTTACCTTCTCAGTAGTTTTTAACACAAGCAAACAAAAGCTAAGAGTGTACACCTCATGTCTATAGATATTTAAAATACAGTTAGCCTCCAGCTTATAATGGTGTGATAATAGGGTTCTTCATGGGAAAATCTTCCATTTTTTTCATGAAAAAAAAAAGGAAGCATTATCTCCCTGTCATTGGTGTGATTTCAGCTCAGAAAGCAGTGTGTGAGAGGTTAATGAGGGTACCTGAAGAAGTAAAAGGGAATCTGATGTAACAGGACCACGGATTTATTAAAGGGAACCACATGAAACCCTGAAGAAATACGGCTGCTTGTTTGCAAAAACTCTTGTTTTAAAATCATCAGGAACTTTGCTTTTTCTCTCACATTTTTCATTATAATCAAGTATAGGTACCAGGATTTCCATGGGAAACCAATTTGATGGTTTTAGGACAAGAGAGAATTCGAGTAAGCGGCATGTCTAGCATATTTTATGATGCCAAAACCATGAGGAAGAGAAAAAGCTGATCACATTGCTTGTGCAGACGGCATTCAGATCCCAGTCATAGTATCAGTTTCATTCACACTATTTGGAAGAAAGTATGAAAAGGAAAATAGGAATCATTACATGCATTTTATGTAGCAGGACTATTATACATGAGGTGTATTCTGTGTGTGTGTGCGTGCTAAGTCGCTTCAGTCGTGTCCGACTCTGGGTAACCCCATGGACTCTAGGCAGCCCAGCTCCTCTGTCCATGGGATTCTCCAGGCAAGACTCTTCTCCAGGGAATTGTCCCAATCCAGGGATCGAACCTGCTTCCCTAATTTTTTTGCACTGACAGGTGGATTCTTTACCACTAGCACCACCTGGGAAGCCCCTTAATATATGAATAATAGCAATTAATTACAAACATACACTGGTTTTGATCATTCAGATGGAGGGATCGTTCTCTTTTATAATACAGAGTCAGTGCTGACTCTTTGTGGCATGTGTGCTCCTGTGCTTAATTAATTAGTCAATTAATTCATTAATTAAGTCAGCACAGGAAATCTAGGGGGAGTGCTGATTTGACCTGACCTCATTTTCCCCTGTTGTTGTCCCCTAGAGTCCAAGTCCAGTGTCTTGCTCTTGAGGGATAGAATCATTTCCCCATTTCTTGAATCTAGGCTGGCTTATGATTTGTGCCAGCCAATAGAAGCCAAAGGAAGTGTCTCTGTGTCAGTTCTAACCCTGGGACTCAAGAGGGTTGCTGTCTTGTATCTCTTTCAGCGCGCTCCCACCCCTTGAGAAGCATCCTGAGGGAGGCTCCTGGGGGCTGAGAGGATGCGCAGAGGAGGGGAGCCTACAGCTTGGAGCCAAGACAGCCCCAGAAGGAGGGATGTGACCCACGCCAAAGCACCTGGGCCAGAGAGTCCCGCAGAGACCACGGAGCTGCCCAGCTGCCCGCAGACTAAGTAAGCAACAGCACTTCTTATTTTAAATCACAAAGCTCTGAGGTGGTTTGCTATGCAGAAGCAGAAAGATGGTATAGGAAGTAGTACTTGAGGTGGAATGTTGCCATAGCAAACATCTAAAATAAGAGGCCTTGGGAAGAAGGAAGCTATTAGCCAGAGCTGACCCTCCTCCACAAAATGGCAAGAAACGTGGTTGACAAAGATATGGGCCCTGGTGAGAAACATTTTTATTGGCTGCTGAAAAAAAATGATGACTTGTGGTTCATCAACAGAATTGTCACTTGTGATTAGTAAAAAAGAGAATCAATGTACCTAATAGCTTTTAGATCTCGGAGAGGTATTTTCCAGGTGGAAATGACAATGTCACTTCATTTCTTTTTGCCGATTGAGATGAGGAATGATAAAGATGAGAGAAGCTGGAAATAATTTTCAGCACCTCTTAGTGAAAACCAGTCATGATTATAGATTCTGATACTGATCCATCACAGCTGACTTGCCTTGTGTGTGTGTGTGTGTGTGTGTGTGTGTGTGTGTGTGACTCAGGTGTGTCTGACTCTGTGTGACCCATGGAACTCTCCAAGCAAGAATACTGAAATGGGTTGCCATTCCCTTTTCCGGGGGATCTTCATGAGCCAGGGATCAAACCTGGATCTTCTGCACTGCAGGCAGATTCTTCGGTGAGGGAGGTCTAAATGATCAGATTGGATACATAGGTTTAATTCCAGCATGTTATCATTTATTCCTGCCTACTGACAGTTTAAGAAGTCTTTAATTTTTCACTCTAATGTTTTTAAAATTATCCATAAAAACAGCCAAATTTGTTTGACATGCTTTTAAAAGTTTCATACACATCTGTTACTCTGTATGCTTTAGCCTGGAAACTGATTTTAACAATTATACCAATTACTTAATATGTTGCTTTGCTTATTTGTTTTACAAAGTTCATCACAAAGTGCTTTTCTTGTGGTTTGCTTGCTTATTTGTGTTTTGACTACGTACTATCTGATTTAAACTATTTGGACATCTAAATGCATCTTCTCAAGAAATCCTTCATTTCCTTCTGTGTAAAATTATCCTAAGTCACACCAGAATTGCCCACAATATTGTTTAGTGCCAGAGGAATTTTAAAGAAAACGCAGACTCAATTTTTACTTCATATTTAGTCAGCACTTTTGCATAAGCCAAGTTAACATCTCCCAGAGATGGGTAAAAATAACAACAGAGGCTGAGGGGAGGAAGAATAAATATAAATCGTCAAAACTTCCTCCTTTAAAGGGATTTTTATTATTTTTATTTATTACCTGTAGGTATTCTATCTTATACCACAGTCTGTTAGAGAACTGAATTCTGTGGCATTGTGATCTCTATAATTAATAACCTGTCAAAATTGAAAAGAAATACATACAATAAAATATTTAAATAGATAAGCTAAGTATTTCAAAATGTTACAAAAAATGCATTTGTTTTTTATTTATCTGAGAGCGAGTTAGTGCTCCTGAGGATGAAGGACTCGTGTTTAAATGGATGAATTTCACACTGTGTGTGCTTATTATATCAATTTAAGATCATGAGCATTTCTGAATATTCTTAATGAAAAAAAAAAGATTTGCCTTGATGGTTGCCATTTCAAACTTTTATTTGAAGGGATATATCTGCTGCTGCTAAGTCACTTCAGTCATGTCTAACTCTGTGCAATCCCATACGTGTCTAACTCTGTGCCATCCCATAGACAGCAGCCCACCAGGCTCCCNAAAAAAAAAGATTTGCCTTGATGGTTGCCATTTCAAACTTTTATTTGAAGGGATATATCTGCTGCTGCTAAGTCACTTCAGTCATGTCTAACTCTGTGCAATCCCATACGTGTCTAACTCTGTGCCATCCCATAGACAGCAGCCCACCAGGCTCCCCCGTCCCTGGGATTCTCCAGGCAAGAACACTGGAGTGGGTTGCCATTTCCTTCTCCAGTGCATGAAACTGAAAAGGGAAAGTGCAGTCGCTCAGTCGTGTCCGACCCTCAGCAACCCCATGGACTGCAGCCTTCCAGGCTCCTCCATCCATGGGATTTTTCAGTCAAGAGTACTAGAGTGGGATGCCATTGCCTTCTCCAAGGGATATATCTAAATCATTTCAAAATTCATGCTTTCCACATACAGTTGTTTTTTGCTTATATAAAGTCAATAATCTTTGAACTTATATTTTACTCATATCATAGAAGCAATAGAGAAGCCTGAAATTTTATCCATAGGTATGCATATTTTAATTAAAGCATAGTTGATTTGCAGTGTTTTGGGTGTACAGCATAATGATCCTGTTGCATATATGTATATATAATTGTTGTTCTTCAGTCACTCAGGCGTGTCCCGACTCTTTGACCCCATGGACTGCAGCACACCAGGCTTCACTGTCCTTTGCCATCCAATGGCAACCCACTCCAGTATTCTTGCCTGGAAAATCCTAAGGGCAGAAAAGCCTGATGGGCTGCAGTCCATGGGGTCGTGAAGAATTGACACGACTGAGTGACTTCACTTTCCCTTTTCACTTTCATACATTGGAAAAGGAAATGGCAACCCACTCCAGTGTTCTTACCTGGAGAATCTCAGGGATGGCGGAGCCTGGTGGGCTGCTGTCTATGGGGTCGCACAGAGTCAGACATGACTGAAGCGACTTAACAGCAGAGTTTGCTCAAATTTATGTTCACTGAGTCAGTGAGGCCATCCAACCATCTCATCCTCGGTCATGCCTTCTCCTCCTGCCTTTCCCAGCTTCAGGGTCTTTTCTAATGAATCAGCTCTTCGCATCAGATGGCCAAAGCATTGGAGCTTCAGCATCAGTCTTTACAATGAATATTCAGGATTGATTTCCTATATGATTGACTGGTTTGAGCTCCTTGCAGTCCAAGGGACTCTCCAACACCACAATTCTTCGGTGCTCAGCCTTCTTCATGGCCCAACTCTCACATCCATACATGACTTCCGGAAAAACCATAGCTTTGACTAGACAGAACTTTGTCAGCAAAGTAATGTCTCTGCTTTTTAATATACTGTCCAAGTTGGTCATATCTTTTCTTCCAAGGAGCAAGCGTCTTTTAATTTCATGCCTGTAGTCACCATCTGCAGTGATTTTGGAGCCCAAGAAAATAAAGTCTATCACTATTTCCATTTTTTCCCGATTTATTTGCCATGAAGTGATGGGACTAGATGCCATGATCTTATTTTTCTGAATGTTGAGTTTAAACCCAGATTTTTCACTTTCTTCTTTCACTTTCATCAAGGGGCTCTTTAGTTCCTCTTTGCTTTCTGCCATAAGGGTGGTGTCATCTGCATATCAGAGGTTATTGATATTTCTCCTGGCAATCTTGATTCTAGCTTGTGCTTCATCCAGTCTGGCAATTCACATGATGTACTCTGCTTAAATTAAATAAGCAGAGTGACAATATACAGCCTTGAAATATTCCTTTCCCAATTTGGAACCAGTCTGTTTTTCCATGTCTAGTTCTAACTGTTGCTTCTTGACCTACATACAGTTTTTGCAGGAAGCAGATAAGGTGGTCTGGTATTCATATCTCTTTAAGAATTTTTCAGTTTGTTGTTATCCACACAGTCAGAAGTAGATATTTTTCTGGATGTATTTTACATATTATATATACATATTTACATATATCATATATTATAATTATATATTATATACATTATACATTTATTATACATGTAATAAATAATAAATTCAGATTCAGATTTTTTCCCACTATGAATATTACAATATACTGAGTATGGTTCCCTGTGCAATACAACAAGTCCTTTTTGGTAGTAAATATTTTTGTACAACATTTGTTTCGGGTACTTCTAATGATCAAAAAATGCCCTATCCTCTATAATAGTAGCCTTTGCTTAAAATAGTCCCTGACACATAGAGTGTGTTCAATAAATGAATGATTAGAGAGGAACATCTGGGCTCCCATCGCAGTGAAAGAGGCCAAATGTGTAATAACATTAAAATCATGATGAAGCAACAAGCAGGGTGCTTGGATGTCCTCCTTTGGGGGTTTAGGATCCTGGATTTGAGTCATGCATTGTTTACACTCCCTAATCTGAGCCTTGGTTTTCTCAATGTATGATCAAATCAAACTTTAAAAGATCCAGCTTCAACATGCAAATATTCTATCGTGTTTGGTATTACNGCTTCATCCAGTCTGGCAATTCACATGATGTACTCTGCTTAAATTAAATAAGCAGAGTGACAATATACAGCCTTGAAATATTCCTTTCCCAATTTGGAACCAGTCTGTTTTTCCATGTCTAGTTCTAACTGTTGCTTCTTGACCTACATACAGTTTTTGCAGGAAGCAGATAAGGTGGTCTGGTATTCATATCTCTTTAAGAATTTTTCAGTTTGTTGTTATCCACACAGTCAGAAGTAGATATTTTTCTGGATGTATTTTACATATTATATATACATATTTACATATATCATATATTATAATTATATATTATATACATTATACATTTATTATACATGTAATAAATAATAAATTCAGATTCAGATTTTTTCCCACTATGAATATTACAATATACTGAGTATGGTTCCCTGTGCAATACAACAAGTCCTTTTTGGTAGTAAATATTTTTGTATAACATTTGTTTCGGGTACTTCTAATGATCAAAAAATGCCCTATCCTCTATAATAGTAGCCTTTGCTTAAAATAGTCCCTGACACATAGAGTGTGTTCAATAAATGAATGATTAGAGAGGAACATCTGGGCTCCCATCGCAGTGAAAGAGGCCAAATGTGTAATAACATTAAAATCATGATGAAGCAACAAGCAGGGTGCTTGGATGTCCTCCTTTGGGGGTTTAGGATCCTGGATTTGAGTCATGCATTGTTTACACTCCCTAATCTGAGCCTTCGTTTTCTCAATGTATGATCAAATCAAACTTTAAAAGATCCAGCTTCAACATGCAAATATTCTATCGTGTTTGGTATTACACACCTCCTGACATGTGCAGATGGTGACTGCAGCCATGAAATTAAAAGACGCTTACTCCTTGGAAGGAAAGTTATGACCAACCTGGACAGCATATTAAAAAGCAGAGACGTTACTTTGTCAACAAAGGTCCGTCTAGTCAAGGCTATGGTTTTTCCAGTGGTCATGTATGGATGTGAGAGTTGGACTATAAAGAAAGCTGAGCGCCAAAGAATTGATGCTTATGAACTGTGGTGTTGGAGAAGACCCTTGAGAGTCCCTTGGACTGCAAGGAGATCCAACCAGTCCATCCTAAAGGAGATCAGTCCTGAGTGTCCATTGGAAGGACTGAGGTTGAAGCTGAAACTCCAATACTCTGGCCACCTGATGCAAAGAGCTGACTTGTTTGAAAACACCCTGATGCTGGGAAAGATTGAAGGAGGGAGGAGAAGGGGATGACACAGGATGAGATGGTTGGATGGCATCACCAACTCAATGGACATGGGTTTGGGTGGGCTCTGGGAGTTGATGATAGAGAGGGAGGCCTGGTGTGCTGCGCTTCATGGGGTCACAAAGAGTCGGACACAACTGAGCAACTGAACTGAAATGTGATCCTTGTCAGGACTTTGTGTGTAAGACTAGCAATCTTCTTAGTTTCACTTCCTTTTTGCATTGGTTTTCTTTATTAGTGTGCAGTCAGTCTTCTTTTATCTGAACAGTGTGCCCAAGCAGTAGTATCCCTGCTAACATAACATCAGTTATTTGGTTCTGGAAGAAATCTTACAGATGATTCTTTCCTATTCACTCATTTTTACACAAGAACTGAGATCCTGACACACAACACGAATTGTTTTAAGTTTCTACATGGAATTGGTGGTAAAGCCAAGATTCTTATTTGCTGATTTTTTTCTGATTTGCTGCAAAGGGATTTCTTTCTGCTCTGTTTTAGTGGCTTAAGAGAGCCGGGTTTATCATTTAGGATTAATTTTCATCGTATTGTCTTTTCCTATCATTTGTTTTCATTTTTCACTACATGCACAGACTTAGTATCTTTCAAGTAACAATCATCAACCCAGCAGAAAGAGTAAAACACATGGGAGTCTGTAAGATGGTTATAATTGGTGAAAGTTTATTTTCAATAATGCAATAATCAGAGCAGATTCTCACTGATTAAAAAATAAGGTTTTAGCATCTGAACCTGAAATACCATTCATGTAATTTTGGAATTTTCTTTTTATATATGTAGTTTCATTTATTTTTATATTGATTTTTGGCCATTTTGATGCTGTGTGGGCTTTTCTCTAGTTGTGATGAGCAAGGGCTACTTACTGCAGTACACGGGCTTCTCACTGCAGTGGCTTCTCTCGTTATGGAGCACAGGCTCTAGGGTGCGCGGCTTCAGCAGTTGCTGTGTATGAGGTCTTCAGCTGCAGCTCATGGGTTCTGGTGGAGAAGGGAATGGCAGTCCACTCCAGTATTCTTGCCTGGAGAATCCCATGGACTGAGAAGCCTGGCGAGGTACAGTGCGTGGGGTCGCAGAGTCGGACACGACTGAGCAGCTAGCATGCAGGCACAGCCCTGGGCTCTGGAGCACAGGCTCAGTGGTTGTGGTGCATGGGCTTAGTTGCTCTGTGGCGTGTGGGAGCTTCCCCACCTGGGGACTGAAACTTGTGTCCCCTACATTCGGTAGGTGAATTTTTTTTTTTTTACCACTGAGCCACCAGGGAAGCCCTGGAATGTTCTTGACATAGCCAAAACAGACTTCTCAATTTTTAATTTGGGGCATTTTACTTTTAAGGAATGAAAGAGACCAAAAATAAAATTTTCTTCTCTCTCCAACCACACGAATCCCCCTGCACTATAGCTCTAAGGCCAGAAAATACATCTATCCCTTTCATTAATATCATTATCCTTAGCGTTTTTTTCCCTGGGACTGGAAGTTGATGACTGTTTCAAACACTTAAAATGTTTACCAGTGGCAGCTATTTTCTGTGAATTTGCATCTCAACACCATGGGGAATGTTTCCTTAGTCTCTAATCCTGAGCTGAAAGTGCAAAGAAAGTGATGAGCAGCAGTTGGCAGTTGGTAGCAAACACCATTTGCCACACTTGGTAGATCCTTGTGCAGTCTTCTCTCTGATGGCAAGTGGGGATGTGCACAGATCTTGGGACCAGAAACAGTAACTCAAGTAGAATACCTACCCAGAACCCTTCAACATCTGAGAATCATTTAAAAATCCCTCTCACCAGCTAGAAAGAATACTTTTGGCACTAGAAACAGTTCATTCTAAGAGACGACTGATGTATTAGGAATTTTACTCGACAACAAGTTAGGCTTAAAATAATCGCTGTGCTTTCTTCCTCTTCTTCTTCTTCAGTGCTTATTTGGCTGAACCAGGTCTTAGTTGAGGCATGCGAACTCTTAGTTGCAGCATGTGGGATCTAGTTCCCTGAATAGGGATCGAACCCAGATCCCCTGCACTGGGAGTCTTAGCCACTAGACCACCACAAAAACCCCTGTGTTTTATTCTTAGATGAATCAAACGTCCTATGTTTCTGTTAAACGTCAGTCTGATAATAAGCTGTAAGTCATTTAACAAAGCAGCTGATTAATTTGATTAAAAGTGGATTAGCCTCACTGTTGTCACATGAAATAAAACACAGGAGTGATGACCAGGTCGTAAACGTTTCACTTTGGTTATAAATGCAAAGGATCTATATTTCATGGTCACATGAAATCTTTGTCACACATTTTTCGTCATTTCCTCCCCTGCTGTTTTAGCTCACACCATTCTTGCTGTTCTCTGAACTCACATAGCAGTTACACTCATTACTTCAACTCTTAATTATGAGCTTTTGCTCATAATTGTATTGCTTTTGCAGAACAAAATACACTTGACAGTATCCCGCTAATCCACTCATTTAACCTCCTTATCTGGAGAAGGCAGTGGCACCCCACTCTAGTACTCTTGCCTTGAAAATCCCATGGACGGAGGAGCCTGGTAGGCTGCAGTCCATGGGGTCGCTCAGACACGACTGAGCGAATTCACTTTCCCTTTTCACTTTCATGCACTGGAGAAGGAGATGGCCACCCACTCCAGTGTTCTTGCCTGGAGAATCCGTCTCTGGGGTCGCACAGAGTCAGACACGACTGAAGCGACTTAGCAGCAGCAGCAGCAACCTCCTTATCTAACAGAAAAAGGCCCCCAAATCATGATTTTTACAATATCTGTATTATGTATCCAGTGTAGAGCAAACTTGAAACTGGGCTTGAAACTTCTTCATGCCTAATTCAGGAATTTGCCATCTTTAAAATATATTACTTATGCGTCTTCCCAACCACATTGGGACGTCCCTGGAAGAAACCTGCCCATAAAGAGGTACATAATGAATGCCTTAGTCTGGTTCTCGTATGCCCTCGGGTACATTAGAACTGGAAACAACATCTGGAAAAGGCCACGTCAGTAAATTTTATACTTGTCATAAAATCCTGTTGCAACAGACTGCTTTTTAAAAAATATTTAAAACATCTAAAAAGTGTGATTACTTCTTGGAAGTTTTAGCATGGGTTATTGCATATATTCTAAAATTTATATCCAAATATAAAGTAGTAATTTGATAAAGAGAGATCATTTGGATTATCCTGCTTTCCTAGATTATCATGAGAAACCTCTTCTCTGTTCACTTAAAATTTTATAGGGAAAATTATTTCTCCTAGACATCAACATTTCTGAAGGATTCAGGAATCTTTGAATAAATGCTAACAGGATCAGGCAGAAAAAGAACTCAATCTTTATTGAGTTATCTTTAGTGCCCCAGAGTTATCGGCTATCTTTAGTGCCCCAGAGTAAGGAAGTGCTAAAAACAAATAAACCAACAAACAAAGACTATTGTTGAGAGAGTGTGTCAGAGGAACACAGGATCCAAGTGAAAGAATCCCCACTGGCTAAAGATGGAGTAATTTGAATGACAAAATAAAGTAAGATTGGATTATAACACAAAGCATAAAATAAATACCCATGAGTCCATGTTTATATTAGCAAATAATTGAGTACATAAATGAATGGAAAAGGAATGCATCTGCCCAGCAGAAGAATTCCAAATATTTTATGTAATAGATACTCTGCCCCCAAGGAAGTGAAGCATACACCTCCCTGCCTGAGTGTGAGTTACACACAGTTAACTTCCTTCCAAAGGACACAGAGTGGGGAAAAAGTAGAGTAACTTTACGGTGGAGAAACCCAACAAGACCTCAGCCCAGTGATCAGGGTAACACCAACAGTGATGAGTCACAGTCATTTATGTGCTAAAATGATACCTTACCCCTTTGGTCTTCCTGCCAAAATGTGTAACCCTACGCTAATCGTGAGAAAATTTCAGAAATTTCCCAAAAGAGGAACATTTTACGAAATCCCTGAGCACTACTCAGAACAGTCAGAGAGAGAGAGAAGTCGCTCAGTCATGTCTGACTCTTTGCCACCCCATGGACTGTAGCCCACCAGGCTCTTCCATCCATGTGATTTTTCAGGCAAGAGTACTGGAGTGGGTTGCCATTTCCTTCTCCAGGGGATCTTCCCAACCCAAGTATCGAACCCAGGTCTCTCACATTGCGGGCAGATGCTTTACAGTCTGAGCCACCAGGAAAGCCTCTCAAGATCATCAAAAACAAGGAAAGTCAGAAACGCTCAGAGCTAAGAGGAGCATAAGGACACATGGCAACGCAGTGTACGGTGTTCATGAACAGGATCCAGGGGCAGAAAAAGCACATAAGGTAAACAGTAGGAAAAGCCAGATAAAGTATGGTGCTTTAGTCACTAAGTTGTGTCCGTGTCTTGCAACCCCATGGACTGTAGCCCACCAGGCTCCTCTGTCCATGAGATTTTCCAGGCAGGAATACTGAAGTGGGTTGCCATTTCCTTCTCCAGGGGATCTTCCCAGCCTAGGGACTGAACCCAGGTATATTGCAGGCAGATTCTGGTATGTACTTTGATATTAAGTAATTTATCAATATCAGTTCAACAAAGTTAACAAAGGTGCCATGCAAATGTAATATGTTATCAGGGAACTGGGTGTAGGTTTATGGGAACATTCTATAGCATGTTCATGATTTTTCTGTAAATCCAAAACATTTTCTAAAATAAAAAGTTGACTTAAATAAATTGGCAAAATATTGGAACATGCATGTTACAAAATTAAATATATGAATTGCTACTAAGCCACATGAAAAGATGCTCAGGCTCATTAGTCATCAGGGCAGAATACCATTGCGCCTGACATCACCAAGGCGTGCTGAGTGATTGTTGCAACTGGAATGCCTTCACATTGTTGGTCAGGATACAAACTTATAAAACCATTTAGGGAAACATTTCAAGGGTTTCGTAAAAATTTAAACATATACTTTTCCTTTGTCCCAGAAATTNCCCACAACAGAATACCATTGCACCTGACATCACCAAGGCGTGCTGAGTGATTGTTGCAACTGGAATGCCTTCACATTGTTGGTCAGGATACGAACTTATAAAACCATTTAGGGAAACATTTCAAGGGTTTCGTAAAAATTTAAACATATACTTTTCCTTTGTCCCAGAAATTAAACTCCTAGATATTTACTCAAAAGAAATAAAAACATGCCAACACAAAGACATGCACTAAGTGTTCATAGCAGCTTCATTTATGAGATCCCAATCCAGTCAATTAGTAAGAAGTGTCTTATAACAAACTGTGTTCAATAAAGAAATGAAGACTACNTTAAACTCCTAGATATTTACTCAAAAGAAATAAAAACATGCCAACACAAAGACATGCACTAAGTGTTCATAGCAGCTTCATTTATGAGATCCCAATCCAGTCAATTAGTAAGAAGTGTCTTATAACAAACTGTGTTCAATAAAGAAATGAAGACTACATGTTATTCTAGTAATTTGGCTATATGTATTATCTCCAGAATATCAAGGTGTTATATAAGGACAAAGATGGTAACCCCATGTTTCATGTTAGCCATGTCAGTTCAGTTCAGTTCANGACGACTGAGGATGAGATGGCTGGATGGCATCACTGACTTGATGGACGTTGAGTCTGAGTGAACTCCGGGAGATGGTGATGAACAGGGAGGCCTGGCGTGCTGCGATTCATGGGGTCGCAAAGAGTTGGACACAACTGAGCAACTGAACTGAACTGAATTGAAAACTTATCTTGGAGACATACCTTATCTGCTCTCTAACCCTTAGAAAACATTGTGATATGTCTCCATATCAAAATTATCACACTGCAAAAAGAAAAAAATCCTACAGGATTTTGGTACTAGATTTCTTTATAAAAAAGGACAATATCATATATTTAGAAATACAGAAACAAGTAGTTATAAAGGTTTATGT
Organism: Raphicerus campestris; assembly: GCA_006410735.1. Classification (NCBI taxonomy): domain Eukaryota; kingdom Metazoa; phylum Chordata; class Mammalia; order Artiodactyla; family Bovidae; genus Raphicerus; species Raphicerus campestris. The sequence continues at coordinate 420,820 of SJYW01044833.1, read as the reverse complement.
ATTGTAGCTTTGAAGGGTTTCTAGTTAAGGTCACCTCTGATGAGTATATTCTTGAGAGGGGAAAAAAACAGAAGGAAGTTTCTCTTCAAATGTTCAGCAAATCAACAGAAAATGCAGCCTGACAACTCGAGGAGCTGTAAAGAGCATCAGGACATCTGTGTGGACAGCAAAGTGAGGACAAAGAGAATATCCTGTGCACAATTTCTGAAACCTTTTGCAAGGGCCTTATCTGACTCTCTGGACCCTGGAGCCATGCACATGAAGCACATATTACAGAAACCATGGTTCACAGATTCAGGCCAGGAAAGCAGACCTTTTGAAAAAAAACTTATAGTCACTGCTTGAGTATATCTGTATAGAGGTGAATGTCTTCCCTGTAAATTCACTGGATCTTACATACAGGTCTTCTCTTATTGACTTTTTTGGTTGAACTTGCTCTATTCTTTTTTTATTATTTTAAAATCTTTACATTTATTTGCTTTTGTTGTTTATTGAGGTATAATTTACACAGTCTACTCTTTTTTTGGTGCAGAGGTCTATGAATTTTGAAAAATGTATACAGTGTGCAACCATCAGGAGTATTTGNGCAAAGAGTTGGACACAACTGAGCAACTGAACTGAACTGAATTGAAAACTTATCTTGGAGACATACCTTATCTGCTCTCTAACCCTTAGAAAACATTGTGATATGTCTCCATATCAAAATTATCACACTGCAAAAAGAAAAAAATCCTACAGGATTTTGGTACTAGATTTCTTTATAAAAAAGGACAATATCATATATTTAGAAATACAGAAACAAGTAGTTATAAAGGTTTATGTATTGTAGCTTTGAAGGGTTTCTAGTTAAGGTCACCTCTGATGAGTATATTCTTGAGAGGGGAAAAAAACAGAAGGAAGTTTCTCTTCAAATGTTCAGCAAATCAACAGAAAATGCAGCCTGACAACTCGAGGAGCTGTAAAGAGCATCAGGACATCTGTGTGGACAGCAAAGTGAGGACAAAGAGAATATCCTGTGCACAATTTCTGAAACCTTTTGCAAGGGCCTTATCTGACTCTCTGGACCCTGGAGCCATGCACATGAAGCACATATTACAGAAACCATGGTTCACAGATTCAGGCCAGGAAAGCAGACCTTTTGAAAAAAAACTTATAGTCACTGCTTGAGTATATCTGTATAGAGGTGAATGTCTTCCCTGTAAATTCACTGGATCTTACATACAGGTCTTCTCTTATTGACTTTTTTGGTTGAACTTGCTCTATTCTTTTTTTATTATTTTAAAATCTTTACATTTATTTGCTTTTGTTGTTTATTGAGGTATAATTTACACAGTCTACTCTTTTTTTGGTGCAGAGGTCTATGAATTTTGAAAAATGTATACAGTGTGCAACCATCAGGAGTATTTGTTACATTCTTAAAGTTCTTTTTTTTTTTTCTTTTTTAAAGGTGTACACGTGTTCCCAATCCCAAACCCCTCTCCCACCTCCCCCCCAACACTATCCCTCTGGGTTATCCCAGTGCACCAGCCCCAAGCATCCTGCACCCTACATCGAACCTAGTGAACTTGCTCTATTCTTCCAGTGGCTTCTATGTGTGTCCATGTTCTCACGTTCTCTCCATCACCAGTGCCACAAGGAGGTTGAAATGCTTAATGTGATGAGGCCAAGAGAGACCTAAAGGCTAGTCCATGCACGTGCAAGAGTACAAACCCTTGTAAGTGACAGAGCTGGTGTTGGTTCAGCTCATCCCTCCTCGTTCTAGCAGGAAGATGATGTGACTGTTCATTTTCTACTCAAATGGGTCCTAGAGTGTCCAGATACTGGCTCAAACATTATTCTGGACATATTTGTGAGGATCTTTCTAAAGGAGAGTAACATGTGAATCCTTAAAGCTGATGGCCCTCCCCTATGTAAGTGCCCCCCACACTGAGGGACTGAATAGAAGAAAAGGTGGAGCAAAAGGAGTCCCTTGGACTGCAAGGAGATCAAGCCATTTCTAAAGGAAATCATACTGAATATTCATTGGAAGGTCTGTTGCTGAAGCTGCAATGCTTTGACCATCTGACGTGAAGAGCTGACTCACTGGAAAAGACCTTGATGCTGGGAAAGACAAAAGGAGAACCGGGCAGCAGAGGATGAGATGCTTAGATAGCATCACTGACTCAATGGACGTGAATGTGAGCAAAGTCCAGGAGACAGTGGAAGACAGAGGAACCTGGGATTCTGCAGTCCATGGGATCGCAAAGAGTCGTACATGACTTAGTGACTGAACAACAGCAACAAAAGGAGAACCTGCTCTCTTTGTTTGACTGTCTTCAGGTGGGAACATTGTTCTTCTCCTGCCTTCAGACTTGGACTCAGGCTCGAACTACACCATGGGCTTTCCTGGGTCTCAGCATGCTGACTGTAACTTTTGGAAATTCTCAGCCTCCAAAGGCATATAAGTCAAACTCTTAGAATAAATCTCTTAATTTTACATATGTAATACACAGAGGATTCCCAACCTGCAACAGTTCAACTTACTTTTTTTTTTTTTTTTACTTTATGATGTTGCAAAAATGACATGCATTTGATAGAAACTGTACTTTGAATTTTGAATTCAGCTTTTTTCCCAGACCCGCATTATAATCCTGTTTCATGATGCTGGTCAGCAGCAGTGACCACAGCTCCCAATCAGCTGGCCAACCATGAGGGTAAACAACTGAGACGCCTACAACCATTCTGGACCCAGGTAACCATTCCATTTTTCACTTTTAGTACATTACATGAGATAATACACTTAATTTTAAAATAGGCTTTGTGTTAGATGATTTTGCCCAACTTCAAGCTAATGTCAGTGTTCTTAGCACATCTAAGGTCGGTAAGAATAAACTATGATGTTTAGTAGGTTTGGTGTATTAAACGCATTTTTGACTGACAGCATTTTCAATTCACGATGGGTTTTTCAAGATGTAATCCAACTGTAGGGCATTCCAGGTGGCTCAGTACTAAAGGATCTGCCTGCTAGTGCAACTGACACAAGACACACAGATTCAGTCCCTGGGTTGGGAAGATCCTTTGGAGTAGGAAATGGCAACCCGCTCCAGTATTCTTGCCTAGAAAATCCCATGGAGAGAGGAACCTGGTAGGCTACAGTCTGTAGGGTCAAAGAGTCAGACACGACTGGGAGATTTAGCATGAACACAACTGCACTGTAAGTCAAGGAAGACCTTTATATAGATAAGTCTATATATACATTCTAAAGGCCAGCTGGGTCCTGAAGAGAAGACCACTGTGACTGACTCTGGGGAATGCTGGGATGAGCACAACAGTCTTCGGTTGTCACTGAGACGGACATTGTCATCACAGCCTAACCTATAATCCCTCTTCATGCTCCCTGCGGATTTTTAGCTGGTGGTCCAAAGCCTTCATGCCGTGACAAGTTCTGAAGAGACAACCTGGATTGTAATAGGTAAATGGTCTCTCTCCAAGGGTTGGGTAAATAGATCATGTGATCTAGATCTAGATCTATCTATCCACACACATACGCACACAAATACATTCTCCTGGTTCAGTTTCTCTTGAGGACTCCAGTGAATAAAGTAAGGATTCACCAACTGACCACCATCTGTTCTCTCTTTCTTGCTCACACCCTACAATTCTGCTATTCATTATCCCTTCTCTTTAGAGACAGCCCTGAATGTTCCTCAATTACTGCCAACTATTGTATCTCATTGAAACATCCCCCTAATGGATATAAGTCGTGGAGAGTCTCCTGACCAAAGGGTCTCTTTGGAATAGCACTATGAACGTATCCCAACCCTCTTTACCACCAAGCTCAGTTCCTACTCACATAGTCTTGCCAACTCTTTCTTGGCCCTGATGGCAGGCACTTGCTGAAGGGGACAGGTCTCTCAGCTGCAAAGAGGAATCAGATTCATCTTGGGCTGGCATGTATTTATTCTCCCCCATAAATACCTCTTGAAGTAGGAAGGAAGAGGGAAAGGCACAAAATTTATAAGGACATGCCATAAACTGATTAGAACCAAATAGGTCCAGACTGGGCTTTCCAGGTGACGCAGTGGTAAAGAATCTGCCTGACAATGCAAGAAGTGCAAGAGACTCACGTTAGATCCCTGGGTCAGGAAGATCCCCTGGAGTAGGGAAAGGCAACCCACTTCAGTATTCTTGTCTGGAAAACTCACAGATACAGGAACCTGGCAGGCTACAGTCCCTGGGGCTGCAAAGAGTTGGACACGACTAAGCTATGGTTTTTCCTGTGGTCACGTACGGATGTGAGAGTTGGACTGTGAAGAAGGCTGAGCGCCGAAGAATTGATGTGGTGTTGAAGAAGACTCTTGAGAGTCCCTTGGACTGCAAGGAGATCCAACCAGTCCATTCTGAAGGAGATCAGCCCTGGGATTTCTTTGGAAGGAATGATGCTGAAGCTGAAACTCCAGTACTTTGGCCACCTCATGCAATGAGTTGACTCATTGGAAAACTCTGATGCTGGAAGGAATTGGGGGCAGGAGGAGAAGGGGACAACAGAGGATAAGATGGCTGGATGGCATCACAGACTCGATGGACATGAGTCTGAGTGAACTCCGGGAGTTGGTGATAGACAGGGAGGCCTGGCGTGCTGCGATTCACGGTGTCACAAAGAGTCGGACATGACTGAGTGACTGAACTGAAATGAAGCTACTGAGCACATACACAGGTCTGAAATGGTGGACAAGCCAACTTCCACTAGATATTGATCCTCAGTATACACTCATTGTAACACATCAGCAAGCTAAATGACACAATCACAGGCGCGATGACTACTTCAAAGCTGACCACCAAAGACCAAAAAGTGGATGGTGACCCAGTGCCTAGAAATCTCCACCCTTTCTCCAAAGTAGTTGGACTAATCCTCCCACTCATTAGCCTATGAAATTACTCAGTCCATAAAAGCTGACCACACCATATTTTGATGGCACTCTCTCCTTCCAAGATGGCCCATGCTGTCTGTGAATTATGTTTCNTTGGACTAATCCTCCCACTCATTAGCCTATGAAATTACTCAGTCCATAAAAGCTGACCACACCATATTTTGATGGCACTCTCTCCTTCCAAGATGGCCCATACTGTCTGTGAATTATGTTTCTCTCTAAATAAATCCACCTCTCACCTATCACTTTGTCTCTCACTGAATTCTTTCTGTGATGAGACAGCAAGAATCTGAGCTTCATTAAATCCTAAAACCAGGTTTGTGGTCTCAGTTGGAAGACTATGGGTTTTGACTCCTGGTTGAGGGGTTAAAATCCCTATCTGAGTTACACATTTTCACTGTTAGTAGAAAGGAAAAGTGAAAGTGAAGTTGCTCAGTCATATTCAACTCTTTGTGACCCTATGGACTGCAGCCTCCCAGGCACCTCTGTCCATGAGATGTTCCAGGCAAGAGTACTGGAGTGGGTTGCTATTTCCTTCTCCAGAAAAGAGGAGACGAAACAAAACTTGCAACTCCAAGGCCTTAGCCAGAAGAGAGAAGCAACTCAAAGACTGATCCTGAACGTTCCACTCAGGGGTGCTAACCAGGGCAGGAAGGGGCTGAAATCCCACCAGCTCTGTGGAGTCAAAGGGAAGATCAGAAGCAGCAGCAGCCGATGACATAAGTTAAAAGGATAATTTGTGCTATGCTGCATTTTAACTTTTAAATATGTAAATCTTTTAATTTCCTACATGAAATGTACTTTAACATGAATTCTCACAGATTTTATTTTGTGGATTTCTTTATAATTTTCTAAAGTGACAGAATTTTGGTGCTGCTGTTGTTCTAGGTGCTAAGTCCTATCTGACTCTTCTGTGATCCCATGGACTGTAGCCCGCCAGGCTTCTCTGTCCATGGGGTTCTCCAGGCAAGAATACTGGAGGGGGTGGCCATTTCCTTCTCCAGAGGATCTTCCCGACCCAGGAATCGAACCCTGGTCTCCTGAATTGCAGGCAAATTCTTTACAACTGAGCCAACGGGAAAAGTCCTTTTAAATGTTACACAAATTAATAGTGTCATAGACAGTAGTGCAATTTTGCTGGAGTTTGGCATTCACCACATGACCTGAGGAATTAAATGCAAACTTGATTGTACATTTGCATTTTTTCCAAGAGAGGAGTCATCACTTTAATCAGATTCTCAAAGAGATTAGCAATGCAAAAAAAGATACTTTGCCTATAGTAAATTCCTAGAAGTAGAACTAAGGCAGCAATGAATATGAACACTTTTAAGGTTCTGATGTAATTTTAAAATGTCTTTCAGAAACATTTTGCCAAGTTTTATTCCTAATAGCTGTGAATGCAACTCTTTACACATACCAGACATTTCTCAACAACGGTGATCATCATCTCTCGCATTTTTGCCAGTTTAACAGATGAAAGATATTATCCTGTTATTTTGCAAATAAGATTAAGTTTTATGTTTATTGCTTCCTTGATAAATGACATGTTCAATTTGTTGGCCCCTTTTTGCTTCTACAGAGGGTTATCTTCTTTTCAATATTTGTATCTCACCTTGTTTTACATCGGGCTTCCCTGGTGGCTCAGATGGTAAAGAATGCCTAGCATGCAGGAGACCTGGGTTCAATTCCTGGGTCAGGGTGATCCCTTGGAGAAGGGAATAGCAACCCACTTCAGTATCCGTGCCTGGAGAATCCCATGGCCAGAGGGGCCTGGCAGGCTACAGTCCATGGGGCTGCAAAGAGTTGGATATAACTGAGTGACTGACACTACACTATTTGTTTTACATCTCACTCCACTGGCCAGTCTGTACAGAACAATGATAGTAATACTGATGACAGTGGCAATCCTTGTCATTTATTTAAAATGCAAGACAATTCCAGAACACTAGAAACACACCCATGAGCAAATACAAGCAGCCAAAGGCATGTCAACAACTTTTGTATTACCTAGTGAGCCATTATCAGTAGCTCATACAACTGATCACCAAGAGTTACTATACTATAAGATGATACAAGAGACATCTTCTAATTTCTTTCCCGACTTTAATATCTCAAAAAACCTGAAATTCATTTTCTAGCACTCAGAAGATGAGAAAAAGCTTTCTGACTGTATGCATTCTACTAAAAAAAAATCAGAGTAGGGCTTCCCCGATAGTTCAGTTGGTAAAGAATCCACCTGCAATGCAGGAGACCCCAGTTCAGTTCCCTGGGTAGGGAAGATCTGCTGGAGCAGGGAGTGCTACACACTCCAGTTTTCTTGGGCTTCCCTTGTGATTCAGCTGGTAAAGAATCTGCCTGCAATGTGGGAGACCTGAGTTCAATCCCTGGCTTGGGAAGATCCCCTGGAAAAGGGAAAGACTACCCACTCCAGTATTCTGGCTTGGAGAATTCCATGGACTATACAGATGCTTTAACCTCCAAGCCACCAGGGAAGCCCCATATCATCCATGGGTTCACAAAGAGTCGGACTCAACTGAGGGACTTTCTTTCACTTTCACATTCAGCGGAAAACAGTAAAAGTCATCCACAAAGAGCACACAAAACTCTAGGAACAATCTGCTTCATTATAGGGACTTTCTATTGAATGGTCTTTCCCCAGAAGCACATAATTCTCTAATAGTGTAGCTTACCATGCTCTTAGGAAAAAATCTGTGCACTCAGGCATCAGTATAAACATATACACATTCATATCTACATGTATACATGATGTGTAATTAAACTCATGAGTCAAAATCCTATCAATATTCATTACAGAAGAGGGAAAATATGAAAGAATGCCAAAATAAGAAGTCATTTGGCTACAGAACTTTTCCAAGATAACAGCTCCTGTTTCTTTACAGCTCCTGTTATCTTTTTATAAATCTCTAACAGAAGTGCATTTCCTGAAGCGAGACAAGAGATTGTGAGAACCAGCCTACCGTACAAAAGAGCCTGCAGCCCTGTCTGTGAAATTGCCCAATGGAGCACGTGGTCATTAGCTTCCAGTCTCCCACCCCCATTACCGTGCAGTCATTACCATGACTCATGAAAACCTTTGTGATTTCTCTAGCTGTCAAAATGCAGAGCTTCTCCAGCAGAGTTCTAAAATGGCAATAATTCTAAACTGGGAAATCAAGGACTCAGAACTGCTGAAGCAACAAACCCATTATCCTGAGGTTAGACCGACTATATACATATAGAGTTTTTGATTCAGCTGAATCAAATCACTGGTCCTTAATATTTTCTTCTAAAAAGTCCATCTTGGGACTTTCCTGGAGGTACAGCAGTTAGGACTTCGCCTTCCAATGCAGGGAGTGTGGATTCGATCCCTGGTGGGAAAGCTAAGATCCCACAGGCCTCGGGGCCAAAACACTCAAACTCAAAACAGAAGCGATACTGTAACAAATTCAGCAAAGACTTTAAAAATGGTTCACATCCAAAAAAGAAAAAAAATCTTTCAAAAAAAAAAGTCTGCCTTCTCAAATATTTACATAAATACACTTTCAGCGTACAGTATGGTAATTACCAAATAACAGTGGGTTTGGAAGAGTCCCATGAAGCCGTGACCACACTACTTAAGTGCTGTGTGGATACTGGTGGGGGTGCACAGGATCTCTGTACAGGACACTTACAGAGAAACATACCTGTCCCATCCCTAAGCTCATCAATGCCCCTGCCTCTGACTAGAGTGAAGTTGCAGTTAAGCCACTGAAAGCTCTCTACGGAATAAGCTTTAATACCATGAGAAGCTGGGCAGTGGTCTAAGGGTTGTAACATAAAACCAAAAGAAATCACATTCTTAAGTGTCAATCACTGTGTTTTGAGGATCTCCTAATACTTCCTATGAAGAAAATAATCATTGGCTACGCAGAATAGATTAGAAAACCATCAGACTAGCTGGCAGTGCATACAATACAGGAGAAAAGACTTGAACAGAAAGTAGGCAGGAAAGCCAAGTGAAACAGAGGTCTGATTCCAGTGTTCCTGGATTTCTAATTTTCTTTTAAGGTTCTCTACAGACACTCTGAACAATCACCAAGATTCCTGGGCTCTGTAGGAACTCTAGTCCAACTTAATGACAATTTGATGTGCAAACTTCTTTTCCTCTCATTTTCCTCTTACATGGAGGAAATAAATTCAAACTGTCTCTAAAATCTTATAAAAAGTAAAGGAACAAAAAAGGAAACACAGAAATTTATATTCCATTTAAGCTTCCTTGCTGGCTCAGAAGGTAATCTGCCTCCAATGGGGGAGCAATTCCTGGGTCAGGAAGATCCCTCTGGAGAAGGAAATGGCAACCCACTCTAGTATTTTTGCCTGAAGAATTCCATGGACAGAGGAGGCTGGTAGGCTACAGTCCATGGAGTCGCAAAGAGTCAGACACAACTCAGTGACCAACAACATTTTATCCAAAAAAAAAAAAAGAACAATAGCTTTTGGACCCGAAGATATTTGAATTTTTACTGTCATCTGAATCATGGATTTGATAGCAAGTAATTGGGCTAATTAACTGATGCACGGTCTTTGAAAATTGAAAATTACTCAATCTTGGTTTCATCATCTACAGAATGAGGATTCATTTAGCAAATGTTTGCATGTTCATGCTGTCAGAAGTTGAGAATGCATCAGTGAAAAAAAAGACAACTGAAGTTAACAATCATTTGTGGAATAAAAGAAATAATAATACCTAGAATATAGGATTGTGACAGGGAGGAAATTAAATGAGATGATGTGAATAAATGTACAGNTTCATGAAGATCTTTTTTGTACAGTTCTTCTGTGTATTCTTGCCACCTCTTCTTAATATCTTCTGCTTCTGTTAGGTCCATACCATTTCTGTCCTTTATTGAGCCCATCTTTGCATGAAATGTTCCCTTGCTATCTCTAATTTTTTTGAAGAGATCTCTAGTCTTTTCCATTATGTTAGCCTAATAATCACTTATTCATATCTGTTCACGGGTAACCAATCTGTCTTTAAACAATTTCCCCTTATAGATTTCCACTCAAATTCTAATTAGCTAGTCAGGCTCAAAACCAGTGAGATGACTTTCTCCCCATCACCAAAAGATCCTTTTTCAGTGTGCTTTTAAGCTCTAGGTAGTTCAAGTCAGATCTACTTCAAAGGAGATTACCTGTGATTTTTCTTTTCCTATGGGACATTTGGCTGACTCTCTAAATCAGGGAAGCCTTGCACTAATGAAAAATGGTTAAGTGCACAGTTGTAAGTTATTTATTTGCCCCTGGATTAGATCAAGTGTTGTTTTTTGTTTCTTCAGTATTATACTCTGAAAAGTGAAAGTGAAAGTTGCTCAGTCGTGTCTGACTTTTTGCGACCCCATGGACTACACAGTCTGTGGAATTCTCCAGGCCAGAATACTGGCGTGGGTAGCCTTTCCCTTCTCCAAGGGATCTTCCCAACCCAGGGACCAAACCCAGGTCTCCCGCATTGAAGGCAGATTTTTTACCAGCTGAGCCACATGGGAAGCCCATTATACTCTGAACCAGAATGCAAAATTAATGTATTGCATTTAGTTTTCTACTAATGATGTAATATTTACAATTCTGGTTGTGCTTATAAAGTAGCAGCCATTTCTACATAAAGTAAAAAATATATATAACTATGCTGATATTTTGGTTTTTGTTAAATCAGAGCATCTAAAGTAATGGTTAAATATTTAATAATTGAAGCCCAAATTGTTGCCTTCAAGACATATTTCACAATGTTTGAGTAATACAGAATTACTTCAGATCCACTAACTGCTACTTTTTAATCACGTATTCTATTGAGTTTGTCTCATAAATTTTAAAAACATTCAGGTACCATATACTAAAATTAAATGGGGGGGGCATCTCTATGTATTTCTACCAATACTAATATTTTGCCTCTGATTTAAAACTCTGGTTATTGGCAATGAAGATAATCCATCAGACCTTGCTTCTTATAGAGAATTGTTCTAAAAAATGTATTACTTTATTATTTAGGTATTATTTATTGCATATTTCCAAACTTTAAATTGTGTGGAGCCAAGAATTACTTCAAAAATATTCTTGAAGTTCAAATTCTCCACCTTGTCCTGCAAACAGCATGAGTAAATCACTCCTCAGCAGCAAAGAAAAAATAAAAGTCCTAGAGACACAGTAAGGTTGTTTGCTAGGACAGTTCTGGACTAGCCTGAGTTAAGACACAGTCGCACATATATGTGCATGTGCTCAGTTGTGTCTAACTCTTTGTAACCCATAGGGCCTCACAGAATTGGACGCAACTGAAGCGACTTCGCAAGCAAACACAGACGGTACCCTGCCAGGCTCCTCTGTCCACGGGATTATCCGGGCAAGAATCTAGAGCGGGCCACCATTTCCTCCTCCAGGGGATCTTCCCAGCACAGGGATGGCACCAAAGTCTCTTGCCTTGCATTGGCAGGAGGATTCTTCACCAGTCACACAAATGAGGATAATCTTAAAAGGAGCTGTGTTCTTACCAAGGTATTTTTCATAATTTGAAGGGAAGAGTTTTGCTTAGGAACAAATAATAACAGTCTTTTAATATCAGTGTCAAAGCAAGAGAAAAATGTATGAGTCCAGATTCGTTAATTTTCACTTTCCTTTCCCTCCTAAGTCAGGGACTAACGTC
>SJYW01044833.1:274820-399121 GCA_006410735.1 Raphicerus campestris | reverse complement strand
TAAAAAGCCTCTTGATGAAACTGAAAGAGGAGAGTGAAAAAGCTGGCTTAAAGCTCAACATTCAGAAAACGAAGATCATAGCATCCGGTCCCATCACTTCATGGGAAATAGATGAGGAAACAGTGGAAACAGTGTCAGACTTTATTTTGGGGGGCTCCAAAATCACTGAAGATGCTGATTGCAGCCATGAAATTAAAAGTTGCTTACTCCTTGGAAGGAAAGTTATGATCAACCTAGATAACATATTAAAAAACAGAGACATTACTTTGCCAACAAAGGTCCATCTAGTCAAGGCTATGGTTTTTCCTGTGGTCATGTATGGATGTGAGAGTTGGACTGTGAAGAAGGTTGAGCGCCAAAGAATTGATGCTTTTGAATTGTGGTGTTGGAGAAGACTCTTGAGAGTTCCTTGGACTGCAAGGAGATCCAACCAGTCCATTCTGAAGGAGATCAGTCCTGGGTGTTCATTGGAAGCCCTGATGCTAAAGCTCCAATACTTTGGCCACCTGATGCAAAAAGCTGACTCACTGGAAAAGACTCTGATGCTGGGAGGGATTGGGGGCAGGAGGAGAAGGGGATGACAGAGGATGAGATGACTGGATGGCATCACCAACTCGATGGACATGAGTTTGAGTAAACTCTGGGAGTTGGTGATGGACAGGGAGGCCTGGCGTGCTGTGATTCACGGGGTCGCAAAGAGTTGGACATGATTGAGCTACTGAACTGAACTGAAATGTATTTCAGTGTAATAAAAGTGATCACCATGAGCCAATGAAGAATAATTGAAAAATGATTCTGGATGAATCGTTGAATTTAATTTCAATTAAACTGAAATTCTTTTCAGTTTAATGCATGGAGACATATGGGGAGAAAGGAGAAAATGAATATACCCTGATGTTGAGCACATCCACTTTCTGATAAAGCCCATCAGTGGTTTAGAATGAGGACAAAACCCCCAAGGAGGCTTCTCCTACATCCAGTCCAAAGCCTGCTCTCCCTGGCACCTCCCCAGCCCCCACACTGATCGTGTCTCCCTCCAGTCTCAGGGGTCCTGCAGGTGCTGTTCCTTCTATCCGGACTCTTCCCTCCTCTCTGCCTCACTGACGCCGCTGAATCAACCTCCGCTCTGGCCTCAGAGCCCACCTTCCTCCATGAAGCTCTCTCTGCCCTCCCCATGGGCTCAGATCCCCAGAGTTCAGGCTTTTCCAACAGCCACCCTGCCTCCTGCGGTGGTCTGTGGGGCCAGGTGACATCTGTTTTCTGTGCTCTCTCTGCCACCTGTTCCTGCTCAGGTGAGCTGCACAGACCACGCCGAGGTCAAGCATCCTGAACAAGGCATCCTAAGTTTCTCACAGCGAGTTTACACAATAAATCTGTACAGAGGACCCACCACCATACCATCTTATGGATGAGGAGGCTGAGGCTTAGGGATAGTTTATCTGGTGTCCAGAAGTCAATGGCTGGGACATCTATGGTGGCACAATGGATCTGCCTGGCAAGACAGAGGACACAGGTTTGATCTCTGGTCTAGGAAGATCCCACATATCGTGGAGCAATGAAACCAACGTGCCACAGCTACTGAGCGTATACACCTGGAGCCTGTGCTCTGCAAGAAGAGAAGTCCGTGCAATGAAGAGTCCACGCACGGAAAGGAAGAGTAGCCCTCACTCGCCGCAACTAGAGAAAGCCTACACAAAGCAAAGAAGACCATAGCCAGAATCAAATAAATAAAGAAATAATTTAAAGGCCAATGGTTGGTGAGGGGCAAAGTTCGAATTCCAGTGACTTTTCTCTATTGAGCTAAAGAGTCCCCAGCTTCTTAAATCAGGTCTGGCTTTGACTGAGTTATCCAGATAATCGTCCTGACTTCCCTCAGAGCCCCTTGGACCTTGATTTATAATCCAAAGCACAAAAAAGCAACAGATCAACCTTCCAGTCCTTCCAGACTATGCCTGGGTGTGACGGGCAGTCCATGAGCTGCCTCCCATCTTTTACCTGGTTACCTGCATGGGGCTCTCTGGAAGGGAGGGATCAAGAAAACAGTTAAAAGGATCCCATCCCTGAGAACCTCATTGGAGGCAGAGGTAGTAGACATCATTGTCCCACGCAGAGGTAAAACCTTTCCCGTGTCCTGCCATGAGGAGGTGGGGATTCCCTCTGCTTCTCCAGCAAAATTAAATGAATGGATGAATACGTGCATAAATTCTACCAGCAATGCTGATAGCAACATGGTGGCCGCTTTCAGAGATTAAAGGGGATTCCTCTTGAGACACAACTTCATACACTCCTTATCAGTCTTTTACACGTGAATGAGAATTAGTATTGGTCTTCCCTGGTGGATCAGATGGTAGAGGATCTGCTTGCAATGCGGGAGACCCAGGTTAGAGTTTAGTATTAACTTGCCCTCCTCCTGCCCACTGAGAGCTGGCTGTGTAGAAAGAGAAGGGTTGGTGGATCACCTGGGTTCCAAAAGGCTAAGGGATTTAAAATGCCAGAGGAGAAAGGAACAGTGCTGATATCATCTTTCTCCGACTTCCAGTCTTTGCTGGACTGGCCCTACTTCCCTTGTAAGCCCCAGAGATGCAATTTGGTACCTAAGAACCAAGAGTGGGGACCTTAGGAAGACCTAGCCTAGTTTTAGGATCAATTCACACCCGTATACTCTGTCCTCTGAGGACAGGCCAGTGAGCCTGGCCCATTGGCCATGGTGTGCACATCCTTGGCCCTCCGGGGAACCCAAGAAGCTCCACACAGGCCCACGATCCACCTGCTCCAAGGTCCCAGCCCCGGAGAGAACAGGAGCACCTCTGCTGCCCAGGGCCACTCCGGCTCCTGTGGCCTGGCCCCCAGTCCCATCTCCTCCTGGAAAGTGGTTAGGGTCTCTCTTGCTGCTGTGCCAGGCCCTGTGTTGGGACCAGAATGTCGCAATAGGGAATGACCCGCCCTGAAGACCTTCTGAGGGCTTGAGGAAGTGTGCGGGTATTTCAGAAGCAGCCCAGTGCTGTTCAGAGAACGTGTGCTGGGTTACCAGGCCAGGATCGGCCATGTGGCTGTGTGCCTGGACCTCGACTTTGTGGGCACTCCCATGAGTGAGTCTAGCTCCTCCAGCCTGAGGGGCCCTTTCTGCCATCACAGCTGCAGGTTCTGAATCCCAGTGCCACTGCTCCGTCGTCTGCGAGGCTTTGCACAGACATTGCTGCCAGCCTGCATCATCCTAACTTGACTATAAATTACCTTGAACTAAGCTTTGAGAGCAAACATTCCATTAACATGTTGACCTCATCTGTGTACAGCAATTGGCCCTGATTTGGGGTATTCTGTATGCCCCCTGAAGAGAAAGTGAAATTTACTCAGTTGTTTCTGACTCTTTGTGATTCCCTGGACTTAAGCCCACCAGGTTCCTCTGTCCTTGGGATTCTCCAGGCAAGAATACTGGAGTGGGTTGCAATTCCCTTCTCCAGGGAAACTTCCTGACCCAGGGAATGAACCCGTGTCTCCTGAATTGCAGGCAGATTCCTTACCATCTGAGCCACAGGGAAGCCCCTAAGTCCCCTAGTTCAGTTCAGTTCAGTCATGTCCGACTCTTTGTGACCCCATGAACTGCAGCATGCCAGGCCTCCCTGTCCATCACCAACTCCCACAGTCCACCCAAACCCATGTCCATTGAGTCGGTGATGCCATCCAATCACCTTATCCTCTGTCATCCCCTTCTCCTCCTGCCCTCAATCTTTCCCATCATCAGGGTCTTTTCAAATGATCCTACTCTTCGCATGAGGTGGCCAAAGTACTAGAGTTTCAGCTTCAGCATGAGTCCTTCCAATGAATATTCAGGACTGATTTCCTTTAGGATGGACTGGTTAGATCTCCTTGCAGTCCAAGGGACTCTCAAGAGTCTTCTCCAACACCACAGTTCAAAAGCATCAATTCTTTGGTGCTCAGCTTTCTTTATAGTCTGACTCTCACATCCATACATGACCACGGGAAAAACCGTAGGCTTGACTAAACGGACCTTTGTTGACAAAGTGATGCCTCTGCTTTTCAATATGCTGTTTAGGTTGTTCATAATTTTCCTTCCAAGGAGTAAGTGTCTTTTAATTTCATGGCTGCAATCACCATCTTCAGTGATTTTGGAACCCAGAAAAATAAAGTCAGTCACAAGCTAGNAAAGCATGAAAACTGTCAGACAGGATGCAGGCGGTGGCACAGTCTAGGCTTTATGTCTGAGGAGCACTACGCAACCTGTGGTTTTGGTTGTGATGATGTTTAAGAACAAGGGTGGGATGGTACAAGCCATTCTTGGGGCCCTTTGGGAATTAAAGCAATGCAAACAGGCGAGGCCAGGTGAGCTGAGCAGATCTGAGGAGGCTGTAACAGAGCCCAGCACACCTGATGGTGTTTCAGTTTGGACAGACCTGGGATAAAGCCACTCAGTTGAAAATTACATTGTTAAACTTCTCATAGTAACTGTCAATCATATATTTGGTAAAAGTAGTGAAATGTAAATTATTTGCGAAAAGTATATAAGCACATGTTATCATAAAACTTGGAAAAAGAGTTAACATCTGCTTTATGACTCCAGTATGTACTCAGCTGTATCATGCCTGAAGTATTTCAGTCCCCCCATTTCATGAGCAGAGACATGGGATTTTTTTAAATGAAGCATTCCTCATATAGGTGAATGCATAATACAGGATTTTGTAACTGATTGTAACTACATAAGTAATCAGAAAGAGCAGACCAGAGAAATATGGACTTATCCGTAGGGATGTTGTGGTTTTTTTTAAAAATAAATTTATTTATTTTAATGGGAGGTTAATTACTTTACAATATTGTATTGGTTTTGCCATACATGAACATGAATCCACCACAGGTATACATGTGTTCCCCATCTTGAACCCCCAACTTTACCACCAGAATTAGATGTTTCAAAGTACTTTCCAAGAACTTGAGTTAGTGGATGGGTGTTACTGCATCTAATACAATGAAACAGAGAAATGAAGCACTATGTGAACATTAAACTATCTTTTAGCCAGTCAGTCTGTTCTGTTCTGTTCTCCTGTGAGAGAAAAGACATAAGGCGGAATTCTCTGGACCTTTTGCCATGACACGCTTCTGGAGAAATTTGTTTGCTGGTTCATCTGTTCTTATCATTGTTTACTTACAGTTAGATCTGAATAATTGTTCACTTCTAATCCTATCTGAATACTTTGAAAAAAATGTATATTCCCGTAAGTGATACTAGAAACTTAAAATTATAACCTGGGGCAAACTTTTACTTTAGCTGGTAAAATATTTCTATCTTTGGTGTATTATATGACAGGAGAAAAGCTGGCATTACCTTTGTGTTTGATTATTAAAATGCATGTTCAATTATAAATGAAACA
Organism: Raphicerus campestris; assembly: GCA_006410735.1. Taxonomy (NCBI): domain Eukaryota; kingdom Metazoa; phylum Chordata; class Mammalia; order Artiodactyla; family Bovidae; genus Raphicerus; species Raphicerus campestris. The sequence goes on along the minus strand of SJYW01044833.1, from coordinate 393,737 downwards.
TTAGGTAAGAATGCTGATTTTTAAAAACCACATATATTTGCAGAGATCTTCCTTTTTAAAGAACTGGAATGATTGTTTTAATGTAGCTTTTGTCATCTGATATCTGGGAAATATTAACAGAGAAAGATAGATTCAGGCCCATGGTTGACTGTAAAGCTAAGTGGACACTGACTTTTTTATTTTTAAATCTTGGTGTGTACGATTTTTTTTTCAGTGGCTTGGGAAAAGCTAGTACAGGAAATGAACCAATAAATGAAAACAGGTATTGTCTGCAGATTAAGGTAAATACTTTAGATAAATCCGTGGATAAGGGTCGTGTGGTATATATCCCTAAAAACCCAGATAATCATTATTGATCACAAATTCATGTTGCATAAATAAATATGAAACATAATTAAAACCTAAAGATTTTGTATGTGGAACCAAACTAGCCAAGCCAACTAATACTTTATTTTTAAATTGTGTAACACTCATGAGCAGTTAGTTGCACAAGCAGTTACACAGAGTTTTGAAAAATAGCCCTGAGTCTGGAGAAACTGTACTCTGACCCAAACATTTTTAGAGAAAGGGAGTGTCTCCTGTTTTACTCTGTCCCCTGTCGTCCTACCCACAGATTTAAACAGACACTAGTAATTGTGAGGAGTGGTTAAAATGTGGCAGTCGGTAAAACCCTGAGCGGGTCACAAACTTGGTTGTTTTTTTTTAACCCATTCTGTCAGCTTTTCAACCCCAAAGAACAATTTGTAAATCCTCCAAATGACATGGTAAGATAGAACTAATAGCCCTGTGGTGAGTTGGAAATCAGTAAAANTTTGGCTGATCCATAATTAATTAAGAGGCCCTCACGTCAGAGTAACCCACCTACAAATTGTTGGAGAAAATTTTCCCGGCAGTTCAAATTCCTAATTTGCTCTCAGCCAGATTATACAATTTTTCAACACCCAGGTATAAAACCTCAGCTAGCAATAAAATCCAAAATAAAGCCATCAAGTTAATCTCCTTTGCTTAACGGAATAAATAGCCCATTTTATGTTCTTTAAGATTAAGGCTTTCATAATTATTTTAATGGAAAATACATAAAAAGACACACTATTTTATAATGGGCTAATAAGAACCAAGGGAGATTTACAGCTGTAGAATCTAGGGCCTCCAAGGGCAGCAACGACTGAATGCTGCCCACTGGTCATCAGTGCTTCAGTGCAGTTCAGGAAAAAGAGAAGGCAGTGGCCATGCAACTGTGCCGTTATCCATATATAATCTGTCTCCCCATGTTGAAAGAGCTGAGAATTTATTTTGTTTATACTCAGTGTATACTGAGCAAAATTTGGCCTTGGAGTCCTCTCCCCAGTTTCCAGGTAACTTTTTAAAATCACCATTCTACAGAACTCACGTTGGGAATACCTAGTTATAGAGTTCAAGTTTGCTTCCTAATGAAGTCTAGAGTCAGCAACCCCAATTAGAAATGTGTATCACACAGAGCCTGGGCTGGTGTGGTCACTTAAAAACTAGNTTTTTAAAATCACCATTCTACAGAACTCACGTTGGGAATACCTAGTTATAGAGTTCAAGTTTGCTTCCTAATGAAGTCTAGAGTCAGCAACCCCAATTAGAAATGTGTATCACACAGAGCCTGGGCTGGTGTGGTCACTTAAAAACTAGGAATTAGTTACTCACTTCAGCGACTCTAAAGGTTTTACAAGTTTTGTTAGAGCTACCCGACTCCCCATATTTACTTTTAATTTGCAGTTTTAAAATTGCATCTTAAAAAAAAAAAAAAACAGATGAAACATTTATTTTTATCTTGTTTATGTCATGAAAGTCAAGGTCTGTGTGACTGGAAGCCTTCTTCAGTGTCCAGCAGGACTTGCTCCACTTCCTTAGTGCTCAGTACTCCCTAGCTCTACTGGGTGTCACTGAAAATGCCAAGTTCTTCCCTACCCTCTGGGCCTTGTCAAAGCCCACAGTGTTTCCTCCACCCAGTGTCATTCCCCTCGAATCGACAGTACTGCCTTTTTTATAATCTCATCTGTTGACCTGAAACAGGCTGTCAGCTATTTCTCCAGCAAAGTTGGATTGTGGATTGGGAGAGAATTGCAGTGGGGGTGGGGGTGGGGGTGTGTGCGGTGGTCTGCCCCTGTGGTGAGGCACGTGAGAGCCCCTTCCGGGAAGAGACACTTTCATAATGGGGAGTAGGAAGCTGGGAATAGGGAGTCCATGGCTTCTCACTGGCTGTGTCCTTGCCAGGAAGCTGGGAACAGGGAGTCCCTGGCTTCTCACTGGCTGTGTCCTTGCCAGGAAGCTAGGAACAGGGAGTCCCTGGCTTCTCACTGGCTGTGTCCTTGCCAGCAGAGGAGGCTTGTCTTCTTCCTGTTAGGCTCTGCTGTCTTCTCAGGGCGTGAGAGCTCCCCCATTCTGGTCCTCCAAGTCTGTTTAGTTGAGGCTTCTGTTAATTTTTTGCACACCCATTCATTTATCATCTCAGTGTCACTTCGGATGACGTTTGAGGATGTAAAGCACTGTGATCATAAGCCTCTAAGTAGGGAAGTTCTCCGACAGTCAGTGTCATTCACGAAGGAGAGGAAGCTCTGTCTGAAATCGTTCGAGGCTGGACATTGTGATTAGTGTCCAGAGAAAATCTGTGCATTTCACTGCTACAGTGGCGATGGTTTGTTTGAGTCACCCCCAGAGGATGAGTCATTGTCAAGTGAGTCATTGTGAAGGTGGGTTTTGTCAGTGGGTTCTTGGGGGCCCCTCCACGGTCCTGTAATNCTCTAAGTAGGGAAGTTCTCTGACAGTCAGTGTCATTCACGTAGGAGAGGAAGCTCTGTCTGAAATTGTTCGAGGCTGGACATTGTGATTAGTGTCCAGAGAAAATCTGTGCATTTCACTGCTACAGTGGTGATGGTTTGTTTGAGTCACCCCCAGAGGATGAGTCGTTGTCAAGTGAGTCATTGTGAAGGTGGGTTTTGTCAGTGGGTTCTTGGGGGCCCCTCCACGGTTCTGTAACGCAGATGTAGGGCTCAGACTGGGAGAGCTTCAGCAGAATAGTGTCCAAAGCTGTGGCATTGGGGTATTCACATCTAAATTGTTAGCTGTGCGAACTGTTGTTAGACTTGTAAGACCGTCAGTTTGTATATTAAACTCACTTCACATTCTAGCTGCCAGCTGACGCCTGAATGTGTGGCAAGCTCTCTTCATGGGTATTTGACTTATCCTCTGCCTATAGCTCTTCTATTTGCCTTTTCTCATTAAGACTCCGGTCAACTCCACTCCTTTCATTCCTGTCAGGCCACAGAGTTGGAAAGGATGGTTGTAAGAAGAGGAGAATGTTAAGATTTTGCTTGAGAAATGAAGTACCCTTGTGAGTGAATGACGTTCATTCTTCAAACACTCATTTCTAGCTATCGCCATTCCATAGCTAGCGAGGAACTTTCTGTTGCAAATCTGAATTAGCTTTGCAGTCCTTTGGTGGAGAAGTGTATTCCCTTGATAAATCAGGGGGTTTATCAGCCAGTCCTAGCACTTGGCCTCTTCACCTGTTTTTCCAAACTCTCAATCAGCAGCTACTACATGGCTCATATATTTTTAGATATAAAGATAAAAAAGAGCAGTGCTCAGCATTACATGATAGTTTAAAATAACATTTACCCATTGACCTTGACATTTTTATGAATGTGTTCAAAATTAGGTCCTCCTTCTTTTCAGCTTCATTTTAAACTTGATTCTGCACAGATGTTGATAGAAAACTAAGGTGTAAGTGAAAATATAGAATATATAGAAACATACAGAATTAGCATCAGAAATACACCTATTAAAATATAAATATATATACACATATATATGTATATGGCTTGAAAATCCATACAAACTCAGCCCTTAAAACCGCCTGAATGAGTTACTGAAAGGCTTATTCACAGTAATAAAAATAGCAGTTTTATAAAATGCCAAAGTTACAGTAATAAAGAGGCAAATGCTTCCCACACATTAGAGACTGTCCCTCACGAGTCAGCAGTTACGCTCAACAATTATGTGGTAAACACTTGCATTAGGGATTTTGCTGACTGAGTTCCTTCCAATAAAGATGGCAGGTCTGTTGTGTAGAATATGACAGTGAACTAGAATCAGAAAGAAGGAAGCAAACAACATTCTTGTGCCACAGAATAAAATCATTTAGTTTCAAGTTAAAGTCCTTCTGATGAATTTTGACCTAAAACCTTCAACATAACGGATGTTACAAATCTAGGTGCAGCTCTTTAGCTTTCTGAAGGTGCAACATGTGTTCTAAAATCCTTTTGACAGAATTCCAGTAAGAGGTAAAATAAATCATCTGTCTCAAATTGGTATTTTAGCAAACATTTATTTCTCTGTTAGAAAATATGCCAGATACCTTTTGAACCAGATGAATTGATAGTTTTTCCAGTGAATTTGTGTACCTTGTTGAAATTGTTTCTAATATGTGTTTGTAAATGGTCTCCTTCATGAGAAAAGCTAAATGGAAGCATAAAGTATTTTGTCATTAACATACCTCAAAAGTCAAAATATAACCAAATATAAAATAATTTTCAGAGAGAGTAGATTAACAGTTGCATTTGAATGCAATAATTGTTGGTTTTCAGTTTGCCCTAACAGTTAATTATGAGTGAAAGCCTGGTCTATTGTTTATTCTTTTATCGAATTGTTTTTCATCTTTTTTAATGAGTGAAAATATTATGATTTAGCCATGTAACAGTTTCAAACTCTCCCCCCACCTTTTTTTTTAAAGAAATTCTCATCACTATATACCACTATCCCAATTGCATTTTAGAAAGATGATGGAGAGAGGGTATTTAGCAAATCTTAACATCTCTGTGTCTCTTAATTAAAGATGTAGTTAACTGGGCTGTTGAGTTGCTGGCTCAGTTGTGTCTGACTCTTTGCGACCCCATGGACTGTAGCCTGCCAGGCTCCTCTATCTGGGATTTCCTAGGCAAGAAGATTGGAATGGGTGGCCATTTCCTCCTCNGCGCTTGGCCTCTTCACCTGTTTTTCCAAACTCTCAATCAGCAGCTACTACATGGCTCATATATTTTTAGATATAAAGATAAAAAAGAGCAGTGCTCAGCATTACATGATAGTTTAAAATAACATTTACCCATTGACCTTGACATTTTTATGAATGTGTTCAAAATTAGGTCCTCCTTCTTTTCAGCTTCATTTTAAACTTGATTCTGCACAGATGTTGATAGAAAACTAAGGTGTAAGTGAAAATATAGAATATATAGAAACATACAGAATTAGCATCAGAAATACACCTATTAAAATATAAATATATATACACATATATATGTATATGGCTTGAAAATCCATACAAACTCAGCCCTTAAAACCGCCTGAATGAGTTACTGAAAGGCTTATTCACAGTAATAAAAATAGCAGTTTTATAAAATGCCAAAGTTACAGTAATAAAGAGGCAAATGCTTCCCACACATTAGAGACTGTCCCTCACGAGTCAGCAGTTACGCTCAACAATTATGTGGTAAACACTTGCATTAGGGATTTTGCTGACTGAGTTCCTTCCAATAAAGATGGCAGGTCTGTTGTGTAGAATATGACAGTGAACTAGAATCAGAAAGAAGGAAGCAAACAACATTCTTGTGCCACAGAATAAAATCATTTAGTTTCAAGTTAAAGTCCTTCTGATGAATTTTGACCTAAAACCTTCAACATAACAGATGTTACAAATCTAGGTGCAGCTCTTTAGCTTTCTGAAGGTGCAACATGTGTTCTAAAATCCTTTTGACAGAATTCCAGTAAGAGGTAAAATAAATCATCTGTCTCAAATTGGTATTTTAGCAAACATTTATTTCTCTGTTAGAAAATATGCCAGATACCTTTTGAACCAGATGAATTGATAGTTTTTCCAGTGAATTTGTGTACCTTGTTGAAATTGTTTCTAATATGTGTTTGTAAATGGTCTCCTTCATGAGAAAAGCTAAATGGAAGCATAAAGTATTTTGTCATTAACATACCTCAAAAGTCAAAATATAACCAAATATAAAATAATTTTCAGAGAGAGTAGATTAACAGTTGCATTTGAATGCAATAATTGTTGGTTTTCAGTTTGCCCTAACAGTTAATTATGAGTGAAAGCCTGGTCTATTGTTTATTCTTTTATCGAATTGTTTTTCATCTTTTTTAATGAGTGAAAATATTTTGATTTAGCCATGTAACAGTTTCAAACTCTCCCCCCACCCCGCCTTTTTTTTTAAAGAAATTCTCATCACTGTATACCAGTATCCCAATTGCATTTTAGAAAGATGATGGAGAGAGGGTATTTAGCAAATCTTAACGTCTCTGTGTCTCTTAATTAAAGATGTAGTTAACTGGGCTGTTGAGTTGCTGGCTCAGTTGTGTCTGACTCTTTGCGACCCCATGGACTGTAGCCTGCCAGGCTCCTCTATCTGGGATTTCCTAGGCAAGAAGACTGGAATGGGTGGCCATTTCCTCCTCCAGGGGATCTTCCTTCTCCAGGGATTGAACCTTTGTCTCATGCCTTGGCAGACGGTTTCTTTACTAGATTGAAAGGACAGCAGTTCTCCAGGGCAGGCGGGAAGGGGAACAGCCCATTTCTGGACAGCTGGGGAAGGCAGTTTTTGTTGCCAAACCTTTTAAATGTCTCTGTATTGTCATCCCTGAGATGTGTCTCCTGAAAGTGGTAACAAGTATAAAGGATGGAGAGATATTGTTCTTCTCAAATCTGGGCAGAGGGTCCTGTTCTGCACAGGGAGGCTGCAGAGGGGTGCTGCTCTGGGCATATCTACACCCCTTTGCACCACAGTTTGGCTGCCATCTTTGGGAAGCACAGCATGGCAGCCTTTCAGCTACTGCAAATAGTTTAAAATTATCAGGGCCGTTAGGAAGTGAGGAGAAGCACAGAAGGATAAAGGAATCAAGAGAAGCCACCCAGATGGCTGATGTCTGAGGAACTCGATGAGGGTAAAACAGGAGCGATCCCGAGTAGAAGTCATCATTGACCTAAAACAGACAGACTTCTGAGTGTCTCTCCAGCACAGATGGGCTCGTCCGGTGGCGAGGGAAGGAAATGCTTTCATAGAAGGGAGTAGGAACTCGGGGTCTAGGAAGGGTAACTAGTCTGTGGCTTTTCCTTGGCTGAGTCCTTCCCCAGGGAAGGAAGAGCCGGAATTCTTCCTGTTGGCTCTGCTGTCTTCACAGGGCATGAGAACTTCCTCTCTGGTCTCCTAACTCTGAGATTTCTGTTTCTTAATTGTTTACATCACTCAGGAATAAGATTGTGGGTGAGTGGTATTCGACTTAAAGCTGTGTTTTTGTTCCCATATGTGTTGCACAGAAGAAGCCAATTCTGACTCCGTGTTAGAACTGTTTCTTTGACTTGCCTTTTGTTGCTTTTGTTGTTATGATCATGCAGAATGGCTGCCTCAGAGAATCCTGCCCCTCTGCCTGTTAAACTGAAGTGCCTTTGTTCAGAACCCTGTCCATCTGCAGATGGCAGGAAGGAAGGAATTAACACACCCCTGCCTGAAGCTTGCCATTCCAGATGTTTGCAAGACCAAGGGCCTTTTTACTTTGCTTCCTCACCTTCCCGTCTCTGACCTAGAAAAGAACCTGGCACCCAGACTCCAGTAAGATGGGTATTTTGAGGTGCTAGCCTGCCATCTTCCCAGTCAGTGATCCGCTCCCCACCCCCCAAACAATAAAGTCTCTTCTTTGCCTCAGTTCCTCGTCCCTTAGATTCATTGGCCTATCCTGCAGCGAGCAGAGCGAACGTGGACTTGGTAACATATGTATCCCGAACTCTGTTCCTCCCAAATCCTACAATTAAGGCTGCCAAATAACTAATTGCCATATGTGGAGTTCTGTGGTTTTTTAGTGATTGTGTAGACATAGAGAAAATTACTTTCCAGTTGATGCCGTGAGGAATAGAAACCATTATTCCCAGGACAGAGAGATGACTTAAATCTGTAAAGCTGATGGGAGAGCCAGAAGGTGAGGAAGACAGGGAGGAGGAGCGCACACGCTGGGGAGGAGATCCCTGAAGGTTGGGTTTCGTGATAAAAGCAGGGCTATCAAAATGGAGATGCGGGTCTCTGTGGTTGCTGGAAGCCCAGGTCAACAGACAGAAACTGACTGGGAGCCTTTTCTAGGGGCCTTGCCACCCAGAAAGTGTGGCTGACTCAGGCGTCTGGTGAGGAAGTCAGCGGAGTCTGTCGACAGCCGTGGAGCGTGCAGTGAGTGGCAGGCCGGGCCCCCTGGCCCGGGGTCATCTGTGCCCCTTCCTCTGTCAGGCAGCCCATGCTGTCTCAGGGTTTAAAGGCNCTGGTGAGGAAGTCAGCGGAGTCTGTCGACAGCCGTGGAGTGTGCAGTGAGTGGCGGGCCGGGCCCCCTGGCCCGGGGTCATCTGTGCCCCTTCCTCTGTCAGGCAGCCCACGCTGTCTCAGGGTTTAAAGGCTGTGGCTCTACAGTGAATGTCAGGCATGTGGGCGTCAGAGAACGTTCCAAGGGCTCCTGGACCCGAGGAGCAATGAAGCCCCTGGCCCTGCCGTCCTGCTCCTGGGGTTGTGCCCCGACTGCTGGACTTGCTCCCAGTAAGGTGTGCCACTTCTGGTGTTCGCTCCTCTGCCCCAGGCATGGGAGGGCTGGCGCAGGGACTTAGGGCAATCATGCCCGGGAGCCTCAGATGTTCTGCAGGCCACAGGTGGCGTGGGCACCCCGTGTGGAGGCACTGGTGGGGAAGGCGGTTTTCTGAGCCGTCCCCCCACACCCACGCCTCCATTCTGGGCAGGGCCTCCATGTCAGGCTCCAGGCTGCAGCTGCAAAACGGCAGTGAGCCCCCTTTCAAGTGTGTAGACAGTTAAAATGTGGGACACTTTGAGTGACACTGTTGCAGTTTTTCAGCAGAATTCAACTTACCGACGTAAATATAATGCTNGCCTCCATGTCAGGCTCCAGGCTGCAGCTGCAAAACGGCAGTGAGCCCCCTTTCAAGTGTGTAGACAGTTAAAATGTGGGACACTTTGAGTGACACTGTTGCAGTTTTTCAGCAGAATTCAACTTACCGACATAAATACAATGCTCTTCAGAGTGTCTGGGCTCTAGCCAACCTGGCTTCGTGGAAATAGCTGTCTTGTTCCTATTTAATGTGCAGCATAAAGTTTCCTGGCCACAATCGGTTGAAACCCTTAGTAAGAATAATAGTATTGTAATTACTCCTACTGGAAATCGTGGCCTCCACCTAAAAATACAGTTTTACTTTGCAGTATCTTCTTAATTGCAAGATCTCATTGCTGCTCCTAGATGTCTCTAGGCTATGGACAGCCTCCTGTGTCTGCTACTCACCTGACCCCTGGCCACTTTCTTTCCCTCCTCTTTAGGAGGTTTTTCTTGCGGCCAAGGGAGCGTACACTTTGTGTTTCACTCTTATTCAGTAATTCGTGTCCCTGTGTGAAGTCTTTAAGCATCACTCTTTCTAAAAGCTGAAAAATAAATGGAGAAGTGAATCGAGTGGATTCTAATCTGAATAAGAGAACTGGAAATGTTACTTGGATAAACTTTCAAATAAATTCAAACTTGGGGAGAAACTTTTACCAGCCTATTCATGGTAAATCATCCCATGACACTCAGCTCCATTTATCTGCAGATTAATAAATGCAGATTTAATGAATGGACAGAATGTCAGAGAGTTCTTCACTTTTTGTTCTCAAGTCAATCATATTACTGTATACTTTTTAAAAAATAAACTATATGTTTTAGAAACAATTTTAGATCTACAGGAGCATTATGAAGTTAATACAGAGGAGCCTCCATATAGCTTATATTCCCCCCCTGTTGTTAACATCTTATGGTTGCAGGGTACATTTGTTACAATTAAAGAACTGATAGTGATGTGTCTTTATTAACTGAAGTCCATATTTTACTCAGATGCCCTTAGGATTATCTCACTGTATGTTTTATGTTCTAGGATCCCATCCTGGATACTGTAATCAGTTAATAGTCGTGTCTCCTTGGACTACTCTTGGCTNTCAGTACTTGCCACATTTCATGAGGAATTTACAGTACAGTAGGGTTTGCCATCCATGTTTTTTAAATGGACATATTACCTCAGTTTGTCCAGATTTTCTCTCTAATAATTATTTATATAATGCTTTTGATAAATATGTCTCATTGATCTTTTCTCACTTTAATTTTTTTCCCTCAAGTGATAATGCAGAAATGCATCAAATTCTGCAACTAGTGCCAGGAGTTTTGTGACATTTCTATTATCTCACGAACTCCCCTTGTCACCATGACCTCTGAAGGGAAAACTGCTTACTCTGAGAATTGAATGACTGCAAAGAACCTCTTGGTATCTCAAACTGTTGCTCAGTGTTTCCTCTTCCAAACACCGGTCCAGTCTGTGCATATTTGTTTACTTATGTATAAACCAAGTCAGCCTAGCCTTTCTAGTTTGTGGACTATTGATGACTTTTGAGTATTCTCATCATATGCACCTGGTCTTAAGACCCGACTTTTGGAAATTATTTCTAACTTTTTGAAAACAGTTTATAAGCAAAATGTTATCTGAAACTGTTAGGTGATAGGCCATCCAGCATCACCTAACTGTGACTTTTCAAAAATATTTTTTTCACAAAATCCTTGAGAATATCTGTTTTGGCCATAGTATATTCTCTTTGATATTCTATAAATATTACTGGGAATGTTATTTCTTATCCCTAGGAATATGATTTGGAGAGGGCACTGTTTTTCATGTGGCAGTGTTGTGTCAGTCTTATTTTGCGCTATGGTTTACACTTATGGTTCTTTTTGAATTTTGGTGTGATTGATAATGCTGAGAAAATATCTATATTCACTGAAAGTTAAGAATATTTCAAAATGCCTATAGCCTCTTCAAAGTCCCCTGTCAGGAGAGGAGAGGAGAGAGGCTGAACTAGAGAGAGAAGCCAGTCCTACATCATTGTCATTAAAATGCCTTACTTTTACAACTTTTATAGAAACGTATGATTATCTTAGATCATTTCCAGGGCCTTAAAAACTGCCTGNGCACTATGGTTTACCCTTATGGTTCTTTTTGAATTTTGGTGTGATTGATAATGCTGAGAAAATATCCATATTCACTGAAAGTTAAGAATATTTCAAAATGCCTATAGCCTCTTCAAAGTCCTCTGTCAGGAGAGGAGAGGAGAGAGGCTGAACTAGAGAAGAGAAGCCAGTCCTACATTGTAATTAAAATGCCTTACTTTTACAACTTTTATAGAAACGTATGATTATCTTAGATCATTTCCAGGGCCTTAAAAACTGCCTGTGTATCCGAAGCATCCAGAATCTTAGGTACATTTGAATCTCGACCCCAGACTTTTCTCCTCCCTCTGAGATAACAGAAATTTCTGGGGCTCCTTTAAGATATAAAGTGAAGTCGCTCAGTTGTGTCCGACTCTTTGTGACCCCATGTATTGTAGCCTACCAGGCTTCTCTGTCCATGGGATTTTCCAGGCAAGAGTACCGGAATGGGTTGCCATTTCCGTCTCCAGAGGATCTTCCCGACACAGGGATCGAACTCTGGTCTCCCGCATTGCAGGCAGCTGCTTTTCCCTTTGAGCCACCACGGAAGCCAAGCTATAAAGAGTAACCTCCAATTAGCAATTTAAAGCATCCAGTGAAAGACGTCCAGTAATCAGTGTCTGCACTGTGGTTGACTGCTTCCCCCAGTGGGCTGATGTAAGTGGGAGTCTGTGACTTGAGGAAGGAGAAGCAGCTTCTCTGTCACTCACCTGCCCTTCCCCACTGCTGCTTCCCGTGTCACCATATCTGAGGAAAGAGGCAGCTGGTGGCAAGTCCCAGCTGAACTGGCACTGTTGTAGGTTGGCTTCATCCCCTCTGGACCTGGGAGATATGGAAGCAGGCTCCCTCTCTGGCCTGGGTGTTCTCATAACTTCTGCAGGGCTCCCCCACCTGTGCGCCATCTGGTTGCCCCTCACAGTCATCTGGGAATGCTTGCTCTGACACCCTTGCCCCTCCTCCCTGCACCCTTGGGTTTCAGGAACATAAAGTCACATGACTGTCCATTAGAGTTCCATCTTCTTCCCAGCTGGTTTACTGGTCAGGTATCCAAATAAATCCAGGCTGACCCTCCCACTGTCTCTACTTCCAGGACTACGTCTTGTTCATGAAAAACAGTCACCTGTCCTGTGTTCCTGCTCAGCCAAAGTGCAGGGTAATTCGTATGTAGCCCTCGCACTTTTTTTTGCAGACCTCTGGGTTTCATGGCAGAAGTCATATCCCATTCTACCATGTTTCCCCCTCCAGGAAGCATAAGTCAAGTGTTTCTTGAAACTTCCCTTTGTGCCCCCCAGAGAAAGGAGGACTCCCATCTCCCCACACAGAAACTCAAGTCACACTCCCCTTCCGCTGGTGTGTAGGTGGGCAGGACAAAGGCACAGATCTCTCTGAGGAACTTATCTTCATAAAACTCTTTCCTATAGAACTAAAATCCTCACCATTCTTTGCCCTCACACTTAAGAATTTAGTCTTTAGCATTTGCTTTGATATCTACATCTTGATCTGACTCATAACATACTTTATTATACAGTCTTTTATATCTGGGTGCTTCAGTTAAAACTTTCGGTATAACAGCATTTACTCCTGGGGGACGTGAAAGTAACAGATTCAGAAAATCTCCTTGATTATATTCTTTGGGTTGGAAAAGATCTCAGAAAATACAAGCTTTGGCAGATCAAACTGGGCTTATATGAAGTTACAGATGCTGAAAACATAGTTATGATGTTAAGATCATTCAATCAATTAATCAAAGACTGTCTTCCTGGACTAGCTCTCTATATTTAAGGAGAGAGTTAAAATTTGTTCTTTTCCATTGCTATTTCATGGTTTAAGTCATATAAATTCAGGAGCTAAATCAGATTTGAATTTTCACTTATGTCCAGATGGGATTNAACTGGGCTTATATGAAGTTACAGATGCTGAAAACATAGTTATGATCATTCAATCAATTAATCAAAGACTGTCTTCCTGGACTAGCTCTCTATATTTAAGGAGAGTTAAAATTTGTTCTTTTACATTGCTGTTTCATGGTTTAAGTCATATAAATTCAGGAGCTAAATCAGATTTGAATTTTCACTTATGTCCAGATGGGATTTTCTCCTTGCCTTCTCTCTCTCACTCCCATCTTATTTTTCCATAAACACTCCACCAGAGACTGTTCCTTTTCCTGGTGCTCTGTTCCAGCTATGGCGACTGCTAATTATTTGAGTAAGATTCAGAGCAAGACGGAACCTAAATGATCTGCAATCTCTGTTTACCCTTGACAATCAGCCTTTTTCACGCTACCTGCCTGCTTAGTGGGAAAGGCAGACTTAATTAGTTAAAGTCACCAGTAACACTGAAGAAAACATTCACTTTCAGCCTTTTATGAATCTTTAAAAGATTAAATTTTTTTAAAGTCCTTTTTTTTTTCTTTTTTTGTGTCTGTGATAACCTAAGCACAGGAAGGCTTTGTTATTTATTTGGTATTTTCCTATTTTCTCCTCAATCTAAGCTAATTTATCTTAAAGTACTTCTGCATAAGGCTTCCCAGGTGGATCAGCTGGTAAACAATCTGCCTGCAATGCAGGAAACCTGGGTTCGATTCCTGGGTTGGGAAGATCCGTTGGAGAAGGTAACAGCCACTCCAGTATTCTAGCCTGGAGAATTGGACTGTACACCCTATGGGGTTGTAGACAGTCAGACATGACTGAGTGACTTTCACTTTCAGAAATAGTTCTCACTTCTGCCTAAGGGTAAATATAATACTTTAAATGTATAAGTTCTGTTTGACAAAATTAATAAAATACCTCTGTAACCTAAAAAAAAAAAAAAAAAAAAAACTTAAAAAACCTAGNATGACTGAGTGACTTTCACTTTCAGAAATAGTCCTCACTTCTGCCTAAGGGTAAATGTAATACTTTAAATGTATAAGTTCTGTTTGACAAAATTAATAAAATACCTCTGTAGCCTAAAAAAAAAAAAACTTAAAAAACCTAGACAAAGAAAAAATGTCTCCTAAATAAGACTCTTCCAGGAACCGCTCTCATTTTCTATCCCTCTAACTCTTCTCATCCCCCAAACCTTCCTTAACAGTTTGTTTATTTTTTAAATAAGTTACTTCATAATTTTACAGTTGGGTTGTTCATAAACTGATTACTTCCTCCCAGCATTAGTTCTCTTATTCCTTAATAATAGATCCCAGTATTTCACTGTTCCCCTTGTCCCTAATGCTTTTCCCTGCTGTCTTGTTAGCTGGGTACAAATTACAATAAGCTGTTCTTTTTGAGATGTAAGGAGAAATTCTGTGTGGTAATACTGTGTCTGTGTGAGCATACTCACTCAGTCATGTCCGACTCTTTGCAACCTCATGGACTGGAGCCCACCAGGCTCCTCTGTCCGTGGGATTCTCCAGGCAAGAATACTGGAGTGGGTTGTCATTTCCTCTTCCAGGGGATCTTCCTGATCCAGAGGAGAAACCACATCTCATGTCTCCTATGTTGGCAGGCAGATTCTTTACCAACTATGTCATCATTACAAAAAAAACAAATATTTTAAATGGAAAAGTCTTTAAGAGGTAACAAATACATAAACAAAAGATTCGAGAGGCTCTTGGATACTATGGTATTCATTGCAGCACTGTTTACAATAACAAAACAGTGACAGCAACTTAAAGGTCTAGTAGGAGATTAAATTATTATACGATCATAGTGCAAAATCCTCTGCTATCATTCAAATGAAGTTTTCCAAGGGTACTTAATAATATTAGGAATATATCTCATTATTTATATGCTGCAAAAGAATTAAGTAAACTGTGTTTTTGGATACTATGGAAAATTATACAGACTTCAAATATCGTTTCTTAGGATTAGTATAACATGGAGGAATGTTTATGATACTGTGTTGAAAAGCATAGCATTCACTTGTACAAAGTGCCTATGTACACATAGAAACTAATCCTGATAGGAAATGTATGAGGATGTTAAACACTGCTTTACCGTGAGTAGTGAGGATATACATATACTTTTTTCTTCTTTTGTCCCTTCTTTTTGTGTAGTCAGAGTTTCTATAATGGAAAAGTATAATCTTTATGGTAGAAATAGACATATTTCCAAGAATAAATACAAGTGCTGTAGAGATTTCAAGTAAAATGAAGATTGGGGAGCTTTCTTGGGCTTTGGCATTTAGAAGGCGATTGAAGAACTGAGAACATTTTCTGTGAAGTTGATGGGGGTAGAAGTCAGTTTTCTGCAGAATAAAATTTGAAACTGGACGCCAAGAGTGTTAGTGAAGTTGAACCCTATTTTGAAACAGCTTGCCTGTGAAAGGGGAGGAGCACGGTGAAGCAGCTGAAGAGGGATGTTGGGTTAGAGACGGGCCACATCTGTGTCCTTAACAGGAGACATGAGAGGGTGCATAGGTGCTTTATGGGAGCTGGTAGAAAGGCAAACATTTTGAACATAGATTAAAAGCCTCAATTTTGTCTGTGAAGAAGGAGGGGAGACGATCAGCAGACAGCAGTGGCTATGGCAGGGTCGGCTTGTGGGGAGAATAATGAAGAATTAAAAGTCGTCACAGTGCTGAGCTGTCCCGGGTACTGAACAGTGAGCAGAGCATTATTGCCGAGCAGGTCCAGGTGCCGCTTGGGTTTCCAGGAAGCGTGATGACACCGATCTGCAACAAGCGTGTGATTTAATCTAACGGCCAGCAGGAGTCTGGGTACGGAGCAGAAAAGGTGGATAACCACGCCGATTCGGAGTTGAGAAATTAGGAGGATATTTGGATAGGAAGATGGGACAAAAATGGAAATTCCCATGAAAGTTCAGTGACATGGGATAAAGAAGTCACCGTAACGCGCCCAGATTAGATGACAGCATCCCCGGGAGCAGGCCATTGAGCTCGGGTCACTGTGCAGTCTGCGGTCTTTAAGCTGCTAAGCGGTCTAGGTCGTCATCGTCGCTTAGTGGGCAGGGTTTTGTCGTGAAACCAGGTCTGCCTGGGAATGTTCTCCAGGCTCGCTTCCACGTGTTTATTTCTCTCACTGAGTAGTCAGAGAAGCAACGGTGTTTAGGGCCACACATACAGAAGTTTGTTTATTGACTGCTGAGAGGGAAGCTGCTCAGTTCGCCCTATGGTCTGTGCACATAACGGGGGTTCCAGAAAGAGAGAAGACCCCAAGGCCCTGCCTCTTGTTGGTTTCCAGGAAGCTAAACTTTCTCTGATGGAGCATCTTCAGTATGATCAGGCTGTGGGTCCATCACAAATAGAAATACTGGTGAAAACTGAAAGGCACCGTTTGTCTCTCTGATGAGAGGAAATAAGGTAGAAGGATAGTGTGTTTTAAAAATAACTTGTAAATATATACTTTCTTATTAGTATGATACAATAGTTCATAATAATTGTCATCTCATACTTTCAAATGATTTCTATTCTATATCATTGTGGTCCCAGCATCTCCAGGCTAATCACATAGTCCAAGGCACGTATAGATTCATCATAATCATCTACGTTGTAGGTTATGATGAGTTAGAAGGTCATCAGCTATATAAAAAGAAGCCCAGATATACTTTGAGGTAGATTATGGCCTCAGACTATAAGAGGGGTTATTATACCATCGACAATGCTTAGCATTGTAGATCAGTTCTTCTGCATCTGTCTATGGGCATCTCTGTACCTGAAAGTGTTAGTTGCTCAGTCAAGAGCATGTCCAGCTCTCTGCGACCCTATGGACTGTAGCCCGCCAGGCTTCTCTGTCCTTGGGGTTCTCTGGGGAAGAATACTGGAGTGGGTGGTCATTCCCTTCTGGAGGGCATCTTCCCCACCCAGGGATCAAACCCTGGTCTCCTGTATTGCAAGCAGACTCTTCACTGTGTGATCCACCTATTCATGGTCTAACCAATAATAGACCTTATGGGTTTTAAAAATTAGCCATGTCCTGTAAATAGATTAATAAATGCTTCAGAAGCAAGTGGGGAGAAAAGGAAAATACTACATATACTATAACATATTCAAATCAACGTTAGTACTATGTTTCCACAAATAACTAGAATGTGTCTTGGAAAATGTTTCTAAAAGCAAGCACCTCTTAAGATTTTAATTATGATGACGGTCTGTATTGAGCGTACACACCGCTTGACACGCTGTAGGTGCTTTACATGCGCAGTGTCATTTAGTCTTTTCCTTTTTTTTTTAGCCTGATCAAGTAAGTATTGCCACTATTTAAAAGAAAATAAAATAAAGAGGAAAATTCTCATGGTAGATGTTGTATATCCTCTACCACTGGAACATCCCTGCCCTGTGCTGAGTTCATGTGGCATTATTTGTTACACTTGCAATAAGGTAGAGTTGTTAAATTTTACGGTTTCCAAGAATGATCAGGTTTTCTATCCACTTATCCAGTGGGATTCATTATTTTTGCTTTTAGACATCACGTTATGACACTGAACTTCCTTTATTACTAGAGGCATACTGTTTCAAAAGCTGAGTTGATACAGGCGGCAAGATCTCATGATTCTGAGGCAGTGTCCCTCACTGACTGCTGAGCTGACCTGCACCATGCCGCGTGTGCTTGGCCGTGTCCACCTCTCTGCAGCCCCATGGTCTGTAGCTGCCAGCTTCCCCTTTCTATGGAATTGTCCAGGCAAGCGTACTGGAGAGGGCTGCCATTTGTTACTCCAGGGGGTCTTCCTGACCCCAGGATTGAACCCATGTCTCTCGCATCTCCTGCACTGGCAGGCGGATTCTTCAGCACTGTGCCACCTGGGAAGCCCAAAGTTAACCTGATATATCACTTAACACAGAAATAAACAGTCTCTACCAAAATTCATTAATGCTAAATATTTGAAGTACAACAATATTTAAATTCCAACATTGGCCATAAAATGGGATTGTGTTTTGTTTGGTTCTGATTTCTCCTATTGGATCCATCTTATCTTTGAAGTTTCATTACACTGTACGGTTCATCATGCACACAGTATTTTCTGTGTGCCATTGAGCATAGCTGTTGGATTAAAAAACACACACACACACATTCCTAGGGAGAAACGTGAAGTATGTGTCTTGGTATACTTTTATTATCTGAATACATATCTAGATTACTCTCCTGAGAAGCATGGGGGAAATATATAACAATTCAGGCTTTAAGGAAATTTTGCGAGTGCAAAGTAGATATAATCTAATGTAGACTAATGTAGTTTTTATTACCATCCTCCATGAGGGGCAATAAAGTGTATCTAAACAGGTGTTGACCTTAAAAATAATAGTTATTTTACCAATAAAAATGGTTTTGTAAGGGGGAAAAGCAGAGAATCCAAGTGGGGACAAGCACACTATGGCAAAAACTGTAGGCAAGTGCAACAAGCAAAGGAAAGAAATGTTACTTTGTAGAGAGAAAAACAGGCTGCTGGGAAGAGTTGTTATGAATGAAAGTCACTGGAGAAAAGGGACGTCAGGGTGATGNAAAATGGTTTTGTAAGGGGGAAAAGCAGAGAATCCAAGTGGGACAAGCACACTATGGCAAAAACTGTAGGCAAGTGCAACAAGCAAAGGAAAGAAACGTTTCTTTGTAGAGAGAAAAACAGGCTGCTGGGAAGAGTTGTTATGAATGAAAGTCACTGGAGAAAAGGGACGTCAGGGTGATGATGGTTTCTCAATGGCTGAGCTGGTGGCGTAGTGGATTTTTCTTTTGGAGTATAATTGCTTTACTATTTAATGTTAATTTCTGCTGTACAATGAAGTGTATTAACTACACATATACATATATCCACTCCCTCTTGGGTGTCCCTCTCGCCCCACTGGATCATCACAGAGCGCTGAGCTAGCTCCCAGCGCTATACTGCAGGTCCCACTTGCTATCTCTTGTACAATGGCAGTGTTATCTATGTCAAAGCTAATCTCCTGCCTCATCCCACCCTCTCTTTCCCCCCATGTCCACACACCCCTTCTCTGCATCTCTATTTCTGCCCTGGGACTAGGTTTATCTGTACCACTTTTCTAGATTCCACATAAATGTGTTACAGATAGTATTTTCTCTTTCTGACTTATTTCACTGTGACAGACTCTAGGTCCATCCACATCTCTACAAATAACCCAGTTTTGTTTCTTTATACGGCTGAATAATATTCCATTGTGTATATGTACCACATCACCTTTATTCCTCTGCTGCTATGAACACTGGGATACACGTATCTTCTTGAATTACAGTTTCCTCAAGGTGTATGCCCTGTAGTGGGATTACTGGGTCATAAGGTAGTTTGTTTTTTTAGTTTTTTAAGGAACCTCCACACTGTTCTCCACAGTGGCTGTATCAGTTTACATTCCCACCAACAGTATAGACAGATTCCCTTTTCTCCACACCCTCTCCAGCATTTATTGTTTATGGGCTTTTTAATTATGGTAGTAGATTTCTTTTTAAATGTCCCTATTGTATTTGATTATTAAACTTTTGGCTACACCAGGTCCTGTTGCTGGGCACAGGCTTTCTCTGGCTGCAGCGAGCAGGGCCTGCTCTTCATGGCGGCGTGCAGGCTTCTTGTGGCCATGGCTTCTCGTGGCCATGGCCTTCGCTTGTTGCTGTGGCCTTCGCTCTGCTCTAGGTTGCTCAGGCTTCAGTAGTTGGTGCATGCAGGCTTAGCTGCTCTGCAACATGTAGGAGCTTCCCCAACCTAGGGACCAAACCTATATCCCCTGCACTGGCAGGTGGATTCTAAACCACTGGGCAACCAGGGCTACCAGAAGTCCTGGGGTTGGAGATTTCTTGTAGGAGACCCAGTGCACACCTTTCCCTGTTGGGGCCTGAAATCGACGCCTCTTCCTGTCATGGACATCACGTGGCACCACACAGGAGCTCTCCTTTCTGACCCCCCAGCCCCATTTTAGGGAGGCATCCCTTTACTAAGTTTCACATGGGATGAAATTGAGCAGGTCTCAAAAACTAGAACTGGCCCATTATTGGGAAACACTGAGTTGATTTTCTGTCAGATTCCCCAACACAACTATTCTCTGCATTTACCTCAAGAGGGAAAGAAATGCTTAAAAAGAAAATGTTTCTCCAGAAACCGTTTCAAGAGGGCCATGACTTTCTAATACCGTCTCATCTGCCCTGAAAGTTTGCTTTGACAAGAAATAAAACTCTCACCTCCCTAGAACCACTCATGCTCACCAGTGCAAAGACTTAGAGAGGCAGTTCACCTTGAAGTGGATGAGCTCAGCCGGTCCTTCACTGGGCACTAATGCCAAAATCTCTCCTGCTGAAGTTGCGTTTCCTGTGCTGATGGTTCCTTATGAAGGTCCTCTCATCTCCGGCTCAGCTCTAATAATTCTCCCTCCTGACACCATTGACTGTGTGTTCATCTAACCTGAGTTCAGATTCTGAGATCTGTCACTATCACCTGTATGATTTGGGGCAGATAATTTCTGTGAACTTCCATATTCCTATCAAAATATAGTGCTTAATTAAAAAGGATGAGTTGAAGATTAAAATAGATACTGCAAGTGAAGATTACTTGTTGACACATGATAGTATCACTACATAAAATTTTGTGAGGCTGTAAAATAAATCCAACTTTGAAAGGATGGAAATGTGAAGTTGTGGTATAACAAGACACTGTGTAAAATTAACAGGGCAAAACCACTGAGACAAAGTACAATTTACATTAATTTTTTATTAATAATGTATAATTTATAAATATATAATTAATAAATTAATGTTCTATCCCATTAAAATTAATCTTTACATCTCAGGAAAAGGACAGAAAAGCTGCAGCAAAGCCTGCAGCTGGTAAGAGTCGTGGAATCAATTTTTAGTTATTTACTTACCTTCCTCTTATTCCTCATACACCCTTCTTGAGAGGAACTGATTTGGGGGGAATCAGGAGAGTCTTTTGGACTGCAAGGAGATCCAACCAGTCCATTCTGAAGATCAGCCCTGGGATTTCTTTGGAAGGAATGATGCTAAAGCTGAAGCTCCAGTACTTTGGCCAACTCATGCGAAGAGTTGACTCATTGGAAAAGACTCTGATGCTGGGAGGGATTGGGGGCAGGAGGAGAAGGGGACGACAGAGGATGAGATGGCTGGATGGCATCACTGACTCGATGGACATGAGTCTGAGTGAACACCGGGAGATGGTGATGGACAGGGAGGCCTGACATGCTGCGATTCATGAGGTCGCAAAGAGTTGGACACAACTGAGCGACTGAACTGAACTGAACTGAACTGAGGTACATTTGAAACTCTTCCTTAATTATAGAAGAATGAATCATTATAGTAAATATTCATATGGCTTTTAGTCATAAACATAGGAACAACACTGAATAAAAGGTTTGTGGGAAAAGAAAAGGGTTTTTGTTTGTTTAGCAAAGGGTTTTTGTTTATTTACTCTCCTAAAACTTCTTTGAAAAACAAAGAATTTGCTTGAATACTATTTAACCCCAAGGCTTAAATTAGTTTATTTTAGCAATTGTATTACTACTGAATAAGTTTCAGAAATCCAAGCCAAATCTTATTTACAGAAAGCAGCCTGACCATTAGTTTGCAACAGTGTTGCTGCTGCTGCTACTAAGTCACTTCAGTCGTGTGCGACTGTGCCACCCCATAGATGGCAGCCCACCAGGCTCCCCCGTCCCTGGCATTCTCCAGGCAAGAACACTGGAGTGGGTTGCCATTTCCTCCTCCAATGCATGAAAGTGAAAATTGAAAGTGAAGTCACTCAGTCGTGTCCGACTCTTACTGACCCCATGGACTGCAGCCCACCAGGCTCCTCTTTCCATGGGATTTTCCAGGCAAGAGCACTGGAGTGGGGTGCCATTGCCTTCTCCCAACAGTGTTGCTACCAGAACTTAACCTAAAANCCGGGAGATGGTGATGGACAGGGAGGCCTGACATGCTGCGATTCATGAGGTCGCAAAGAGTTGGACACAACTGAGCGACTGAACTGAACTGAACTGAACTGAGGTACATTTGAAACTCTTCCTTAATTATAGAAGAATGAATCATTATAGTAAATATTCATATGGCTTTTAGTCATAAACATAGGAACAACACTGAATAAAAGGTTTGTGGGAAAAGAAAAGGGTTTTTGTTTGTTTAGCAAAGGGTTTTTGTTTATTTACTCTCCTAAAACTTCTTTGAAAAACAAAGAATTTGCTTGAATACTATTTAACCCCAAGGCTTAAATTAGTTTATTTTAGCAATTGTATTACTACTGAATAAGTTTCAGAAATCCAAGCCAAATCTTATTTACAGAAAGCAGCCTGACCATTAGTTTGCAACAGTGTTGCTGCTGCTGCTACTAAGTCACTTCAGTCGTGTGCGACTCTGTGCCACCCCATAGATGGCAGCCCACCAGGCTCCCCCGTCCCTGGCATTCTCCAGGCAAGAACACTGGAGTGGGTTGCCATTTCCTTCTCCAATGCATGAAAGTGAAAATTGAAAGTGAAGTTACTCAGTCGTGTCCGACTCTTACTGACCCCATGGACTGCAGCCCACCAGGCTCCTCTTTCCATGGGATTTTCCAGGCAAGAGCACTGGAGTGGGGTGCCATTGCCTTCTCCCAACAGTGTTGCTACCAGAACTTAACCTAAAAAGATTCAATACCTTGTATTCATTTTAGAAAAAATGCCTGGAATGCTGTTGAGCCTTGTCCCCCACAACCCCATTGCAAATATGTTGAGTTTATTCCTGGAAGCCTATATATAAATATATATATATATGAACTTTACTATTCACCAGTAGTTTGAATATTGTCATATCTGACACTTTGCAACCCCATGAACCCCAAGCATGCCAGGCTTCCCTGTCTTTCACTGTCTCCCAGAGTTTGCTCAGACTCCTGTCCATTGATGCAGTGATGCCAGTTAACCATTCTCTCTAGCCCCCTTCTCCTGCCTTCAACCTTTCCTAGCATCAGGGCCTTCTCCAATGAGTCAACTCTTCTTTTCAGGTAGCCAAAGTACTGAAGCTTCAGTCTCAGTCTTTCCAATGAATATTCAGGGTTGATATCCTCTAGGATTGACAGGTTTTACCTCCTTGCACTCCAAGGGAGTCTCAAGAGTCTTCTCCAGTACCACAGCTCAAAAGCATCAATTCTTCAGCACTCAGCCTTCTTTATGGCCCAAATCTCACATCTATACAAGACTACTGGAAAAACCATAGCTTTGACTATATGGACCTTTGCTGACAAAGTGATGTCTCTGCTTTTTATTATGCTGTCTAGGTTTGTCATAGCTTTCCTTCCAGGAAGCAAGTGTCTTGTAATTTCATGGCCACAGTCAGTCACAGTGATTGTGGAGCCCAGGAAAATAAAATCTGTCAATAGATTCTATCAATGGTTTGCTTATTTTAAATGCCTTTTAAATTCCCTCAAAAGCAAAAGAAAGAACTAACCAAAATGAACCACAAAATAAAAAAAGACCACCCAAGGGCTGTAGTCAGATGCTCATTAGGCAGTTTGTCTACTTTGTGTCATCTCATCTTTTTATTAATTTCTTTTTTTAAATTGAAGTTTAGTTAATTTACAATGTTGTGTTTCAAGTGTACAGCAAGGTGATTCAGTTATATATCAGTTGAGTTCAGTCTCTCAGTTGTGCCTGACCTTTGCAACCCCATGGACTGCAGAACAACAGGCTTTTCCCTGTCCATCACCAACTCCAGATCTTGCTCAAACTTATGTCAATTGAGTCAGTGATGCCATCCAACCATCTCATCCTCTGTCACCACCTTCTCCTCCCACCTTCAGTCTTTCCCAGCATGAGGACCTTTTCCAATGAGTCAGTTATTTGAATCAGGTGGCCAAAGTATTAGAGCTTGAGCTTCAGCATCAGTCCTTCTAATGAATATTCAGACTGATTTCCTTTAGGATGGACTGGTTGGATCTCCTTGCAGCCCAAGGGACTCTCAAGAGTCTCCTCCAATACCACAGTACAAAAGCATCAATTCTTCAGCACTCAGATTTCTTTGTAGTCCAACTCTCACACCATACATGAGGTGAGGTGAAGTCACTCAATCATGTCCGACTCTTTGCGACCCCGTGGACTGTAACCTACTAGGCTTCTCTGTCCATGGGATTCTCCAGGCAAGAATACTGGAGTGGATTGCCATTTCCTTCTGGAAAAACCATAGCTTTGACTAGATGGACCTTTGTTGGCCAAGTAATGTTTCTCCTTAATATGCTGTCTTGGTTGGTCATAGCTTTTCTCCCAAGAAGCAAGTGTCTTTTAATTTCATGGCTGCAGTCACCATCTTCAGTGATTCTGAAGCCCCCCAAAATAAAGTATCTCACTGTTTCCTTGTTTCTCCATCTATTTGCCGTGAAGTGATGGGATGAGATGCCATGATCTTCGTTTTTTTGAAAGTTGAGTTTTCAGTCAACTTTTTCAGTTTCCTCTTTCACTTTCAACAAGAGGCTCTTTAGTTCTTCACTTTCTGCCATAAGGGTGGTATCATCTGCATATCTGAGGTGATTGATATTTCTCCCAGCAATGTTGATTCCACCTTGTGATTCATCCCGCTCAGCATTTCACATCCACTCTGCATATAAGTTAAATAAACAGGGTAACTAATACAGCCTTGACGTACTTCTTTCCCAATTTGGGACCAGTCCGTTGTTCCATGTCCATTTCTAACTGTTGTGCTTCTTGACCTGCATGCAGATTTCTCAGGAGGCAGGTCAGGTGGTCTGGTATTCCCATCTCTTTCAGAATTTTCCACAGTTTATTGTGATCCACACAGTCAAAGGTTTTGGCATAGTCAATAGCAACAGTAGATGTTTTTTCTGGAACACCCTTGCTTTTTCGATGATCCATCAGATGTTGGCAATTTGATCTCTGGTTCCTCTTCCTTTTCTAAACCCAGCTTGAACATCAGGGAGTTCACGGTTCATGTATTGCTGAAGCCTGGCTTGGAGAATTTTGAGCATTACTTTACTAGCATGTGAGATGAGTGCAATTGTGCAGTAGTTTGAGCATTCTTTGGTATTGCCTTTCTTTGGGATTGGAATGAAAATGGACCTTTTCCAGTCCTGTGGCCACTGCTGAGTTTTCCAAATTTGCTGGCATATTGAGTGCAGCCCTTTCACAGCATCATCTTTCAGGATCTGAAATAGCTCAACTGAAATTCCATCACCTCCACTAGCTTTGTTTGTAGTGATGCTTCCTAAGGCCCACTTGACTTCACATTCCAGGATGTCTGGCTTTAGGTGATTGATCCCACCATCATGGTTATCAGGGTCATGAAGATCTTGACCACCTCTACTTAAAATCTGCTTCTGGTAGGNATTGATCCCACCATCATGGTTATCAGGGTCATGAAGATCTTGACCACCTCTACTTAAAATCTGCTTCTGGTAGGTCCATACAGTTTCTGCCCTTTGTTGTACCCATTTTTGCATGAAACGTTCCCTTGGTGTCTCTAATTTTTTTGAAGAGATTGCTAGTCTTTCTCATTATACATATTTTTTCCTTTTCAGATTCTTTTCCTTTTGAGGTTGTTTCAAGATATTGAGCATAGTTCTCTGTGCTAAACAGTAGGTCCTTGTTGTTTACTAGTCTATAGTAACATGTATCTGCTAGTCCCAAGCTTCTAATTTATCCTTCCTACCCTTATGCCAGCAAATTTGGAAAACTCAGCAGTGGCCACAGGACTGGAAAACGTCAGTTTTCATTCCAATTCCAAAGAAAGNTTGGGGGCAGGAGGAGACGGGGACGACCAAGGATGAGATGGCTGGATGGCATCACGGACTCGATGAACATGAGTCTGAGTGAACTCTGGGAGATGGTGATGGACAGGGAGGCCTGGCATGCTGTGATTCATGGGGTCGCAAAGAGTCAGACACGACTGAGCGACTGAACTGAACTGAACCCTTCCCGTTTGCTAACCATAAGTGTGTTGTCTGTCTCTGAGTCTATTTCTATCATGTAAATGATTTCATATGCACCTTTTTTTCTTGTTTTATACTTTAATTTGAAGTATTTATCTGTATACATATGCTTCAATTTATTTATTCTTTGACTGCACCATGTGGCATGTTAGTTCCCCAATCAGGAATCGAACTTGCATCCCCTGCATTGCAAATATGGAGACTTAACCACTGGACTGCCAGAGAANTATACATATGCTTCAATTTATTTATTCTTTGACTGCACCATGTGGCATGTTAGTTCCCCAATCAGGAATCGAACTTGCATCCCCTGCATTGCAAATATGGAGACTTAACCACTGGACTGCCAGAGAATTCCCTCCCCACTTTTTTTCCTTTTGGCCACAGCCTTGAAGGAACTGTGTTTCCTGACTAGGGACTGATCCTGATAGGGGCAGTGAAGGCACAAAGCCCTAACCACTGCACTCACTGCCACCGGGTTTCCTGGACCATTTTTCTTAGATTCCACAAATGAGTGATATGATATTTGTCTTTCGCTGTCTGACTTATTTCATGTAGTATGATCATCTCTAGAGCCACTCACATTGCTGCAGATGGTATCATCTCATTCTTTCTCTATGACTGAGTAGCAATACTCTGTTGTATATTATACCACATTTTCTTTATTCATTCATCTGACAATGGATATTTAGGTTGCCTCCATGTCTTGGTTGCTGTAAACATCGGGTGGCCCATATCTTTTTGAATCAGTCTTTTGTCTAGATACATGCCCAAGAGTAGGATTGTAGGATCACATGGTAACTATTTTTAGTTTAAGGGACCTCCATACAGTTCTCCATAAAGTTTTGATAACTTAACTAGAAATACACCTGTTTTTAATATTGAGAGTTTTAGTAGAGGGTTTTATCTTTGGGAATTTTGTTCTCAACAGAACCAATGCCCTCTCCTGAATGGAGCTATTACTATTTCGTGTAGAGAAAGAGATGTAGTGCTTCACTTTTCTATTACTCTGAAGACAAAGACTTTATCATAAAGGCTACTGTCATGCCATGCATGCCATATGAATAATAAGTGCTTTGATTAACTTTTCTCTCTCATGAGCAGTGAATATCTAGTCCCAGATAAATGCCCACGTGCCCAAAACCAATTCAAAGTGACATCTGTTTTTAACCCAACTTTGACCAACATTTAGAATTGCAAGTATGATTTCTCTTTCATTTAAAATTATTTCATTTAGGGATTAGACTTGTCTCTAAGATAAGATGACATACAACTGATTTAAATAAATCTCAAATACTTGTTTATTAACCACTGTCCATAGTTTTAGTATTCTAACTTGGATGTATCTGAATATTTAGTCTATTGAATTCTACTTTTGATATTTTTACTGACAAATATCAATTTGGTTCAGAAATATTTGCCAAAAATTGTAATTATACCTAAGAATTAGTATGTTTTCATTTACCTTCCTTAGTAAATGTGTTTTAACATTGAAGTGTTTATGGTTTTAAAACATCAGGGAAAATTTGCTGATCATGGCAGAAATAACATGTAAAAAAATAATGAAACTGAAAGATGGAAGTGAAAGGGGAGAGTGAAAAAGTTAGCTTAAAACTTAACATACAGAAAACTAAGATCATGGCATCCAGTCCCATCATTTCATGGCAAATAAATGGGGAAACAATGGAAACAGTGAGAGACATTATTTTCTTGTGCTCCAAAATCACTGCAGATGATGACTGCAGCGATGAAATTAAAAGATGCCTGCTCCTTGAAAGGAAAGCTATGATCCAACCAGTCCATTCTAAAGGAGATCAGCCCTGTGTGTTCTTTGGAAGGAATGATCCTAAAGCTGTAACTCCAGTACTTTGGCCACCTCATGCGAAGAGCTGACTCATTGGAAAAGACTCTAATGCTGGGAGGGATTGGTGGCAGGAGGAAAAGGGGACAACAGAGGATGCGATGGCTGGATGGCATCACTGACTCAATGGACGTGAGTCTGAGTGAACTCCTGGAGTTGGTGATGGACAGGGAGGCCTGGCGTGCTGTGATTCATGGGGTTGCAAACAGTCGGACACGACTGAGCGACTGAACTGAACTGAACCGAAACCAGACAGCATATTAAAAAGCAGAGATATTATTTTGCCGACTAAGGTCCATCTAGTCACGGCTATGATTGTTCCAGTAGTCATGTATGGATGTGAGAGTTGGGCTATAAAGAAAGCTGAGTGCTGAAGAATTGATCCTTTTGAACTGTGGTGTTGGATAAGATTCTTGAGAGTCCCTTGGACAGCAAGGAGATCCAACCAGTCCATCCTAAAGGAAATAAGTCCTGAATATTCATTGGGAGGACTGATGCTGAAGCTCAAGCTCCAATACTTTGGCCACCTGATTCGAAGATCTAATTCATTGGAAAAGACCCTGATGCTGGGAAAGATTGAGGGCAGGAGGAGAAGGGGATGACAGAGGATGAGATGGTTGGATGGCATCACTGACTCGATGGACAGGAGTCTGAGTGTGCTCCAGGACTGGGTGATGGACGTGCTGTAGTCATGGGGTCGCAGAGTTGGACATGACTGAGCCACTGAACTGAATTGAACCATTCCTTTCTAAGCACACTCATTTTATTCTTCACCAATTTATGAAGATTCCTAGCATTATCATTTTGTACCTTTCTGTAACGTCTAACTCCTGCCTGAAAGAATCACAATTGTTGTTTTGCAAACTAGCAGTTATTTTGGAAATGTTAAATAAACAGATTTCAACATCAAACTTAAAGGTTGATCCAGATCTCTTAAGAAGTCTCCTGTGGCCTTGTGTGTGTCTTTGTGAGAAACTCAATACTATTTGTAATACAGTTTCACAAGCCCTTCCCTCTTTTATTGGAATCTAAGTCCCTCCAGAGTATAAAAGGACTGATCATTGTGTCAGAGATCTGAAGCTATATGATGTCCTTAATATTGTAGTTGGTATTTAATAATTAATCTATCAGAGTTTAATTTTAAAAGATTAAGATTTTTCTACTTAAAAATCAAAGTCTCTTGGCTTTAGTGAGTCTTACCATGATGAAATCTAGCACATTGTTACAAGTAGTGAGTGAGTGATAGTCGCTTAATCGTGTCCGACTCTTTGTGACCCCATGGACTGTAACGCTGCCAGGCTCCTCTGTCCATGAAATTCTCCAGGCAAGAATACTGGAGTGGGTTGCCTTTTCCTTCTCCAGGGTTACTAGTAGAATTTCCTATAAATAATTAAGATGAAGTAATTTAGATGCATTTATTCAAGTATCTGTTGAGTACCATATGTGTGTCACTGTTTAAGTGCTTAGGATATATACTGGTAATTCCTTACACCATGACAATATATATTATTAAAGAGCAAGATAGGAGATAAAATAGTAGCAAATAAATATACCTTATGGGGTATTAGACATTGATAAATATGTGAATAATGAGAATAGTAAGTCAGAATCAGGTGTCTGGAAATACAGAACAGGAAATGAGTTTGTATTAAAATTCTAAATATTCTGGACATAGTAGAACTTACTGCCAAGGTGATACATTCTGAGAGAGAGCAGTCCAACACACTAGCTCATAAAGTACTCTAATTTAGAATTACTAAAGTTCTTTCTCTAAATACATGTGATCTTTAGATGTCTCAGTTTTCCTTCTTAATGGATTAAACCTTTTAGAGCAATTTCTAGGAAAAGTCCTTGCATATCTTTACACATCTGTGAAAAGCCATTTTACGTGAAGTCTTTGTATATCATACATCTAATATTTCCATACCTACTAGTAGCCATCTCTCAGTTGAATCTTCTGGATCATCTCCAACCTTGATTTACTAGGCAGTTGATGTACATTTTTATATTCATTATATAGCGTAGATATATGGACACTTTGATACCAAATTACTGTTTCATCTTTAATGTAGACCCTCTCAAATTAGAGAGTCTGTGTTATCACATCTTTTCAGTATAGTATTGCCATTCATATTTATTTTCCTGCATACATACATTATTTTTCTTATTGTTTTATGTTCTCTGCAAATCAAGGAACTATTTTGTCATTATGTGTTTTAAAATTTCCCCCAGTTTATTATTACTTAACTTAGTTTGTCATTTGACATTTAATATGTCTGTGTATAGAAAACAAAAGGTATAAATGAATTTGGGTTTTTTAAATATTTTGTGTAAGTTTATTGATTTTTTTTCTGAGTGTGGCTTTTGATCTATTTTCTACAATTTTATACTTTTGAACAAGTCTAAATCTATATACTAAATATGTAATAGTAAAGTTTATTTATTTATTTTTACAGATTGAAATATCTCACTCTGAAATGAATCTAGATAGATATTAAAGAGGAGACAAAGCAAGCCCTGGCTCTGTGAAGGTACTCATTTTTTAAATTTACAATTTCTCATTTCTTGATTTACATCAGTCTTGGAAAATCCCATGGACAGAGGAGCTTGGTAGGCTACAGACCATGGCATCACAAAGAGTCGGACATGATGGACTGACTTCACTTTCACTTTCACTGCAATTGAAGTCCACTGGAATTAAATATAAATCTGAAACATATAAATATCCTTAAAAAGGGATAAACAGAAGTAGTGAAATGCTGCAAGAATAAAGGTCATTCAGAAATGTTGTTTTAGTGGCAAAGTGGAAGAACTGTGCCACTGGACATCAGAAGCTCACTACTAGTTACATAGTATTAAGCCTTAGCTTTCCCACAAAGAGTCTGCCTGCAGTGCAGGAGACCTGGGTCCAATCCCCCAGTCAGAAAGATTCCCTGGAGAAGGGAGTGGCAACCTATTCCAGTATTCTTGCCTGGAAAAGCCCACGGACCGAGGATCCTGCAGGCTATGGGGTCCATGGGGTTACAAAGAGTCGGAGATGACTGAGTGACTAACTCTTTCCCACTAATGAAACAGGAAGGTAGGACTATCTTACTGGTTTCCAAGCAATGTTTGAAAGACTCCCTATAGAGCTAAGAAAAACACTGAAAGGGTCTGTGAAGCTAAAATGAAGCTTTGTGTTCAACCTCATCTATCACTAGAACCTCAGATTAACTCTGACAGCTGAAAAATAAAAACGAACTTCTGGGGGTTAGGTTTCCTCTTTCCACCCAATATAAGCCAACTGCAGGTAAATATACTGTGAGATGGGCTCATGTCTCTGCATGTGTAAAGTGAGTGTTTGCATAAGCATCTAATGACCCGTAGAAATGTTCTAAATCGCACACCTGTGTGATGGTCAGAAAAGTCCTTTGATCCTGATGTAATTATTTATATAAAGGAACAGATTGGCTTTGCTGGATTCACTGACTTATAAACTGCATCGCTACATTTCTGCCATTTCAAGGCTGTCTTGATTAAGATGTAGAAAGGAATTAAGTTTATTCAAGTTGGATTAATGAAATGCTGATTTCAGTAGAGTGTTATGTTTTGTGTCCTGGCTTCTCTCTCACTTTTTAAAAAATTCTTTTTTCCTTCCTCCTCGAGTTTAATATATGATTCTTTTACAGAAAGTACTTGTATAAAGGGTTTCAGAACCACATATGTGGCCATTTTATATCGGTTGCAGTGTTTTGAAATTATGGTTTCATTATCTCTTGGCCTGCTTTTTAGAAAGAAAAATACGTGTATCACCATCATTATAAGCTTTGGAACACTATTGAGATTGAAGTGCTATGCTTGCAAAAAAAAAATTGATTCTAACAAATGATGTGCTTGGAATTTTTCTTTCTACTGAGTTTTTATTCATATTTTAAATTCTCACATGGTGTTCTGAAACAGTTACAATGAATCAGAGGGCTGGCTTCAGCTTTGCAAATATATTAAAAGAAATTAATTGGCATTTCAGTTCATCGAGAAATAGCATCTGAGGGCGGGGGGAATAAACCTTTGCCAGCTAGTGTTAACACAAGGAGCAGAAAGAACTGAATCAGTATTTTTGCTTTCCATTGACAAGCACAAAAGTGTACTATCTCTGAGAGGAACTATTTGTAAACTTCTTGGAACATAGCTATCTTTGTATTCATTTCTTACTAAGATTGGAGAAGGCAATGGCACCCCACTCCAGTACTCTTGCCTGGAAAATCCCATGGATGGAAGAGCCTGGTGGGCTGCAGTCCATGGGGTTGCTGAGTCGGACATGACTGAATGACTTCTCTTTCACTTTTTACTTTCACGCATTGGAGAAGGAAATGGCAACCCACTCCAGTGTTCTCGCCTGGAGAATCCCAGGGACAGGGGAGCCTGGTGGGCTACCATCTATGGAGTCGCACAGAGTCAGACACGACTGAAGCAACACCGCAGGAGTAGCATAAGGTACCTTAGCAACACTGCCTTAATACGATGCACCCTGCTTAGACTTACAGACACTGATGGTGTTGTTTAAATGCCGACTGCGGGACACAGTGCCCTGGGAGTACATTCACTGAGATCCAAAGACAGGAGAAGCTGTTATGCACCATCAGGACCCGCTGTCACCTCTGGAATCAGAGAGACGTGTGGGTTTCCTACAGCGTCTCCAGCACAGTTTCACAGATCACCATGAACACCACCCAAACGATGATGTACAATGTCTCTGTCCACGGATGACAGTTTACAAATCACCACTTACGTGTTGCTTCAAATTCTAAATGGTATCAATCAACTTGTAACTAAGAAAAACTTTGAATGGGTTGTGTCTTCCTGACAACATGTCTTACAATAACTGTGTAAAATACCACACTGCCTTTGGGTTACCCAGAGCCTGATGTTTCTGTATTGTGATTATGCAGGATATTTGCTTAGTCACACTTTCCCTATAAACCATCACACCAAACTTTCGGTTTCAAATCAAAGAATGAGGAGAAATAAGGCAAGTTACCTAACACCATTTGGTGTGTGGGCTTCACCTCTATGAAATTTTATGAGATGGTAAGTAAGCCACTGGCTTTGTGGGGGTCAGGAGTTACTTGTCCACTAGCCTGCATTTTCCATTACCAGGGACAGTGAGAAACCAGGTTTTATGCTCTTCTGAAAGAGGGGAAGACCTTTTAAATCTGAGTGACCATGGAATCTGACAACATCCCACATATTTACTTAGGTCACTGCTGTTTAGACTTGTGTTTTCTTTTTATATAAATTATTAATGAAGTCTGCATATCAGAGACAATATCAGTGTAAGTAAATACAAAGGTGCTTTCTATACTTCTTGCTTAGCATATTTACTGATTTAATAAATGTTTTATTTCCATTAAGCAGCCCAAATTTCAAATTAAATATAAATGATCATGTAGGAATTAGTTTCCCTTTATAGGGCAAAAATAATTTCTGAGATAAATATAGACAAATAACCGCACACATGTATAGGCGTTCATATACTCCTCCGGGACAGTTCAGTGGAGTGTTTTGTTTTGTTTTAGCTGAATCTGTTTCCATTTCTATAGCTATTAGGTTTGAAACTTGCCTTCTGTGTGATAATTATTCTTCTAATTCCTCTCTGTAGGGGCTGAAAATACCAAGACTCTAAAAGGAATCAGAACTTCCCGCTCCATTCCTTTCAGGATATTTTAATGATTATGATCTTATTACAGATACAGCATTTTCTTTTCCCTCTTTAAAGAAGTGGGATGAATAAAGGAAACAGACAACTAACATTAAATTGCCAAAGTCAAGGTAAAAATGGGAACGTCTTACCTGCATAAATGGATATTTTTACAAAATTGCATGGGAAATCACTAAGAAAACCCTGTTTTTTAAGAATGTGTCCTTAAATTGTATGCTTTCCTGCCATTAAACATTTATTTTCTTCAAATAAATCAAGAATGTCATTCATACAAAGCCTTATTATCTTATCATAAACTACAACTAGGCTTACTGAATATGAATACCTTCTGTAGTTAGATGCATTATAAAATGCTGTGCTCTGCTTTGGGGAGAAAAAAATCTCCTTTTCTGTGTCACATTGGCTTATGAATATTATAACAGTTCTTTTCTCTTCACATTCAGTGAACTGAGACAACCTTCACTCCAGTATTTGGAATCTCCTTCTGTAAATGTATCTTATGAGAATGCATATTCAGTGTTTGAATGTCTCTGAAGGAAAACCAATATGGGAAGTTTATAACCTTTATGGTTACTTTGGCTTTTGTTTTATTTTTCAGTGTCTATCAGACAAATTTTTTCATATGTTCCCCTTTCAAAGAGCAGTTAAATAGATTTCACAGAGTAGATGATGCTACTGCTTTTCTTACCAGGAAAGTTTTATTTTGGCAAAGGGCATACATGACAGTTATCTTCCCTGACTTACAGCCCATGTGGGTATCATAGCTACTCAGGTTACGTGACCCTTTGCCTTCTGAATAGTTCAGGTATTTTTATTTAGAAAATATTAGAAGGTTCTCTTTCCAATCACTGAATAAAAATGTTATTTTTATTAAACACCTGAATTTAGAAACTATATGCAGAATGTGCAGATGGTAGACAGCATTGTGAAGTCCAGGGCCAAGAAAGGTAAGAATTTTTTTATGCTGGGAGGAATCTTTCCCTATCTCTTTCTTGTCACTTGTAAAAAATGTATATAACTGTTAAGTGTAAAGCAATCCCAAAGCAGAGCTAATAGTCAATTAACATGCTTTTATTGGGGCAAAATAGTTCTAGTTCAGTAAATCTGTTAAAAAGTAAATGGGATCTGGGTTGAAGCCTGGCGAGCCCGTCTCCATGGAAGCGTGTCCTGTGAGCCCTCCGCAGCTGATGGTCCCAGCAGCTCAGGTCTGGGCTCCTGGGCTCTGGAGCCAGTATCTGGGGAAGCCAGTACCTATCATGACCTCCAGAGAAGTTCTCACATTCCTGTGGCTCTGGAGCGTTATCAGCAAGAGCAAGGCCACATCTCTCAGAAGCGTCTAAGTGTCCTTCTAAGACCATGAATCTGGGTTCCTACTAAATGAGAACAGGAGAATATACAGCAGATGATCTCCCTTCCATCCCGCGCATCTCTTACAGGAGGAAACACCCCATCGCGCCCTGGGCTGGAGGCCCTCCTGCAGGCTCTGTTCCTTATGATGTGATTGCAGCTTTCATCCACTCCCCTGGCTGGACCCATCCCACTGGGGATGACAGCCTGAACACTGGGAGCTGAAAGTCTCTTCTCTGGCGTCACAGGTGATTTATGGGGGCAGACTTTTTTTTTTTTCACATGGACATATTGAAGAGCTGTCAGATCGTGTTGATGAAGTGCTCAGGCTCAGGAGGCACACTGCCCAGGCTGAAGACAGGATGATGGCAGAGCATCCCGCCTGGGCACCTGCCAGCAAGTTCGCTATGCTTTAGCTTGATTTCCCAATCAAAAGCCAGGGATGAGATGGTGAGGATACTAACAGTAGGACTTGCCTCACAGGATTGTTTCAAATAGATGAAACTAATCTACGTAAGATAACAGGGCAAAACCTAGAACATGGCAGACACGTGTTTGGCTCCTAAATTACTCTAAATAGATATCCTATAGGGAAATTATGATACAGTAAAATCACACTATTCAAAAGGATTATTTGCACACAGCAAGCCATAGTCATACTCTGCATTTTTGCAGCATCCCTGAACTAGGGGTGCAGTCATCTCAGAGATTCTGGGGATTAAGGGATGGAGCCTCTGACAAGTGAGCATTTCTCCTCAGGCTTCTCTGTAACCACTGCAGTAGGAGACATCAACCCAGGGTGGGATGGGGGTGGGGGGGTCGTCTAGAGCTCAAAAGAGGCCCCCAGTTCAGCCTGATTGGCTGGGAGTTTCAGGGAAGAGTAAGGCTGTGTTTTCTAGGCGGGTGCATTAGTTTTCTATCACTATGAAAACAGAGCAGCACACAATTAGTGGCTTAAAACTGTAAATGCATTGTCTTTGTGGCAGTCAGAAATCTGAAATGGATCTCAGTGGAGACAGATCACCATGGTGACAGGGTTGAGCTGCTTCCTTCCTTCCGGAGGCTCTTGGGGAGAATCCATTTCCTTGCCATCTCCAGGTTAGAACGCTCCCCCATTCCCTGGATCAGGGCCCCTTCCCTCATCTCCAAAGCCAGCAACTGAGGCAGAGTCCACCTCACATCACACTGCCTTCCTCTCACCTGTCTGCAGCCTCCACCTTCAGTTTAAGGACACCTCTTGCTATTATATTGTCGTATATTAATATTGTTCCCTGATAGCTCAGTTGGTAAAGAATCTGCCTGCAATGCAGGAGACCTGAGTTCAGTCCCCAGGTTCGGAAGATCCCCTGGAGAAGGGAAAGGCTACCCACTTCAGCATTCTGGTCTGGAGAATTCCATGCATTGTATAGTCCATGGGGTCACAAAGAGTTAGACACAATTGAGCAACTTTCACTTCCCTTGGGGCAGGGTAGGGCGGGGCGGTTCATTCCGCTTAGCACTGAATGCTGAGGATCAAACTGGGAAGGAAAGAAGAAACACTACAATAGTAAGGATTGATTTTTTTTTTTTTTTTTAGGTGCAGTGAGGGGCAGGCAGTTCCCTGTCCAAGAATCAAACCTGTGACCCCTGGAGTGGAAGCATTCTCAACCACTAGACCACTAGGTAAGTCCCTGAAAATGCTTTTTAATACACACAGCTACAAAGGGAAAAAAATACCTCCCCTTCCCACACAGTTGAACACAAATGGAAGAAATTCGACTTAGCAAGGCTTTCCAAGATCGCTTGCTTAAAAATTCTCAAATAGGTTAATATTACCAAAATGCCTTCCTGTTAGTTTTTGAGAGAAATACACAGAGTGTAACGAAAGCATCTAGTCATCTGATTACACAATAAATGGGGGAAACTGAGGGATGGTTTCGTCTTTGCTCTGCATAGACCTGTTCACATTCTATCAGCATTAATTTGCAAACCTCATGTCCTTTGTTATTACTTTTTTTGTACTGTCCATTATTCTTATCAGAAAAACAAAATCAGCTTGTACGTCATCAATGAAGTCAATCCAAACTGGAAGAAAAATAAAAACAAAGAGAGTAAAAAGATAATACTGATTGTATTTAAGCTTATCCTGCTCTGGTTTTGCTTTCATATAAATTGTAAGGTTAAACAGTATATACTTAACATTTTAAAAAATCAACACATGGAGTATGTTAAATAATAGTTCACAAACCTTCCATAATACCCCTGACTCCAGTTTTCATTCTTAAGTATAGTTCCCATTAATATTTGGTATGCATCTTTCTTGGTATTTTTTATGCATGCTCATGTACCCATTAAATAATCAGGATGAAAATGTGCATTGCTCTGCAGTGTGGTCTGGTTTGAGATGACAGAGTTGAATTAGGAAACATTTACATCTTTGNAAGAATAAGATAATTTTCAATGACAAAATACAAGATTATTTTATTGGAGTACACTTTGAGTAAATATATGAAATAACATCTTATGTAAGACTGCTGGAAACTTAGAATCAGCCCTTTAAATTACAGCAATCATATTTTGATGAGTTCTAGCATGCATGTTGTAAGCCACATTGAAATTGTGGACCATATTAACATACATGGCTAAGTATAGTTTCCTGAGGGAACCTTTGTTTCCCTCTATAGTAACAACTCCTTTGGGCCCATACATAGGTTAGTGATGAAAATCTAATTGCCCCTTGCCCTCTGTGTACATGACAGACGTGTCTCAGGATGAATCAGATCATAAATGATAGTAAAACTCTGAAGGTTATTCTAGAGACTCCTTCATCATCACTGCAGAAGGATGAAGAGTGAAGATGTATAGGTATATTAAAGGTATTTTGGTTAATTATTTATATTTTAAGGTCTTGATTTCACAGTTCAAGTGAAAGCAGAATACTATATTCCAATACTGTTTCTGAGGAGAATAGCTATTTGAAAATTGGCAATTACTTTAAAAAATTGAAGTATAGTTGATTTATAATATTGTGTTACTTTCAGGTGTATAGCAAAGTGATTCAGTTATATATATTTTTCAGATTATTTTCTATTGCAGGTTATTATAAGATATTCAGTATTGTTCTCTGTTATACAGTAAATCCTTATCTACTTTATCTATGAAAGTGAAAGTGAAGTCAGTCGTGTCCGACTCTTTGCGACCCCATGGACTGTAGCCCACCAGGCTCCTCCCTCCATGGGATTCTCCAGGCAAGAGTACTGGAGTGGGTTACCATTTCCTTATCCAGGGGATCTTCCCGACCCAGGGATCGAACCCAGATCTCCTGCATTCCAGGCAGACGCTTTAACCTCTGAGCCACCAGGGAAGCCCGCTTTATAGATAATAGTATATATATGTTAATCCCAAGCTCTTAATTTGTCCCTTCACCCACCTCCCTTTTCCCTTTGGCAACCACAAGTTTGTTTTCTATGTCTGTGAGTCTGTTTTCCATTTTGTAAATAGATTCATTTGTATTATTTTTTTTTAATTTCACATAAAAGAAATAAAAGCAAAAATAAGCAAATGGGGCCTAATCAAAAGCTTCTGCACAGCCAAGGAAACCATAAACAGGATGAAAATACAACCCTCAGAATGAGAGAAAATATTTGCAAATGGTCCAACCAAAATGGGGTTAATTTCCAAAATACACAGTAACATAAAAAACAACCCAATCAGAAAATGGGCAGAAGGCCTAAATAGACGTTTCTCCAAAGAAGACATACAGATGGCCAACAGGCATGTGAAAAGATGCTCAACACTGCTGATTATTAGAGAAATGCAAATATAAAACCACAATGAGGTACTATTTCACACGGGTAGGATTGGGTACCATCAAAAAGTCTACAAACAATAAATGCTGAAGAGAGTGTGGAGAGAAGGGAACCTTCCTACACTCTTAGTGGGAATGTAAATTGGTGCAGTCACTATGGAGAACTGTGGATGTCCCCTAAAAAACTAACAATAGAACTGACATGTGATCTAGCAGTCCCGCTCCTGAGTATATATCTAGAAAGCACAAGAAGTCTAATTTGAAAAGATACATGTACCCCAGTGTTCACAGCAGCACTGTTTACAACAGCCAAACAAGGAAGCTAAGTGTCCATCAGTGATCAAAGATGTGGAACATATATACAGTGGATTGTTACCCATAAAAAATGAAATAATGTTAGCCATAAAAAATGAAATAATGTCATTTCCAGCGACATGAGCTGGACCTAGAGATTATCACACTAAGTAAATCAGACCGAGAAAGCAATTACTTTTAAGAAGACTATGCATATCTTAAAACATTTGTAAAATGAGAAAATTTATTGGAGGGGGAATATCTTCTTTTTTAACACCAAAAACATTTTGAATTGGGGTATAGCCAATTAACAACATTGTGATAGTTTCAGGTGAACCAGAAAGGGACTCAGCCATCATATACATGTATCCATGGGGGGAGGGTGGCAGTAATATCTTAATGAGNCTTAAAACATTTGTAAAATGAGAAAATGTATTGGAGGGGGAATATCTTCTTTTTTAACACCAAAAACATTTTGAATTGGGGTATAGCCAATTAACAACATTGTGATGGTTTCAGGTGAACCAGAAAGGGACTCAGCCATCATATACATGTATCCATGGGGGGAGGGTGGCAGTAATATCTTAATGAGCTAACCTCTTAGAATGAAATCTGCCACTAAGCTCATGCAAATGCATGATGTCCTCCAAGTCACTGTATATTTTGTTTCTTGGACAATAATTTCATGCCATTCTTGTTGTTTACTTGCAGTGAGCACCATTTCAAATGCATCCAATTAGTTTATCTTCTTTCACAGGTCACCCTTGGTGAAATTGATCCAACCAGCAGGTTGTGTACCAATTAAAGAGCTTATTTATATTGGGCTGGCCAAAACATTCGTTTGGTTGGCCAACCCAGGAGTAACTATCTTTTCTCTCTGCAGTTGCGTTGTGTCTTCTGTGATTTACAATATATCACAGAGTTTTAACTCAAGCTTCCTATAATAAAACTTTGGGGTTACTTATAGAAGAGATGATCTTTTTTTTTTTTTTTTTTAACTACTGACAATAGCTGTAGACTCATAGAATAGCAGATTCAGGTGAAAAGGCCTTTATTTTAGGCTGTCTAATATAGTAGCCCCTAGCAACATGTATCTATTTAAATATACCGTCCTTAAAATTAAATACTAAACATTCAGTTTTTAGTTCAGTAGCTACCTGTAGTTTGTGGCTATTACATTGGACAGGGTAGAGAACATTCCTGTCATCACAAAAAGTCCTAGTCCACAGGTCTATTGGTTCTATATCATTCCTAGATGAGATCTTAAGATCTGTGAAGATCAAAGAGTTAAAATTCCCCTTTATCAAATGTAGCTCTTTGTCCAAAGACAAATGACTTAAGTGCATTTCACTTAAATCACTAAATTTAAAAGGAATCTCATCTGTGTAATTGTGAGTAGATATTCTTGAATGTGGTTATAAAGTGGTTGGGGATTATCCAAAGTCTTTAAATTGGATTTAGGTATATGCTGATGATTTGTAAAATTTTCTGAAATGCATTGGGATATAATTTATATAAGTAAATTTTGTTGTTGTTTTCCAGTCACTAACTCATGTCTGACTCTTTGTGACTCTGTGGACTGTAAGTAAATACATCCATTTTAAGTATAGATTTTCATGAGTTAAACAATGTATATACTAATATAGGTACCAAATCTCAAGATATAGAACATGTCATCACCTCAAAAAGTTCCCTGGAGACCCATTCCAGTCAGACCCTTGCCAATGTCCAGCTTTAGGCAACCACTAATTTGCTGTCAGGATGTATTAGATCTCTGCAGATTCTTTAGGAATTTCATGGATGATCATTTGTAAAGACAATTTTATTTCCTTATTTCTAACAGTTTGCCTTTTGTTCCTTTGTCTAGCCATTATTTCTTTGGCTAGAAGTTCTAGAATAACACTGAAAATAAACTGTTAAGAATGAACATCTTTTATTGTTCCTGAAGCTAGAAGGAAACAGCCAATCTCTCATCATTAAAAATGAATTCAATATCTAGATTTTCCATCCATCAGTCATAGGAATCTGACCTCACACAACTGCAGGAGCTGGTTCAGCAGTGTCTTTAAAAGGCTGTGATCTTTGTATCTGATGCTAGATGTTAAGTCAACAAAAATAAAAGAGGGGAGATTAATGTAAGGCCAGGTGATGATGGACAGGATGGAACCCATAAACCTGAGCTGGAAACTGTGAGACTAGGTTGGAGCCTGTGTGTGTTTGCAATCTTCACCCTTGCAGGAAAAGCTGATACCTAAATGGCATCCAGCTCCCAAATCAAAGAAACTGAAAGAGGATTCGGTAGAAGAGCAGATACTTCAGGTCTGGCCACTGCCACATGAATGGAAAAACCCAGAGTCCCTCTTAACACTGCTTTTGCTACATCCCACACATTGGGATGAGTTGTATTTTCCTTTTGCTTCAGTTCAGTTTTACTTTCCCCTGTGATTTCTTCTCTGATGCATGTGTCATTGAGAAGTATCTTTTTTTCATCTCCTAGTGTTTCCAGATGTTTCAGCTATTACTGATTCCTAGTTTAATTCTATCCTGGTCACAGCAGACGTATGGTTTCTGTTCTTTCAAGGTTGTTAAGCAGTATTACAGCCCAGAACATGGTCTGTCTTGGTGAACATTGCTGTGAGCTTGAAAGGAATGTGACGTCTACAGTTGTTGGATGAATTTGTCCGTAGACTACATTACATCCATTTGATTGATGGTATATTGAGTTTAGTATGTACTTAGTTTAGTATGAAAAGATACATGTACCCCAGTGTTTATAGAAGTGCTGATTACAATTACCAAGATGTGGATACAATTACCAAAATGTGGATGGAAGGTAAATGTCCATTACTAGATGAATGGATAAAGAAGATGTGGCGGGGGGCAGGGCAAGGTGTGTAACATTACTCAGCCTAGAAAAAGAATAAAATTCTACCATTTGCACTAACACAGATGGCCCTAGAGGGTATTATGCTTAGTGAAATAAGTCAGAGAAAGACCAGTACTTATGTTACCATGTATATGTAGAATCTGAAAAATAAATAAATATAACAAAACATTGATAGACTTAACAGATATAGAGAACAAACAAGTAGTTTCCAGTGGGGAGAGGGAGATGGAGAAGGGCCAAGATAGGATTAGGGGTTTAAGAAGTGCAATCTACTATGTATAAAATAAGCTAAAAGGATATATTGTACAGCGCAGGGAATATAACTACCTTATAATAACTTAAAGTGGAGTATAATCCATAAAAATTTTGAATCACTGTGCTGTACATCTGAAACTAATATAAATCAACTATGCTTCAATAGAATAAATTATCATGTAAAGAAATATATCATAGATATTATATAAGATATATGCTATNTCACTAAATTTAAAAGGAATCTCATCTGTGTAATTGTGAGTAGATATTCTTGAATGTGGTTATAAAGTGGTTGGGGATTATCCAAAGTCTTTAAATTGGATTTAGGTATATGCTGATGATTTGTAAAATTTTCTGAAATGCATTGGGATATAATTTATATAAGTAAATTTTGTTGTTGTTTTCCAGTCACTAACTCATGTCTGACTCTTTGTGACTCTGTGGACTGTAAGTAAATACATCCATTTTAAGTATAGATTTTCATGAGTTAAACAATGTATATACTAATATAGGTACCAAATCTCAAGATATAGAACATGTCATCACCTCAAAAAGTTCCCTGGAGACCCATTCCAGTCAGACCCTTGCCAATGTCCAGTTTAGGCAACCACTAATTTGCTGTCAGGATGTATTAGATCTCTGCAGATTCTTTAGGAATTTCATGGATGATCATTTGTAAAGACAATTTTATTTCCTTATTTCTAACAGTTTGCCTTTTGTTCCTTTGTCTAGCCATTATTTCTTTGGCTAGAAGTTCTAGAATAACACTGAAAATAAACTGTTAAGAATGAACATCTTTTATTGTTCCTGAAGCTAGAAGGAAACAGCCAATCTCTCATCATTAAAAATGAATTCAATATCTAGATTTTCCATCCATCAGTCATAGGAATCTGACCTCACACAACTGCAGGAGCTGGTTCAGCAGTGTCTTTAAAAGGCTGTGATCTTTGTATCTGATGCTAGATGTTAAGTCAACAAAAATAAAAGAGGGGAGATTAATGTAAGGCCAGGTGATGATGGACAGGATGGAACCCATAAACCTGAGCTGGAAACTGTGAGACTAGGTTGGAGCCTGTGTGTGTTTGCAATCTTCACCCTTGCAGGAAAAGCTGATACCTAAATGGCATCCAGCTCCCAAATCAAAGAAACTGAAAGAGGATTCGGTAGAAGAGCAGATACTTCAGGTCTGGCCACTGCCACATGAATGGAAAGACCCAGAGTCCCTCTTAACACTGCTTTTGCTACATCCCACACATTGGGATGAGTTGTATTTTCCTTTTGCTTCAGTTCAGTTTTACTTTCCCCTGGGATTTCTTCTCTGATGCATGTGTCATTGAGAAGTATCTTTTTTTCATCTCCTAGTGTTTCCAGATGTTTCAGCTATTACTGATTCCTAGTTTAATTCTATCCTGGTCACAGCAGACGTATGGTTTCTGTTCTTTCAAGGTTGTTAAGCAGTATTACAGCCCAGAACATGGTCTGTCTTGGTGAACATTGCTGTGAGCTTGAAAGGAATGTGACGTCTACAGTTGTTGGATGAATTTGTCCGTAGACTACATTACATCCATTTGATTGATGGTATATTGAGTTTAGTATGTACTTAGTTTAGTATGAAAAGATACATGTACCCCAGTGTTTATAGAAGTGCTGATTACAATTACCAAGATGTGGATACAATTACCAAAATGTGGATGGAAGGTAAATGTCCATTACTAGATGAATGGATAAAGAAGATGTGGCGGGGGGCAGGGCAAGGTGTGTAACATTACTCAGCCTAGAAAAAGAATAAAATTCTACCATTTGCACTAACACAGATGGCCCTAGAGGGTATTATGCTTAGTGAAATAAGTCAGAGAAAGACCAGTACTTATGTTACCATGTATATGTAGAATCTGAAAAATAAATAAATATAACAAAACATTGATAGACTTAACAGATATAGAGAACAAACAAGTAGTTTCCAGTGGGGAGAGGGAGATGGAGAAGGGCCAAGATAGGATTAGGGGTTTAAGAAGTGCAATCTACTATGTATAAAATAAGCTAAAAGGATATATTGTACAGCGCAGGGAATATAACTACCTTATAATAACTTAAAGTGGAGTATAATCCATAAAAATTTTGAATCACTGTGCTGTACATCTGAAACTAATATAAATCAACTATGCTTCAATAGAATAAATTATCATGTAAAGAAATATATCATAGATATTATATAAGATATATGCTATATAAAGATATCATAAAGATGTAAAGATCCCATTATAGGAATAAACTGTAACATATATAGTAATCCTATGGATAAAACTTTGACAAGGTTGAGAGATATACCATATTTCACTTACTATAAATGTACTTTATCTGTGAAATCAAAATACACTTATTGTTTGATANAGCTATTACTGATTCCTAGTTTAATTCTATCCTGGTCACAGCAGACGTATGGTTTCTGTTCTTTCAAGGTTGTTAAGCAGTATTACAGCCCAGAACATGGTCTGTCTTGGTGAACATTGCTGTGAGCTTGAGAGGAATGTGACGTCTACAGTTGTTGGATGAATTTGTCCGTAGACTACATTACATCCATTTGATTGATGGTATATTGAGTAAAGTATGTACTTAGTTTAGTATGAAAAGATACATGTACCCCAGTGTTTATAGAAGTGCTGATTACAATTACCAAGATGTGGATACAATTACCAAAATGTGGATGGAAGGTAAATGTCCATTACTAGATGAATGGATAAAG
Source organism: Raphicerus campestris (assembly GCA_006410735.1). NCBI lineage: Eukaryota > Metazoa > Chordata > Mammalia > Artiodactyla > Bovidae > Raphicerus > Raphicerus campestris. The sequence goes on along the minus strand of SJYW01044833.1, from coordinate 348,943 downwards.
AAGATGTGGCGGGGGGCAGGGCAAGGTGTGTAACATTACTCAGCCTAGAAAAAGAATAAAATTCTACCATTTGCACTAACACAGATGGCCCTAGAGGGTATTATGCTTAGTGAAATAAGTCAGAGAAAGACCAGTACTTATGTTACCATGTATATGTAGAATCTGAAAAATAAATAAATATAACAAAACATTGATAGACTTAACAGATATAGAGAACAAACAAGTGGTTTCCAGTGGGGAGAGGGAGATGGAGAAGGGCCAAGATAGGATTAGGGGTTTAAGAAGTGCAATCTACTATGTATAAAATAAGCTAAAAGGATATATTGTACAGCGCAGGGAATATAACTACCTTATAATAACTTAAAGTGGAGTATAATCCATAAAAATTTTGAATCACTGTGCTGTACATCTGAAACTAATATAAATCAACTATGCTTCAATAGAATAAATTATCATGTAAAGAAATATATCATAGATATTATATAAGATATATGCTATATAAAGATATCATAAAGATGTAAAGATCCCATTATAGGAATAAACTGTAACATATATAGTAATCCTATGGATAAAACTTTGACAAGGTTGAGAGATATACCATATTTCACTTACTATAAATGTACTTTATCTGTGAAATCAAAATACACTTATTGTTTGATATTTTCTTTTTTAGTGGTAGAAAATAGTACAATATTGTTTCCTTCAGTTTGATGAAATATGGCAAAAGATGCCTTGAATTAAATAGCCAAACATTCTGTATTTTTTAAAAAAAAGAGCAATTGAGAAAGGAGACTGTTTCTTTACAAAAGAAATGTTTAAATATGTCTAAATAAGATTGCTAAATTATGTATAAGGCTGGCTGTCTAAAGGCTAGTAAATCATATTATCAATATTTTGTGGCTTACCTCTAACTTTATTGGGCTGTAAACTGCTTGCACATTTATTGGTTGTGGACTGTTAATCAAATATCCTGTGACCGCAAAGTTACACCTCCAAGAGTTTCAGGTAAGAGGCCAGCAGAATTCTTAGGAAATGCTCTGACATGGTGAAACAGTGATCATTGCTTTCTCGCTTTCTAGATGCAGCCCCACAGGCCACCGTGTTCTCTCTCCCGAGAAGCATCCTGGGTTCAGAGGGACACAGTGGTAACTTTCATCTGCTGCACAGCCTCACCGGAGGTTTATTTACAATGTACAACCCAGACACGCCAGCTGCCGCATACTAAAAGGATGTCCTAGGTAAGAAATCAGTGTACCACAGTCCCAGAAGACCCTCATTTATCTTCCAGCCAGTAAATTCCATCTCGATGTTTAAAGGACAGAACTGCCTGAGTCGTCCCCCAAAGCAAGAGGAAACGGTTACAGACCCACGGCTAACCCCTTCTTACCCAAAGTGAAAAGTAAAAGTGCTAGTCTCTCAGTTGTGCCTGACCCCCATGGAAGCAGTAGCCCACCAGGCTCCTCTGTGCATGGAATTCTCCAGGCAAGAATACTGGAGTAGGTAGCCATTCCCTTCTCCGGGGCATCTTCCTGACCCAGGCGTCCGATAAATAATGCTTCCAGGAATTATCTAGCGCTGGTTTTGGGTGGTGGTAAGTGATAACTTTTTTTAAGGCAAAAATCACAATTTTTATACAGATATATAAAAATCTGTGATCTGTATTCTTTCCATAATTCAAGCCAGCAAAATGTTCCATTGGTTCAAAGGAGAATTCAAATACCCATCTACAGGCAATCAGGAATGCTGAAATGAATTTATAAGTGAATGGTAGTCAACATTTACAGGAGAGTAATCAATTGCATTCCACAAGATTAAATTCATTAGCATTTCTATAGAAAAATAATTTATAGTACTATACATTTCCTTCTACATCCAGAGTTATAAATAGCTCAAAAATACTTAATTAGAAGACATGGAAAGATGAGCTAGACAGAAACCCAGTAATCATCTATGCGGGTGGGTGAGCATTGCAAAATGTTTCACAGGTTTTCCTGACAGTGGCCCCTTTTATCAAGTATTTACCTAGAGGTGGATTTGCTGGATCAGGGGGATTCCTATGTTCAGGTTTAGTGGATACAGAGAGATATTTATTTCTCAGGTGATTGTGACAGTTTATCTGCTCGCAGCCATGTAAAGTTCTTTCTATGTTCTTGATAATTCGGAAGCTCCGAACCTTAGTTCGGTTCTACAGAGGATTCGTGTTTACATGGCCTCATTGGGAGTTCTCGTGCATTCCAAACCATTGCAGGTGGCGACCAGGCTCTGAGCTCAGCTCCGCAGCGAGAAAGGTCTGGAGGTGGGGATGAGGGTGCAGTGAGGGGGGAACACAGGCGACGTGTGTGTGTCAGATGGCTTTACCCAGAGGAAAAGTCAGCTCTCTTATCTTTGGGACAGGAGGTTGATTTCTAACCAGGAGCAAAGCACGTATCAAAATTAGGCCCCCTCTCATCGCTCAGAAATTGGGCAGTGACGGACGCTGTCTCCCTCCACATTCTTAAAGAGCTAGGTGGTAAAATTGCTGAGAGGCTTTTAAAGGGATTTATATCTCAAAGAGGCAGAAAAAAAAATGTACAAGTTTTCTGACATACACATTCTAGAAAAGGGAGGTCTGGTGTCTAGAGTCTGGAAAATCCTGTGTGGAGTCAGGGTAACATTAAGGCCATCTTGGCTCATATAGTCAAGTTTCTTAAAAAGCACTGGAACAGTCATATAAAAGGGCTGTATATTACAATTGTACAGGAAAATAGAATCCATAGGGTGTGTGTGTTTTCGGAGAGCCTGGTTGATGAAACAGACGCAGAAGTAGAGAACACGTGTGTGGATGCCAAGGAGGGGGAGGGGCGTGGATGCATTGGGCGCTTGGGCTGACAGGCACACGACTGTGTGCAACAGGTGACCAGGAACTCGGTGCTCTGGGGTGGCCTGAATGGGCAGGGAGTCTAAAGAAAGAGGGCGTGTGTGCGTACCTGTAACTGACTTGCTGTACAGCGGAAACTGACAACACCGGAGCAACTACGCTCCAATAAAAAAACACCCTGATGAGGGCAGTGACTGAGCGCTGGCAGCCGGAAACCTGCAGGGTAAGCTGCGCACCCAGGGAAGAGTGGCTGCTGACCTTGTGCCTGAAGGCCAGCTCCTGGCAGAAGCCCCTCTTCTTCNCCGAACCTTAGTTCGGTTCTACAGAGGATTCGTGTTTACATGGCCTCATTGGGAGTTCTCGTGCATTCCAAACCATTGCAGGTGGCGACCAGGCTCTGAGCTCAGCTCCGCAGCGAGAAAGGTCTGGAGGTGGGGATGAGGGTGCAGTGAGGGGGGAACACAGGCGACGTGTGTGTGTCAGATGGCTTTACCCAGAGGAAAAGTCAGCTCTCTTATCTTTGGGACAGGAGGTTGATTTCTAACCAGGAGCAAAGCACGTATCAAAATTAGGCCCCCTCTCATCGCTCAGAAATTGGGCAGTGACAGACGCTGTCTCCCTCCACATTCTTAAAGAGCTAGGTGGTAAAATTGCTGAGAGGCTTTTAAAGGGATTTATATCTCAAAGAGGCAGAAAAAAAAATGTACAAGTTTTCTGACATACACATTCTAGAAAAGGGAGGTCTGGTGTCTAGAGTCTGGAAAATCCTGTGTGGAGTCAGGGTAACATTAAGGCCATCTTGGCTCATATAGTCAAGTTTCTTAAAAAGCACTGGAACAGTCATATAAAAGGGCTGTATATTACAATTGTACAGGAAAATAGAATCCATAGGGTGTGTGTGTTTTCGGAGAGCCTGGTTGATGAAACAGACGCAGAAGTAGAGAACACGTGTGTGGATGCCAAGGAGGGGGAGGGGCGTGGATGCATTGGGCGCTTGGGCTGACAGGCACACGACTGTGTGCAACAGGTGACCAGGAACTCGGTGCTCTGGGGTGGCCTGAATGGGCAGGGAGTCTAAAGAAAGAGGGCGTGTGTGCGTACCTGTAACTGACTTGCTGTACAGCGGAAACTGACAACACCGGAGCAACTACGCTCCAATAAAAAAACACCCTGATGAGGGCAGTGACTGAGCGCTGGCAGCCGGAAACCTGCAGGGTAAGCTGCGCACCCAGGGAAGAGTGGCTGCTGACCTTGTGCCTGAAGGCCAGCTCCTGGCAGAAGCCCCTCTTCTTCGGGAGACCCCAGTCTTTTCCTCTTAAGGCTTTCTGACTGAGTGAAGGAGGCCCACTCACATCATGGAGGATAATCTGCTTTACTCACATTCTACCAGTTTAAATGCTAATCTCACCTGAAAACTATCTTCATGGCAGCATCTAGACTGACTGTATAACCAGAATTATCTGGGCACCATGACCTCACCAAGCTGACACATGAAATCAATGGTCACAGGCGGTGGGCCTGGCACACAGAGAAGCCCTCTAACAAGCCCTGTGGCGTCCTGACGCCTTTCTGGAGAGTGAGTGTCTCTGAGAGGCATTCTCCTGCCACTTTTATTGAGTGCATCAGTTACGTAATGGGGGAAATTCAGATAATTGGACACCAACTAGGTTCCGGTGCGTTTGTAAAGTTTCAAAGAAGCAGAAACAATCACCATTTTCCCTTTCTGGATAATGAGGCTGGCTTTGAAATATATGAATATCAGAAGAGTGTCCTGAGGCAAAGAAGATACACCACTCTTTAAGGAAAGGGTCCAATTTGGGAGCAAGAACTATGCTTCATTGGCGTACAGGTAAGAAGAGTCTGACCTTCTGATGATAAGAGTGTATTATTTCCGTAGCAGCAGGGGACCCAGCACACAGTCTGAGAAGTAAAGAGATTTGCAATTTACATTTTCACTGTGATATGGGGGAAAAAAAGAGGTGTGGAAATAGAGCTTTCTTTAGAGTTAGCCTACACACCTACAACCCATGATAAGAATTAGACGTAGTTAGCCCTGGAAATGATAAGTTTAGATACTGTGCAGTGCTCAGTACTTTGGGAGAGAAGGAGATAGGAGAATAAAATAGGAAGATGCATTCAAGCACTAAATAGAGATGTTAAGAAAAGCTTGCAGCAGATGAAGTTATTATTCACCTGATGTGTTGCTATCTCTCAGATCATTGGATACACCTTAAAATGCAAATTGCTCCTTTCTAGATACTGGCAATTTTTTTTCCCTCTCTCTTCAGAAGTTAATTTTGGTTTTCTACTCAGGGCCCTGTTTTTCAACTGCCAAAGCCCTATATAAAGGTAGAGTTGTTTTAATCCATTCCCACAGGTTCCTCCTGCTCTTGGAGCCTATATTGTCCTTTACTGTTTAGTTCTGAAGAGTCTACTGGTAACACTGGCTTCTAATAAAGAGGAAGTTAAACTGATCTACACACAGATTCATACTGTGTGGAAACATACTTGCTAGCTGTTTGATCATGGGCGTAATAACAAAGAATTCTGACTCTAATTTTCAGAGTCCTGGTTTTAATTCTTATGTAATAATGAACAGTTGCAGAAGAGGCCACTTGAAAATGGCACTTCGGCATAAGGATTCATTTGAGCTGATGGCAACAGAGAGCAGGCAGACACAAGAAGAGCTCTCTGTCTTCCCCCATGTGCCTGAAAGCAGGACATAAATTTGTAAAGGTGTACTGTCTCCTCTCTACCAGGAAGGACAGAAGTTAATCACCTACAACAACTCTGAACTCCAGACCAGAGATAGCACCAGAGGAGTCTACACAATAAAGTGACTGATCACCCTTATCTTCCATTATTTCCCCATATATTTATCTTGCTACAATTGCTGCCCTGGACACTCAAAGTCCTTTTCTTTTGTCCTATCACTTCTCTAAAAATTTATCGATCCTTTGTTAAGATGCCAAGTAAGCTCAAGTTCTAACCAGCCCTTTGAGTTACTTATCTCTAAGTGCTGCCTCGGGTATGAGAGACACACGTGTTAATAAACTTCTGTTTTTCTTTTGTGGATCTGTTAGGGGGAACACTGAAGGAAACCACCCCCCTTGGCCAGGAAAGATAGTAGCCACTTGCACAAGGATTCTTAACAACAGGAAGACCTGGGAAGGAATGTGGAACTAACAAGCTTCTACCAACTGGGAGAATTCAGGAATGGCGCAAAGGAGACACCACCTGTCCTACCTACCAACCTCCCAGAATCCTCCTTGCTGGACTCCATCTGGCTGAGTGATGGGTGCACCGCCAGGCAGGACCCTGAGTCAGTGATTGGCCGGAAACAACCTGGAAAGCAATCCCAATACCGTAAAACCCAAGACCGTGAGCCAGGGGGCAGAGCCATCCTCCTGGGCTCTCCTTCCCAACAGAGTCTCTAGCTTTGTCAGCCCCTGTGTCTCCTAGAACAATCCATTTCCAAGTGTTAGACAAGAGCCCCCTCTTGTCCTGGAAGGGATCCACCTTCCTGCAAAAGATCTATCTTTGCAGGGCCCTAGAGAACCAAGGAGGGTGGGGGGAAAGGTTTTGATCCTTTCCCTACAATAATAGAGCATGCTGTTACAAATGTTAATACTTTTTCCTCCTCTATTCTATTTTCTAATACACTCTTCCCCCCCACCCACTTATAATGCTAAATATTTAATTCTTTGAGTTTATAAAAACACCTCATTTGCTATATTTCCTAGATTCTAAAAACTTAGCAATAGTATACCTTATTTTTTTCTGAAATGTTATAAAATTTATAAACTAAATATAAGTTATGGGATCAAATGTGATATTAGGCCATAAAACTAAAAGTGATATAATTTATACATCTATGCATGTGCATAAAACTATGAAGTAAAGCAAGTTAATGAAAAAGGGGATGTGTCAATGGAAAGAGTGGATTTGATTTCTTGAAATGAGAAAGAGGTTTCTCTTTTATTATTACATTTACATATACATATACTTCATAAACATATAAAGTTTATAATGCATGTACTTTGTAAATTTATACATATATGTATGTATACACATGGCATCTCTGTATCATTTGTGAAGACATCAGTTTGTGCTGGCTGATTTCTGATTTAGACTGAGCATGGGCTATTACTGTCTTTGGAGATGATCTTCTTTAGTCATTGTTTATGTAACTCATGGATTGAATGGCTTTTGAAATAGACTTTCTCTAACTTAGTTGGGAACAAACACTTTTGACAAGATTATATCCTATTACTTCCCCAAGATCAATCTACTGGAAAGCTTGCTTTAAATTATAATTGTGTAAAAGAAAAAATTTTCCCTTAGAGCAGCACTTGCCTGGGAGACATCAAAATGAAAACTATTTCACTAAATTTCTAACCAGCTAGCATTGTTCAAGTATCGTCAACTTTGAGTGACCCCACTATGAACGAGAGCCTGGCCTGGAAGGAGAGCTTTCAGTCCTTCATCAGAATGCCCACTGGAGAATCCTGTTCTAAACCTTTCAAATCCAGGGCTTTCCCCCGTCTAAGTACTCAGGGAAAATTCTTCGCTGGTATGTCTTTGAAGCTGACAAATAAAACAAACCCAACTTTAAACTTGTCTTGTTTTGTCCTTTACTGGTTCCAGAGGGTATTGCAATTATCTTGAAACCTAGGTTCAGGATACTTATTTAATTTTTTGTTTATTTAAATCTGAAAATATGCTTGAGAGAATGAAGCTCAAGTAATATTCAGTCAATATTTTATTTGATATTAACTCTTCTGATGAATCACCTTTTAAAATAATTTCTTAGAACAATAGTCCTATGTCTGATGTTTTTATGTCAATACAAAAAAGGCAAACTGAATTTTTTTCTCTTTTCTTTTGCCTCCTTTTATTTTCTGTTCTCATGACTATAGTAACACTAGTGGTTTGCAAATGAGGTTTGCTTGTTTGTTTGTTGTAGTTTCAGCTTCTTTAAAAAATCCCTTGCCAAACCTTGGCCTGCTCCTCTGCTGCCTAGAGTGCACATCATGAATGTATCCAACTGAGCTCAATTATGTCAAACAAAGCAAAGAGAACTTGGGAGGTGCTTTTTTTATCCACACCTGCTTCTCCAAAAAAGGAAATAAATTGGAGTAGTCTTTTCAAGGACTCACTGTGGGCTGTCTGTGAGAATGTGGGTATATTTTCTTAACAAACTGGTAATCCATCCTCCATCTAAATTGGTTGAACACTACAACCATCATTGTTTCCATTTCATTTAATGCTCATAAAAATGAATTCACTTGAATTCAATGGCTGTAGGCTCAGAACATTTGCAGTATATTTGTGCTGGACCATAAGACAGATCTCTTCATTATTTTTATTCTCATTTTATGAAAGAACATTTACACAGGAATAAAGAAGGTAAAGAAAAATGCTCAGAATTCCATCATGAATTAAATTATTTTCAAATTTCTTCCAACTCCAAGCTCACATACTAATTTTATACAGCTATCATCAATGCTTTTATATGATTATGTTAAGCATTTTTGCCATTACTGTACATTTTATAATGATATTGAGTGGATTCATAATATTATACCAAGCAAGAGTTTCCTAACCACACTTTCATTCTAGGTAGTGGAAATTTAAGCTATTCCTGTTTAAAACAAATTACTGCAGTTCAAATAACAAATGCTAGAGAGGGTATGGAGAAAAGGGAACTCTCCTGCACTACTGGGAATCCAAGTTAGTGTAGCCACTATGGAGAACAGTATGGAGGGTCTTTAAAAAACTACAGAGTTGCCATATGATCGAGAAGTTCCGCTCCTGGGCATACATCCAGACAAAAGTATAATTAGAAAGAGGCATGCAGCCCTATCCACAATAGCCAAGACATGAAAGCAACCTAAACGTCCATTGACAGATGAATGGATAAGCAAGGTGCGCATACGGACAGTGGAGCACTCAGACATAAAGAATGAAACCGTGCCATGTGCAGCACCATGAACGCAACCAGAGACTGTCATACTAAGCATGTCAGAAAGACAGAGGAGCACCATACGATGCCACTCAGACATGGAATCTGAAGTATGGCGCAGACGAGCCTATCTGCAAAACAGACACGCTCACAGAGAACAGACTTGGGGTTGCCAAGGGAGAAGTGGGCATGGGACAGGATGGACTGAGAGTCTGGGATTAGCAGATGTGGACTAGAACACAGAGACTGGGCAGACGGCAAAGTCCTACCGCACAGCGCAGGGGACTATAGCCAATCTCCTGGAATAGACCACAATATGAATAGTTTATGATGTATATATATGTGCATGTCTGCCAAGTTGCTTCAGTCATGTCCGACTGTGACCCTATGGACCAGTCCACCAGTCTCCTCTGTCCCTGGGATTCTCCAGGCAAGAATACCGGCGTGGGTTGCCATGCCCTCCTCCAGGGGATCTTTCTGACCCAGGGATCAAAGCTGCTTCTCTAATGTCTCTGGCAGTGGCAGGTGGGTTCTTTACCACTGGCGCCACCTGGGAAGCCCCATATATGTGCAGAGATGAGTTATTTTCCTATACAGCAGAAATTAGCACACTATTTTAAGTCAACTCTACTTCAATAAAAATAAAGTGTAGTTGAACAGTGATGTGAATAGATTTTTCTCATTTTATTACAAATAAATTTTACATGTTGACATTTTTAGATCTAATACTATAATACTTCTCTAATGACTCCTGCTATAAGCATATTCTAGTTACATAAACATTTCTGAATGATTTGGGTATAATTTATAGGCATCACCTCTCCTTTTTAACAATAAATTCAGTGAATATTTCCTAAAATATGGATTTTCTCATGTAATCACAGTATATTTATCAAAATCAGGGTACTTAATCCTACCCAACACCATTATATATTCCACAGTTCAAGTTGCACAGCACCAGTTGGCCTAATCATATCCCTCATAATAATTTTCTTGGTCCAAGTCCAATCCAGAATCAATTTTCAGCTTTTTTTTTTTTTTTTGAACATGCAGTTTGCTGGATCTTGGTTCCCAGACCAGGGATTGAACCCAGGCCCCCTGCAGTAGAAGTGTGGAGTCTTAGCTACTGGACCACCAGGGACTTCCTAGAAGCCTTTCTTTTCTTCACTTTTAATATTTTTGAAGAACATAAGCCAATTATCTAAGGTCCTTCAAGTTATATTCTCCTGATGTTTCCTCAGGACTAGACCTAAGAGTGGTGCGTTCTTGGCAAAAGCATCACAGATGCGATGCCGTGTTCTTCCTAAGGTGTTATTTTGAAAGGCACAAAAGTCAGTCTGTCCATTAATGGGTGATGCTAAACTGATCACTTCAGTAGGTGGCATCTATCAGGTTTTTTCCCTATAACGTTACTCTTTTTTTTCTTTGTGATTAATTAGTAATTCAAAGGAGATACTGTGAGATTATGTAAATACTCTGTTCATTAAAATTTCACCCACTATTTTTAGCATCTATTAATGATCTTGCCTGAATCAATCATTTGCATGATGGTGGCAGAAAGGTGATTTTATAATAAAGTGTTATTTCTATGTTTCTTAGTCTTCTATACACAGGCGTTTTCTCTTTCCCCCATTCATTTATTTATATCAGTATAGACTCATATTTACATATTTTATTCTCTGGATTGTTTTACTATCATTATTCTGGTGCTCAGATTTTGTCACAGGGAGCCCCTTCAAACTGACTCGTGACATGTCCCCCTGACAGTGTAAACATTGATTTGATTATTTATTTATTTGCACAATAAGATGTCCAAGGCTTATCCTGCACTTTCCCTACCCGACCCTAAAATCAGCCGTTTCTAAGAGACTCCTTGTACAACCGAGGCTATAGAAACCAAGGCTGGTACTTGGGAAGGACAGTGAAAAATCTGTGCCATGACCCACGTCCTCTCAGCCCCCAGGAAACACACACACTATTCTGTGTGGGGCAGCTGAAAATACAAGATTCCCTCTCAGCCAACAGGCTGAAATACAGCTCACTGCAAAAGGCATAAGACATGACGATTTCTAACTGCCTTTAGCTCTTGGTTCCAGAGGCTCTTTTCCTGAAACGAATGGCGGAAAAGACCAGGACCCCCTTCTCCTGCAGCAGCTTTAGCATGCTTGCCCCATCCTTCTCTTCAGGTGGAATTCCCATGCCAAGCTCACGAAGTCAACCTCAGGACCCGCTTTGAGAGGTGTCATAAGGGAGAAGGGGCTCCTGTCCTTACCCCCTGCTCCTGATCTGTGGTCAGGGGTTCTGTCAGGGACAAAGGCAGCCGCTATAGCTGGGCTCCACTGTTCTGCCTGCGGGGACTGGTGTGTTTAGAAAAGAACATGGAGAGGTCCACACCTAAAGAGAGATGAAGCAATGGAGATCCTGGTGAAGGGTGTTTAAGAGGAAGCCTGGGGCTCCTTGATCAGGGTGGCCACAACCAAAGTGTCAGAGCCCTTAGAAGTTTCACGGGGAGGAGCAAGGATCTGGGCTTCCCAGTCAGCCCTGGTGGGTGAGAAGGCCGTGGACACACATGGGCCAGGCAGCACCACTGGGGATCAGTGAGAACACTGTGTCATTCCCCACCCCACACAGACCCGCCACCGGGACAGAAGCCTCACTGCGACTCAGGATCAAGCACAGCTCTGAGCAAACCCGGGCTGAGCAATTAGCAACCTGACCCAGGGGCAACCCTTAGGAAGCCAGGCTTCAAAGAAAATCGTGACAATCCCAGGCAACGGGGAATATTGCATGAACGGCCAAGACGGCTGCCCTTCTAGGAGTGACTGGAGAGGACTTCCAAGCTACTGGTCTGAATAGAGAGAAAAACAGACTATACCATTAGCCTCTAAGGCATACACACAGGAAGTGGGAGAGGCTAAAAGCCAGCTAGCCTAGAGGGCATAGGACAACCTCTGAGAAAAACGTGACTCATGCCAGCTCAGCGGTAATGCTTAAGCAGTGTTTAACAAAATCCAACCTTGGACTGCAAGGATATCAAACCAGTCAATCTTAAAGGAAACCAGTTCTGAATATTCAATGGGAGGACTGATACTGAAGCTCCAATAGTTTGGCCACCTGATATGAAGAACTGACTCAATGGAAAAGACCCTGATGCTGGGAAAGATTGAAGGTGGGAGGAGAAGGGGACGACAGAGGATGAGATGGTTGGATAGCATCACTAACTTGATGGTTGTGAGTTTAAGCAAGCTCCAGGAGTTAGTGATGGAGAGGGAAGCCTGGTGTGCTCTGGTCCATGGGGTCACAAACAGTCAGATATGACTGAGCAACTGAACTGAACTGAACTGAATACCTTTCAGATTAAAATATAAGGTTTTTTTTTTTCTAAATCTGATCACAGACATTAGACATTATGGATATTAGATATTATAACTGTGAAAAAAGCACCAAAAATCACCTTAAAATATTAAAAGAAGATATGATGAAAATAGGGGCTTCCCAGGTGGCTCTAATGGTAAAGAATGTGCCTGCCAATGCAGGAGACTTAACAGATCCCTGGGTCAGGAAGATCCCCTGGAGAAGGGAATGGCAAGCCATTCCAGTATTCTTGCCTGGAGAATCCCGTGGACAGAGGAGCCTGACGGGCTGCAGTCCATGGAGTCACACAGAGTCAGACGTGACTGAAGTGACTTTGCACACACACATGATGATAATATCTCATCAAATAGATAATACGACTTATTTTTTAAAAAGGATTGGAAACTCTGAAGTCGAAAAGTATAAGAACTGAAGTTAAAAACTCATAAGAGAAAAGACAATGTCAAAAGAATAAACTGAGGGAAAATATTTGCAAAATACACATCTGATAAAGGACTGTTACTCCAAATATACATAGAACTCTTAAAACTCAACAGTAAAACAACAATAAAAAAAAANCCCCTGCAGTAGAAGTGTGGAGTCTTAGCTACTGGACCACCAGGGACTTCCTAGAAGCCTTTCTTTTCTTCACTTTTAATATTTTTGAAGAACATAAGCCAATTATCTAAGGTCCTTCAAGTTATATTCTCCTGATGTTTCCTCAGGACTAGACCTAAGAGTGGTGCGTTCTTGGCAAAAGCATCACAGATGCGATGCCGTGTTCTTCCTAAGGTGTTATTTTGAAAGGCACAAAAGTCAGTCTGTCCATTAATGGGTAATGCTAAACTGATCACTTCAGTAGGTGGCATCTATCAGGTTTTTTCCCTATAACGTTACTCTTTTTTTTCTTTGTGATTAATTAGTAATTCAAAGGAGATACTGTGAGATTATGTAAATACTCTGTTCATTAAAATTTCACCCACTATTTTTAGCATCTATTAATGATCTTGCCTGAATCAATCATTTGCATGATGGTGGCAGAAAGGTGATTTTATAATAAAGTGTTATTTCTATGTTTCTTAGTCTTCTATACACAGGCGTTTTCTCTTTCCCCCATTCATTTATTTATATCAGTATAGACTCATATTTACATATTTTATTCTCTGGATTGTTTTACTATCATTATTCTGGTGCTCAGATTTTGTCACAGGGAGCCCCTTCAAACTGACTCGTGACATGTCCCCCTGACAGTGTAAACATTGATTTGATTATTTATTTATTTGCACAATAAGATGTCCAAGGCTTATCCTGCACTTTCCCTACCCGACCCTAAAATCAGCCGTTTCTAAGAGACTCCTTGTACAACCGAGGCTATAGAAACCAAGGCTGGTACTTGGGAAGGACAGTGAAAAATCTGTGCCATGACCCACGTCCTCTCAGCCCCCAGGAAACACACACACTATTCTGTGTGGGGCAGCTGAAAATACAAGATTCCCTCTCAGCCAACAGGCTGAAATACAGCTCACTGCAAAAGGCATAAGACATGACGATTTCTAACTGCCTTTAGCTCTTGGTTCCAGAGGCTCTTTTCCTGAAACGAATGGCGGAAAAGACCAGGACCCCCTTCTCCTGCAGCAGCTTTAGCATGCTTGCCCCATCCTTCTCTTCAGGTGGAATTCCCATGCCAAGCTCACGAAGTCAACCTCAGGACCCGCTTTGAGAGGTGTCATAAGGGAGAAGGGGCTCCTGTCCTTACCCCCTGCTCCTGATCTGTGGTCAGGGGTTCTGTCAGGGACAAAGGCAGCCGCTATAGCTGGGCTCCACTGTTCTGCCTGCGGGGACTGGTGTGTTTAGAAAAGAACATGGAGAGGTCCACACCTAAAGAGAGATGAAGCAATGGAGATCCTGGTGAAGGGTGTTTAAGAGGAAGCCTGGGGCTCCTTGATCAGGGTGGCCACAACCAAAGTGTCAGAGCCCTTAGAAGTTTCACGGGGAGGAGCAAGGATCTGGGCTTCCCAGTCAGCCCTGGTGGGTGAGAAGGCCGTGGACACACATGGGCCAGGCAGCACCACTGGGGATCAGTGAGAACACTGTGTCATTCCCCACCCCACACAGACCCGCCACCGGGACAGAAGCCTCACTGCGACTCAGGATCAAGCACAGCTCTGAGCAAACCCGGGCTGAGCAATTAGCAACCTGACCCAGGGGCAACCCTTAGGAAGCCAGGCTTCAAAGAAAATCGTGACAATCCCAGGCAACGGGGAATATTGCATGAACGGCCAAGACGGCTGCCCTTCTAGGAGTGACTGGAGAGGACTTCCAAGCTACTGGTCTGAATAGAGAGAAAAACAGACTATACCATTAGCCTCTAAGGCATACACACAGGAAGTGGGAGAGGCTAAAAGCCAGCTAGCCTAGAGGGCATAGGACAACCTCTGAGAAAAACGTGACTCATGCCAGCTCAGCGGTAATGCTTAAGCAGTGTTTGACAAAATCCAACCTTGGACTGCAAGGATATCAAACCAGTCAATCTTAAAGGAAACCAGTTCTGAATATTCAATGGGAGGACTGATACTGAAGCTCCAATAGTTTGGCCACCTGATATGAAGAACTGACTCAATGGAAAAGACCCTGATGCTGGGAAAGATTGAAGGTGGGAGGAGAAGGGGACGACAGAGGATGAGATGGTTGGATAGCATCACTAACTTGATGGTTGTGAGTTTAAGCAAGCTCCAGGAGTTAGTGATGGAGAGGGAAGCCTGGTGTGCTCTGGTCCATGGGGTCACAAACAGTCAGATATGACTGAGCACTAAGCAACTGAACTGAACTGAACTGAATACCTTTCAGATTAAAATATAAGGTTTTTTTTTTTTTTCTAAATCTGATCACAGACATCAGACATTATGGATATTAGATATTATAACTGTGAAAAAAGCACCAAAAATCACCTTAAAATATTAAAAGAAGATATGATGAAAATAGGGGCTTCCCAGGTGGCTCTAATGGTAAAGAATGTGCCTGCCAATGCAGGAGACTTAACAGATCCCTGGGTCAGGAAGATCCCCTGGAGAAGGGAATGGCAAGCCATTCCAGTATTCTTGCCTGGAGAATCCCGTGGACAGAGGAGCCTGACGGGCTGCAGTCCATGGAGTCACACAGAGTCAGACGTGACTGAAGTGACTTTGCACACACACATGATGATAATATCTCATCAAATAAATAATACGACTTATTTTTTAAAAAGGATTGGAAACTCTGAAGTCGAAAAGTATAAGAACTGAAGTTAAAAACTCATAAGAGAAAAGACAATGTCAAAAGAATAAACTGAGGGAAAATATTTGCAAAATACACATCTGATAAAGGACTGTTACTCCAAATATACATAGAACTCTTAAAACTCAACAGTAAAACAACAATAAAAAAAAACCTGATTAAAAAATAGGCCAAAGTAATTAACAGACATCTCAGCAAAGAAGATGTACAGATGGTAAATAAGCATATCAAAAGATATTCCACATCGTGTCATCTGGGAAATGCAGACAAACCTACTAGAATGCCCCAGATTCAGAACACTGACACCACCAAATCCTGGTGCGAACCAGGGCCTCAGCGCCTCTCATTCACACTGGTGGGTGTGCAGAAGGGCACAGCCCCTGTGGGGGACAGCTGGGCAGGCCCTTTCAAAGCTGAACCTCCGCCACGACCAGCGGCTATATGCCAATAGAATGGACAACCGAGAAGAAACCGACAAACCCTTAGAAAGGCACAGCCTTCCAAGACTGAACCAGGGAGAAAGGAAATATGAACGGGCTACTCACCAGTGCAGAAACGGAAACTGTGACTTTAAAACTTCCAGCAAACGAAAGTTCAGAACCAGATGGCGTCTCCAGCGAATTCTAACAAATATTTAGAGAAGCGGTAACACCTATCCTTCTGAAACTATTCCAAAAAATTGCAGAGGAAGGAACATGCCCAAGCTCATTCTATGAGGCCACCATCACCCTGATACCAAAACCAAAGATATCACAAAAAAAGAAAATTTCAGAGCAAGCATAGATGTAAAAATCCTCAACAAGGTATCAATACTAGCCAACTGAATCCAACAATACATTAGAATGATCATACACCATGATCAAGCAGGAGTTATCCCAGGGATGCAAAGAATTTTTGAACATTTGCTAATCAATCAGTGTGATAAACAACATCGACTGAGTGTAACAACCATATGATCATCTCAATAAATGCCAAAAAGGCTTTTGACAAAATTGAACACTCATTTATGACAAAAACCCTCCAGAAAGTGGGAATAGAAGGAACTTCCTCAATGTAATAAAGGCCATATGTGACAAACCCACAGGTAACATCACTCTCAATGGTAAAAGCTGAAAGCATTCCCCATAAGATGAGGAACAAGATAAGGATATCCACTCTCAAACTGTTATTCAACACAGAGTTGAAAGTTCCAACCACGGCAGTCACAGAAGAAAACTAAAATGGATCCGAGTTGCAAAGGAAATAAAACCATCACTGTTTGCATATGACATGATACTGTACAAAGAAAATCCTAAAGATGTCATCAGAAAACTGCCAGAGCTAATCAATGAATTTAGTAAAGCCGCAGGATACAAAATTAAATATGCAGAAATCTCTTGCATTCCTATACACTAATAATGACAGATAAGAAAGAGAAGTCAAGGAAACTATCCCATTTACCTTTGCAACAAAAAGAATAAAATACCTAGGAATAAATCTGCCTAAGGAAACAAAAGACGTGTATGCAGAAAGCTGGAAGAAACTGATGAAAGAAATCAAAGATAACACAAACAGATGGAGAGATATGGCATGTTCTTGGACTGAGAGAATCGATATTGTGAAAATTAGTATACTACCCAAAGCAATCTACAGATTCAATGTAATCACTATCAAATTACCAAAGGCATTTTTCACAGAACTGGAACACAAAATTTTACGATTTGTTTGCAGCCACAAAAGACCCTGAATAATCAAAGCCATCTTGAGAAAGAAAAACGGAGCTGAAGGAGTCAGCCTCCCTGACTTCAGACTCTCCTACAAAGCTACAGTCATCAAGGCAGGATAGTGCTGGCACAAAAACAGAAACACAGGCTCATGGCCAGGATAGGAAGCCCAGAGATAAGCCCACGCCTGTGTGGTCACCTCCTCTATGACAAGGAGGCAAGAACACACAATGGAGAAAAGACAGCCTCTTCAGTAAGTGATGCTCAGAGGACTGGACAGCTACATGTAAAAGAATGAAATTAGAACACTCCCTAACACCATACACACACACACACACAAAACTCAAATGGATTAAAGACTAAACATAATGATGGACATTATAAAATGCTTAGAGATAAAGATAGGCAGAACCCTCTGATATAAACTGCAGCAAGATTTTTTTTTATCCAATTCCTAGAGTAATGGAAATAAAAACAAAAATAAGCAAATGGGATCTAATTAAACTTAAAAGCTTTCACACAGCAGAGGAAACCATAAACAAAAAAACAATACTCAGAATGGAAGGAAATATTTGCAAACAAAGCAACTGACAAGGGATTAATCTCCAAAATACACTAACAGCTAAAGGAGCACAATATTTAAAAAAAAAAAAAATGGGCAGAAGATCTAAACAGACATTTCTCCAAAGAAGACATACAAATGGCCAAGAGGCACATGAAAAGATGCTCAACATCATTAATCAATAGAGAAATGCAAATCAGAGCTACAATAAGGTATCACCTCACACTGGGCAGAATGCCCATCATTAGGAAGTCTACAAAAGTTAATGCTGGAGAAAATGTGGAGAAAAGGATCCTTCATCCCCTGTTGTGGAATGTAAATTGGTAAAACCACTATGGAGGACAGTGTGGAGATTCCTTAAAAAGTAAAAATAGAGAACCACTATGTGATCCAGCAATATCTCCCCTCGACATATATCCAGAGAAAATCATAATGTGAAAAGATTCATGCATCCCAGTGTTCAGCGCAGCACTGTGCACAACAGCCAAGGCATGAAGCCATCCAAATTTCTTCCAAAGCAGAGGAATGGACAAAGAAGATGCGGTGCATATATACAGTGGACTGTCACTCAGCCATTAAAAAAAGAACAAAATAATCCCATCTGCACCAACATGGATGCACCTAGAGATTATTATACTAAGTGAAGTAAGTCAGACAGAGACAAGTATCCTATGATATCACTCACATGTGGAATATAATAAAAGGATACAAGCGAACTTACAAAACAGACTCAGATCTCAAAGTCAAACTTAACTGTTTGATTCTGAAACAGGGAGAAAACATGGCCGGAAGTGATGAATTAGAAAATCAGGATTAACATACACACACTGCTGTTTATAAAATAGATAAAAAATAAGGAATAACACAGGAAATTACTCAATATTCTGTCATAACCTATATGGGGAAAAATAGACATATGTATAATTGATTCACTTTGCTGTACACCTGAACACCACATTGTATGTCAACTATACTCCAATAAAATTTTTTAAAATAAAATATCCTCTTACAGTATGATCCAGCAATTGCACTCCTTGGTATTTACCTGAAGGAGTTGAAAACTTACATCCACACAAATACTAACATGTGGGTGTTTATAGCAGCTTCATCCATAATCACCAAAACTTGTAAGCAACCAAAATGCTCTTTTGGAGGTAATGGATAAATACACTGTGTACATCCAGGCAATGGAATAATATTCAGTGCTAAAAACAAATGAGCCATCGAGCCATGAAAAGACATATGAGGAATTTAAATGCCTATTACTAAGTGAAAGAAGCCAATCTGAAGAAAAGCTGCATACTGCGTGATTCTAACTATATGACATTCTGGAAAAGGCAAGACCACAGAGACAGTAAAAAGATTACTGATTGCCAGGGATTTGGAGAGGGCAGGAGCAACAGGCAGAGTGCTGAGGATGTTTAGGTTTGTGAAAATACTCCACCTGATATAATAATGATGGACATATATCATTATATACTTGTCCAAATCCATAGAGTGGACACCGAGAGTGAATCTGAATGAAAACTGTGGACTTTGGGTGACAATGATGTGTTGTTATGGGCTCATCAATTGTAACTAATATACCTCTCTGCTGGGGGATGTTGCTAGTGGGCGAAGTTATGCAAGTATAGGTGCAGGCTATATGGAGAATCTCTGTACTTAGCTCTCATTTTGATATGAAACTCAAACTGCCCCAGGAAAAAAAAATACACATGTACTTAACATTTTGCTAGAAAATCTAGTCAGGGCAAATAGGCAAGGAAAAGAAGTAAAATTCATACAAATTAAAACTAAGAGGTAAAGACATCTCGATTCAAAGATGAGATGGCTGGATGGCATCACCAACTCGATGGACATGGGTTTGGGTAGACGCTGGGAGTTGGTGATAGACAGGGAGGCCTTTGTATGCTGCGATTCACAGGGTTGCAGAGTCAGATATGACTGAGTGACAGCTGAACTGAACTGATTCAAAGACAGCATGAATTTTCATACATAAAATTTTAAGGCCTAAAAACACTATTAAACTAGTTCAACAAGATAGCAGGATACTAGAATAATATTGTAAAGTCAAATGCATTTATCTGCACCAGCAATTAATAATCCCAAATTGAAATTACTCAAAACAAAAAACTTCATTCACCCAGGTACTATAGGGAATTGCAACAGCCAATTTGAGAAGCCCCTTGGCTTCAGATGAACCAAAATGTTTGTTTCAATATGAAGTTTTGTTACTAAGATGGTGCAAATAGGCAGATTCCCCAGTGGCTCAGATGATAAAGAGTCTGCCTGCAAATGCAGGAGACCCAGGTTCAATCCCTGGGTCAGGAAGATCCCCTGGAGAAGGAAATGGCAACCCACTCCAGTATTCTTGCCTGGAGAACCCCATGGATGGAGCAGCCTGGCGGCTACAGTCCACAGGGTCGCAAAGAATCAGACGCGACTGAGTCACTTCACTCTCACTCTATGGTGCAAGCATCTGAAAAATCACTGTCTCCCACGTGAGAGATTCTGGGTAACTACTGAGTGAGATCAATTTGTTGCCAGAAGGAATCACACACGTTTGGAAGGAAAATTAACAGAAACACTTTCAACAAACAAAAGAATCCTTGTTTAGGAATAAGAAAACCAACAGATTTAAGCATATGAGAAACTGATGTTTCTTTTGAAGCCATTTAATCAGAGAAATTTTGTTAAAGGAATATGCTGTAGAAATAGCCTAATCAGTTTGCGATCTACTAGAAATAACTCATCTAAAGAGCAGAGTCGGTCACTACTGAAGCGACTTAGCATGCATGCACATATATTCTAGTATCAAAATCAAAAGAACTTGTCAAAAGACATACTTGACTGTACTAATCACACACACACACTTGCTCAACCTAAGAAATTCACAAGGTGTCTTTTTAATCTACTTAGAAGTTTTCACAATGGGTAAGAGNACATATATTCTAGTATCAAAATCAAAAGAACTTGTCAAAAGACATACTTGACTGTACTAATCACACACACACACTTGCTCAACCTAAGAAATTCACAAGGTGTCTTTTTAATCTACACAATGGGTAAGAGTCATCCTTTTTGATTTGATCCTTGCTGCCTAAGCTCTGTCATCCTTTACTGAACAGAGACTTTTCTGAAATTTACCTTTAACCATTTGATGATTAAAAAAAAAGCAGTGGTCTCTTCCAATTCTACATGTTCTGGAATGGTCTCTATACTCTTTTGTTCAACAAATTATTCAGATCACAGTTTTATAAAATTTTCATCATTGAATAAGATGAATAGCTATAATTAGAGCCTTCAATATCAGTTTATTTCCAGTCTACCTAATAGCTATTACACTAATGCCACATATATTTAGTTTTCATTAAGTCAGATCCTTTTTCTAGATGCCATTATTTATAATAGTTAGAATGGGCCAGGTGTGGCAATAAATAACCCCACATCTCAGTGGCTTAGTTACATTTTTTGCCAACACAAGCAGCAAGAAACTGCACGCTAGTTGCTCAGATATACACGTCAGTGGGGCAGCCATCTTTTCAAAAATTACCAAAAGAGGGGGAAAATCTCTGGAGGGTAACAAGCAAACAAATTCTCGTACTCAGAGAAATACGTTACTATCGCTAGTGCATGAGCGCTACGTCGCTTTAGTCGTATCTGACTCTTTGCGATCCTATGGGCTGCAGCCCCCCAGGCTCCGCTGTCTATGAAATTCTCCAGGCAAGAATACTGGAGTGCACTGCAGTGCCCTCTTCCTGGGGATCTTCCCGACCCAGGANTGACAAGCAAACAAATTCTCGTACTCAGAGAAATACGTTACTACCGCTAGTGCATGAGCGCTGCGTCGCTTTAGTAGTATCTGACTCTTTGCGATCCTATGGACTGCAGCCCCCCAGGCTCCGCTGTCTATGGAATTCTCCAGGCAAGAATACTGGAGTGGGCTGCAGTGCCCTCTTCCTGGGGATCTTCCCGACCCAGGAATCGAACCCACGTCTCTTCCGTTTCCTGCGTTGGCAGGCAGGTTCACTAGCACGACGGGGGAAGACCTCTAGTGCCAGTAACTCATCCCAAGTCACATGACTTCAGTCAACCACAGGTGTTTTCAGAAATGCAGTCGTTACATGTGCTCTGAAGACAAAGACACAGTGTTAAAGGGGAATTTATTGACTTATGGGTGGGGGGCATTCACTCCCAAAAAGGCAAAAGGATTTCAGAAATAATGGTTAAATTGGAAAACCTTTTTAAATATTAAAGTAGACTATCAGGCAAAAATATGTGTGGATATATGCAGAATGAGAAAAATGTTATATTAAATGTGCTAAAACTGAAGAGACANTGCTCTGAAGACAAAGACACAGTGTTAAAGGGGAATTTATTGACTTATGGGTGGGGGGCATTCACCCCCATAAAAGGCAAAAGGATTTCAGAAATAATGGTTAAATTGGAAAACCTTTTTTAATATTAAAGCAGACTATCAGGCAAAAATATGTGTGGATATATGCAGAATGAGAAAAATGTTATATTAAATGTGCTAAAACTGAAGAGACACACTACAGTGGGAAATATATTTTCACTTCCAATTTAAATATACCATTTTTCCTAGTCCCTCTGCTGGAGCAATCACAATGTAATAATACCTTATGTCATTTAGGAAAACTCCAGTTCACCTATCAAGGTTAATCATAACATTTTCCTTTCATTTAACTGCAATACTTGCTATCACAAATTGGCAATCTCTGCCCCACAGAGAATTAGCAAATGATATAGTTCAAAGGGATTTTAAAGTCATTTAGGAGGAGTATAACCCTAAACATGATTGCTTCTCTTAACTTAGCTGTGGACTCCACGTGCGTGTGCTCATGTCTGATGATTTGTGACACCATGGACTATAGCCCACCAGGCTCCTCTGTCCATGGGATTTCCCAGGCAAGAACACTGGAGTGGGTTGCCATTTCCTTCTCCAAGGAATCTTCCTGACCCAAGGATCGAACCCATGGCTCTTGCCTTGGCAGGTGGATTCTTTACCACTGAGCCACCTGGGAAGTCCCTAGTCTCAAATTGGATAAGGTAAAAAGTGGCAGAATTCTAAGTCGCTCAAAAGCAGGTGGCAATGTGGGGGTTAAAAATCAGACCATCCAGCATTAGCATCACTGCTTTTAGTTATAGTATATGCAGTTTCATTTGATCCACTGAAGTCAACAGCATAGATTAATTACTCATTAATCAAAATGTATTAAAAATATTTCCACTCACAATGGCAGAGAAAACATGCTGCGAGATACCTAGAAAAGCAATTTCAAATTTTTATCTTTTTAAGGAGCACGGTATTAATAGATAGTCAAAGAGACAGAATAAGAGAATGCTGAACTCAGACATGTATTCAGGTGTGTGTGTGTGTGGAGACCTGGTTTATGAAAGAGGGTTTTACAAATCACTGGTAAATGATGGCTTTTTATTAAATGCTAATGGGAAAATGGAACATCCATAGGGGGGGAAAATATATATATATATATCGCTTGTTCACATCACAGACTAGAGTCAAGCCCAAATATTCTAAACATCTCAATGAGGAAAGCTAATCTAAAATGTCTAGAAAATATATAGATAATTATCCTTATGATATCAGGGTAAGGACGGTTTTCATAAAGCAGCATAATCATAATGGAAATTCTGTTACATATGTGCCATAAAATAAATTACAAAGCAATTCAAGACATGAGACACAGACAAGGAGCTTATTCGAGCAGCTTGTATAAAGAAATCCCTAAAATCAATAATATACAAAATATGCATGCACATTTCACCTGAAAAGCAATAAACACATTGAAAGAAAATGTTCAACCTCACTGGTAATCAGGAAAAATGCAAATTGAAGCCAATATTTCAGTCTTACAGGGGAGAAAGTGTTGTATATTTCGAGGAAATTGATCTTAGGAGAGAAACACCAGATTGTGTTATTAATGACTCATATGACAACGAGAGCAATAAATACATATTCTTCTTTGATATTATTTGTAGGTTCTTCTCTTCTTTTAGCTTCCTCCCCTACATCAATTTTTACTATAAATAGTTCAGGGACAGACAGCAAAGAGGATATAATCAAAGCATGCCAGAAAATAACGTGTGCAGCCGTCTTAAAGGAACTGAGAAGCTTGCCGCGTCACTGAACTGACAGCCCTGCAGAAAACACACCTACACAAGAAATGTAGCCTGAAGACAAGACGCTCCTGGCATATAATTTAACAGGGTGCTAATTAGATGAACAGCAACAAGAAACAGGCCAAGAAGATACTTTTGGAGATTCTTTAAATGCTGAATGGGTAAAATAAAATGCTAAATATATCATCTGAAGTCAAGATAGTTGGTTATGTATGGCTGCATAATCTACCACCTCCAAACAAAGGAGCTTAACGCAATGATTTATAATTATTTGTTATAGTCATATGGGTTGACATGGTTCAGTTAGACAAGTCATATGGGTTGACATGGTTCAGTCTCATATATATTGCCATCAGATGGTGGCTAGAACTAGAGAGTCACACACAAGCATATCCCTAAGCATGTGGGAACATCTGATGGATGGTGGGGGAATCCTTCCATGTCCTGGCTTTTCCCAGACTACTAAGATGGGACCTGCCAGAACCTTGTAACTGGCCTCCAAAATCCCAGATCATCCATTCCATTCAAGCAAGTCACCAAGGACAATCCGAATTAAAGAGGGCTGGAGATTGGGGTGGACTGGACCCATCTCTTGCTGTGAGAAGTAGCACAAGAGCAAAGAAGCGAAGAAATGGAGACAACACAGTCCACAAGATAGCCTCGACATTCCTTCACTCCCCGAGTGTGTTACTAAAATGATTCTGAAGAGCGAGCCCCTTCATGCGTTAGCACTATGTGTGGAAGGACCAGTTCAAGCTCTTATTCCAAGCCATGCCAAATCACTGCAGATGGGGACTACAGTCACAGATTAAAAGATTCTTGCCCCGTGGAAGAAAAGCTATGTCAAACCTAAGCAGGGAGCCATCACTTTGCCGACAAAGGTCCGTCCAGTCAAAGCTATGGTTTCCCAGTAATCATGTATGAATGTGAGAGCGGGATCATAAAGACGGCTGAGAGGTGAAGAATTGGTGCTTTCAAGTTATGGTACTGAAGAAGATTCTCGAGAGTCCGTTAGACTGCAGGGAGATCAAACCAGTCAATCTTAAAGGAAATCAACCCTGAATACTCATTGGAAGGACTGATGCTGAAGCTTCAATACTTCGGCCACCTGATGCGAAGAGCTGGCTCATTGGAAAAGACCCTGATTCTGGGAAGGACTGGGGGCAAGAGGAGAAGGGGGCAGCAGGATGAGATGGTTGGACGGCTTAACGACTCAACTGACATGAGTTTGAGTAAGCTCCAGGAGATAGTGAAGGACAGGGAAGCCTGGCATGCTGCAGTCCATGGGGTTGCAAAGAGTCAGACGTGACTGAGCGACTGCACAGCAACAAATGCCCAGGCCCAGATCAATGCCAGCACAATAGTGGGTCATGAGACCCACGAGAGAAAGGGGTTGTTGTACCTCTCTATCCTGAAAAGAACTCCTTCTATGGCAAATCGAGTCACTTGGCTTTTTTTCAAGGCATTGGTTGCATCACTGAATGTCAATCAAATCAACTCTAAGCAATCAAATTGATTTTGTGAAATGAAATTGATTAAATGTTCTTCTGGAAATAGTACAGGTCTAAAGAAATTTCACCCTTGGTATTATCCATTCATGTAGCCTTAACTTTCCTTAAAGTCAGATAAAGTATCAGTTTATTTCACCAAAAAACAATGAATACATCAGAGTATGTATTTCCTCCTGATACTTACATCTTTTCCTTCTCTGCACTGTGTTCCAAGTAAATAGCTAATTATGATGTCCAGCTTAGAGTATGTTAGTATAAAGTCTGACACTGTTTCCCCATCTATTTCCCATGAAGTGATGGGACCAGATGCCATGATCTTCATTTTCTGAATGTTGAGCTTTAAGCCAACTTTTTCGCTCTCGTCTTTCACTTTCATCAAGAGGCTTTTTAGCTCCTCTTCACTTTCTGCCAGAAGGGTGGTGTCATCTGCATATCTGAGGTTATTGATATTTCTCCCAGCAATCTTGATTCCAGCTTGTGTTTCTTCCAGTCCAGCGTTTCTCATGATGTACTCTGCATAGACGTTAAATAAGCCAGGTGACAATATACAGCCTTGACATACTCCTTTTCCTATTTGGACCCAGTCTGTTGTTCCATGTCCAGTTCTAACTGTTGCTTCCTGACCTGCATACAGATTTCTCAAGAGGCAAGTCAGGTGGTCTGGTATCCCCATCTCTTTCAGAATTTTCCTCTCATCATAAATAATTAATTTTTAATTGACTTTCTGAGTTTTTGTATTGTTAATTTCTTGACTCAAACTCATGTACACCTGTGGTGGATTTGTGTCAATGTATGGCAAAACCAAAACAGTATTGTAAAGTAAAATAAAGTAAAAATAAAAATCTAAAAAAAAAAAAAACACAACATAAATTCTTCCTCAAAATCTGTCTCAGAATTTTTCTGTGTGAATAAAAACTATTTGATAATTTATGAGCCACTAGACAGATTTCTCTTTTTAACTGAGGTAAGAATGCATTATATGAGATCTACCATAACAAATTTTTAAATAGATGACACAGTATTGTCAACTACAGAGGTACTGATGCAGCTGAGTGGATGTGGGACTTACTCATCTTGTGACCGACACCTTACGCATATTGAACGACAGCCTCCCATTTCCCCTCCTCCGGCCCCCGGCAACCACCATCCCTCCCTCTGGTTCTATGTGTTTGACTATTTTAGACATTTCATCGAGGTGGAACCATGCGACACTTGTCCCTTTGTAACTGGCTTATTTTTCTTAGCATAATGCCCTCCAGGTTCATCCATGTTGTCATATAGAGCAGGGTTTCCTTCCTTTTAAAGGCTGAGTATTATTTCATTGTACATATGCATGTATATGTATGTATGAGTGTGTGTGTATATATATATATATATATACATATTATATATATATAATTATATATTATTATATATAATTTCCTGTAGCCTTACATCTACTGATGGATGTTCAGGTTATTTCCATATCTTGGCTATTGTGAATAATGCCACAGTTAACATAGTAGTATAACTATCTCTTCAAGATCTTAATTTTAATTATTTTGGATATACATCTGAAAGTAGGATTTTGGATCATATGAGAGTTATATTTTAAAAATTTTGAGGAACCTCTATAATATTTTCCTTAAAACTGCACCAATTTTACATTCCCACCAATAGCACACAGATCCCTTTTACACACATCTTTGCCAGCATTTATCTTTTGGGTTTTTTCTTTTTATAATAGCCATTCTAACAGGTGTGAGGTAATATCATGTTGTGGTTTTGATTTGCATTTACCTGATGATTAGATATGTTGAGCATTTTTGTATATTCCTATTGGCCATTTGTACTTCTTTGAAGAGATAACTATTCAAGTCCTCTTGCATATTTTTTAAAAACTGTGTTATTTGGGATTTTTTATTTTTTTGCTATTGAGTTGTAGAAGTTTCTAATATGTTTTGGAAATCAATCACTTGTCAGACATGTGACTTGCAAGTATTTTCTCCTGTCCCACAGATTGCTTTCTCTCAGCTGGTATTTCCTTTGCTGTGCAGCGTTTTTGATTGTTTTCAGTTTAGTATAATCCTATTTGTATCTTTTTTTTTTTTTTTTTTACTTGGAGTTTTGGTGTAATACCCAAGAAATCAGTGCCAAGAGCAGTGTCATAAAGTTTTCCTTTACCTTTTCTTCTAGGAGTTTTATAGTTTCACATCTTATGTTTAAATCCTAAGTCTATTTTTAGTTGATTTTCCTGCTGTTGCTGCTAAGTCACTTCTGTCTGACCGCATAGACGGCAGCCCACCAGGCTCCTCTCTCCCTGGGATTCTCCAGGCAAGAACACTGGAGTGGGCTGCCATTTCCTTCTCCAGTGTTGATTTTCCTATATGGTATTAAATAAGGGTCAAATTTTTCTCTTTTGCAAATGGACATTCAGTTTTCCCAGCACTATTTGTTAAAGAGACTTCAGGAAAACAATTGTTCTTATTAAAAATAATAATTTCAACCCATTAAAATATTTTTTGCTCTCAGGAATTTTTGAGAAATTCAGGTATTATATGAAAAGTTTAGCGACACAATTTAGCTTTCCTACATTCCATATTGTTTGACCACAGGCACTGGGAAATTCTGAGTTCAAAATACTTCTTTTATTGCTTAATTTCTCTCTTTGCTGTCAGTCAAGGATCTCTTCTACATTACAAAAATTATGCTATAACTCTTACTGAGAATAGTTGATACCTAGATCTATGCTTTAATCCTTCCCTCTTTTATCTGACCACTGTAGCTCAAAGAATAAAATAATAGCCAAACTGTCTAAATGCCATGGGAGACTTTGCTATAATCCTGGCACCAGGGCAATCCAACTGGAGAAGGAAATGGCACCCCACTCCAGTGTTCTTGCCTGGAGAATCCCAGGGACAGGGGAGCCTGGTGGGCTGCCATCTATGAGGTCGCACAGAGTTGGACACGACTGAAGGGACTTAGCAGCAGCAGGGCAATCCAAATGATCGCATCAACATTTCATATCTTCACGTGTCTGTATGAAAGGTATTTTACAAAAGAAACTAATGAACTAAAATCAGTAATAAAATGAGTAAAGAATCCAGAATTTTTCACTGTTGATTTTACAGATATTTTAAAAATTTCATACCACTTTTTTAAATGCATTTATATAAAATATATAAATTATAACATTATATACATATATATATGACTTCCCTGGTGTCTCAGAGGTTAAAGCGTCTGCCTGAAATGCAGGAGACCAGGGTTCGATCCCTGGGTCAGAAAGATCCCCTGGAGAAGGAAATGGCAACCCACTCCAGTACTTTTGCCTGGACAATCCCATGGTGGGAGGAGCCTGGTGGGCTACAGTCCATGGGGTCGCAAAAAGTTGGACACGACTGAACGAATTCACTTCATATATATATATATGTATATATGTATATAATGTTACAATGGTATTACTTGATTCTCCAAGTCCTCCTTTTCAGAAAAGGCAAACCACAGGTCCATAAATTTATATATGAACTATCTTGAAAATTGCAAAGACAATTCTGCAACATCATGGTGAAAAAATAATTTACCTTTGCATTACAATATTTATAAGCATTTGATTTTTCTCTTCCATCAGAAAATGTAGCAGTTTCACTTTTAAAAATTTGCATTTAGGGAGTATCTTGTTCTGAAGGCGATGAAAGTTGTCATAGAAACAACCATAATTACAAGAGAGACATTTATCAGGGAAGGAAAGATTTATCTTAAAGTCCGATCTACTTCTTTTTGTTGTTGAGGAAATGAGTCATTTTTGTTTGTTTGTTTGAGAAGCAAGTTTTCTATTTCGCGAGGATGCAGAGGATTATTGAGCTTCTAGATTTCTACTCCCCAGATTCCTTTCCTCCAGGTATCCTGAGAATCAATTTAAAGTCAATGTCCTGCGTCCTAAACCTGCTGCTGAAGATGTGATGCTTTCTCATAAGACTGATTTTAGGAATCATGTGATGAATGCAAACTATTGTTTGCATTTGAAAGGGAAGAAAAACACCCATGATATTTCCCGAGGTAAATAATTATCTTCGATAATATTTATCCTTGGTGTACTCAGAATTAGTGGGAAAGCATAGGGGTAGAAGCAGAGAGACATGTGTAAATACCTCATTTATAACCATAACTTTATCTCCATGACCATAAATACCTTAACTGTTGTGCCCAGTGCATAAAAAATACGTCTTAAATATATGTATATATCTTATGTTAAATATATTTATATATTGATTTATAAAACTAAATCTGTATTTATATATATTATAAATGTGCATTTT
Source organism: Raphicerus campestris (assembly GCA_006410735.1). NCBI lineage: Eukaryota > Metazoa > Chordata > Mammalia > Artiodactyla > Bovidae > Raphicerus > Raphicerus campestris. The sequence continues at coordinate 319,258 of SJYW01044833.1, read as the reverse complement.
AAAGCACTGTATTCAATTTATATATACATATATTTCTTTCCTGATATTTTAAAAGTTGAGGATTTCTCTGCATTTCTTCCCAAAACAGATTTATGGTAACTTTCAAAACACAGAGTATAAGAAATTAAAATAATAATAGAATTATAGAGACATAATAGCTAAGTAGATGAATGTAAGCTCACTCCTTTTTATGGAAACACCAAAATCACAAATAACTGCTGAAAAAACACCAATAAAAATTGTTGGAACTTACCAAAAAAATATACCCTACATCCAAAGACAAAGAGGAAGCTACAACAAGATGGTAGGCAGGTGCAATGATAATAAAAGCAAATTCCATACAGGCTGGTGGGCAACCCATAAACTGGAGAGCAATTATATCACCAAAGTTCTCCCACAGGAGTGACAATTCTGAGTCCCATGGCAGATTCCCCTGGGGTTCTGGCAGTTGCAGGAGACCCAGGAAATCTGGCTTTGAAGACAGAGGGGTTTGACCCTATGACATTCATAAGANTTTTGGATATACATCTGAAAGTAGGATTTTGGATCATATGAGAGTTATATTTTAAAAATTTTGAGGAACCTCTATAATATTTTCCTTAAAACTGCACCAATTTTACATTCCCACCAATAGCACACAGATCCCTTTTACACACATCTTTGCCAGCATTTATCTTTTGGGTTTTTTCTTTTTATAATAGCCATTCTAACAGGTGTGAGGTAATATCATGTTGTGGTTTTGATTTGCATTTACCTGATGATTAGATATGTTGAGCATTTTTGTATATTCCTATTGGCCATTTGTACTTCTTTGAAGAGATAACTATTCAAGTCCTCTTGCATATTTTTTAAAAACTGTGTTATTTGGGATTTTTTATTTTTTTGCTATTGAGTTGCTGTCTCTTATACACATCTTCCATTCATGTAGCCTTAACTTTCCTTAAAGTCAGATAAAGTATCAGTTTATTTCACCAAAAAACAATGAATACATCAGAGTATGTATTTCCTCCTGATACNTTTTATTTTTTTGCTATTGAGTTGTAGAAGTTTCTAATATGTTTTGGAAATCAATCACTTGTCAGACATGTGACTTGCAAGTATTTTCTCCTGTCCCACAGATTGCTTTCTCTCAGCTGGTATTTCCTTTGCTGTGCAGCGTTTTTGATTGTTTTCAGTTTAGTATAATCCTATTTGTATCTTTTTTTTTTTTCTTTTTACTTGGAGTTTTGGTGTAATACCCAAGAAATCAGTGCCAAGAGCAGTGTCATAAAGTTTTCCTTTACCTTTTCTTCTAGGAGTTTTATAGTTTCACATCTTATGTTTAAATCCTAAGTCTATTTTTAGTTGATTTTCCTGCTGTTGCTGCTAAGTCACTTCTGTCTGACCGCATAGACGGCAGCCCACCAGGCTCCTCTGTCCCTGGGATTCTCCAGGCAAGAACACTGGAGTGGGCTGCCATTTCCTTCTCCAGTGTTGATTTTCCTATATGGTATTAAATAAGGGTCAAATTTTTCTCTTTTGCAAATGGACATTCAGTTTTCCCAGCACTATTTGTTCAAGAGACTTCAGGAAAACAATTGTTCTTATTAAAAATAATAATTTCAACCCATTAAAATATTTTTTGCTCTCAGGAATTTTTGAGAAATTCAGGTATTATATGAAAAGTTTAGCGACACAATTTAGCTTTCCTACATTCCATATTGTTTGACCACAGGCACTGGGAAATTCTGAGTTCAAAATACTTCTTTTATTGCTTAATTTCTCTCTTTGCTGTCAGTCAAGGATCTCTTCTACATTACAAAAATTATGCTATAACTCTTACTGAGAATAGTTGATACCTAGATCTATGCTTTAATCCTTCCCTCTTTTATCTGACCACTGTAGCTCAAAGAATAAAATAATAGCCAAACTGTCTAAATGCCATGGGAGACTTTGCTATAATCCTGGCACCAGGGCAATCCAACTGGAGAAGGAAATGGCACCCCACTCCAGTGTTCTTGCCTGGAGAATCCCAGGGACAGGGGAGCCTGGTGGGCTGCCATCTATGAGGTCGCACAGAGTTGGACACGACTGAAGGGACTTAGCAGCAGCAGGGCAATCCAAATGATCGCATCAACATTTCATATCTTCACGTGTCTGTATGAAAGGTATTTTACAAAAGAAACTAATGAACTAAAATCAGTAATAAAATGAGTAAAGAATCCAGAATTTTTCACTGTTGATTTTACAGATATTTTAAAAATTTCATACCACTTTTTTAAATGCATTTATATAAAATATATAAATTATAACATTATATACATATATATATGACTTCCCTGGTGTCTCAGAGGTTAAAGCGTCTGCCTGAAATGCAGGAGACCAGGGTTCGATCCCTGGGTCAGAAAGATCCCCTGGAGAAGGAAATGGCAACCCACTCCAGTACTTTTGCCTGGACAATCCCATGGTGGGAGGAGCCTGGTGGGCTACAGTCCATGGGGTCGCAAAAAGTTGGACACGACTGAACGAATTCACTTCATATATATATATATGTATATATGTATATAATGTTACAATGGTATTACTTGATTCTCCAAGTCCTCCTTTTCAGAAAAGGCAAACCACAGGTCCATAAATTTATATATGAACTATCTTGAAAATTGCAAAGACAATTCTGCAACATCATGGTGAAAAAATAATTTACCTTTGCATTACAATATTTATAAGCATTTGATTTTTCTCTTCCATCAGAAAATGTAGCAGTTTCACTTTTAAAAATTTGCATTTAGGGAGTATCTTGTTCTGAAGGCGATGAAAGTTGTCATAGAAACAACCATAATTACAAGAGAGACATTTATCAGGGAAGGAAAGATTTATCTTAAAGTCCGATCTACTTCTTTTTGTTGTTGAGGAAATGAGTCATTTTTGTTTGTTTGTTTGAGAAGCAAGTTTTCTATTTCGCGAGGATGCAGAGGATTATTGAGCTTCTAGATTTCTACTCCCCAGATTCCTTTCCTCCAGGTATCCTGAGAATCAATTTAAAGTCAATGTCCTGCGTCCTAAACCTGCTGCTGAAGATGTGATGCTTTCTCATAAGACTGATTTTAGGAATCATGTGATGAATGCAAACTATTGTTTGCATTTGAAAGGGAAGAAAAACACCCATGATATTTCCCGAGGTAAATAATTATCTTCGATAATATTTATCCTTGGTGTACTCAGAATTAGTGGGAAAGCATAGGGGTAGAAGCAGAGAGACATGTGTAAATACCTCATTTATAACCATAACTTTATCTCCATGACCATAAATACCTTAACTGTTGTGCCCAGTGCATAAAAAATACGTCTTAAATATATGTATATATCTTATGTTAAATATATTTATATATTGATTTATAAAACTAAATCTGTATTTATATATATTATAAATGTGCATTTTAAAGCACTGTATTCAATTTATATATACATATATTTCTTTCCTGATATTTTAAAAGTTGAGGATTTCTCTGCATTTCTTCCCAAAACAGATTTATGGTAACTTTCAAAACACAGAGTATAAGAAATTAAAATAATAATAGAATTATAGAGACATAATAGCTAAGTAGATGAATGTAAGCTCACTCCTTTTTATGGAAACACCAAAATCACAAATAACTGCTGAAAAAACACCAATAAAAATTGTTGGAACTTACCAAAAAAATATACCCTACATCCAAAGACAAAGAGGAAGCTACAACAAGATGGTAGGCAGGTGCAATGATAATAAAAGCAAATTCCATACAGGCTGGTGGGCAACCCATAAACTGGAGAGCAATTATATCACCAAAGTTCTCCCACAGGAGTGACAATTCTGAGTCCCATGGCAGATTCCCCTGGGGTTCTGGCAGTTGCAGGAGACCCAGGAAATCTGGCTTTGAAGACAGAGGGGTTTGACCCTATGACATTCATAAGACCAGAGGGAACAGACACTCCACTGCTGGAGGGCACACCTACAGTCTCGTGTGCACAGGGATCCAGGGGAAGAAAAGTGACCCCAGAAGACACTGGGCCAGACTTACCTGCTAGCAATGGAGGGTCTCCTACAAAGACAGTCCAAAAACTACTAACAAAATGGCATTACGAGCATACATATAGGTAATTATCTTAAAATGTAAATGGATTAAATGCCCCAACCAAAAAACACAGACTGGCTGAATGGATATTAAAACAAGACCCATAGATATGCTGTCTATAAGAAACCCAATTCAGATCTTGGGACACACGCAGACTGAAAGCGAGGCAATGGAAAACGTATTCCTTGCAAATGGAAATCAAAAGAAAGCAGGAGTAGCAATACTCAATATCAGACAAACTAGACTTTAAAATAAAGGCTGCTACAAGAGACAAAGAAAGATACTACATAATGATGAAGGCAACAATCCAAGACGATATAACAATTGTAAATATATATGCACCCAGCATACAAGCACCTCAGTATACACAGCAAACACAAAGGGCCATAAAGGGAGAAATCAACAGCAACTCAATAACAGAGGGAATTTTAACACCCCACTTTCACTGATGGACAGATCACCCAGACAGAAAATCAATAAGGAAACACGAGCCTTAAATGACATGTCGGACCTGACAAACTTAATTGATATTTTTGAGCATTCCATCTGAAGGCAGCAGAATACACATCCTTCTGAAGTGCACATTCTCCAGTGCACACTCCAGTGTGCAGTTCTCCACAAAGTGAGCCTTGGTATATTTAAGAAAACTGAAATCAATCAAGCATCTTTTCCAACCACAATGCTATGAAATTAGAAATACACAACCACAATGCTATGTAGTATTAAAAAAAAAACTAAAAACACAGACATGTGGAGGCTAGACAATATATTACTAAACAGCCAATGGACACTGAAGAAACCAAAGAGGACATGAAAAAAGAGAAAGCCTAGAGACAAGTGAAAATGAAATGATGATCCGAAACTCATGGGACACAGCAAAAGCCCTTCTAAGAGGGAAGCTTATAGCAATATAATCTGACCTCAGGAAACAAGAAAAACCTCAGATAAACAACCTGACCTTACATGTAAAGCAAAGAAGAGCACACAAAACCCACAGCTGGTAGAAGGAAAGAAATCATAAAGATGAGAGGAAAAATAAATGAAATAGAGCAGAAGAAAACAATAGAAAAGATCAATGAAACTAAAACTGCTTCTCTGAAAAGATAAACAAAATTGATAAAATTTTAGCCAGACTCATCAAGAAAAAGAGAAACAGGGTTCAAATCAATAAAATTAGGAACAAAAGAGAAGAAGTTACAGTGGACACCCCAGAAATACAAAGGGTAATAAGAGGCCACTCTAGCAACTATATGCCAATAGGATGGATAACCTGGAAGAAATGGGCAAATTCTTAGGAAAGTACAGTCTCTCAGGACTGAAGCAGGAAGAAATACAAAATACAAACAGACCAATCGCAAGTACTAAAATTGAAACCATGATTTTAAAAATTCCCAACGAAGAGAAGTCCAGGATTAGATGGCTTCATAGGTGAATTCTATCAGACTTTTAGAGAAGAGTTTACACCTATCCTTCTGAAACTATTCCAAAAAATCACAGGAAGGAACACTCCCAAACTGATTCTCTCAGGTTACCACCATTCTGATAGCAAAATAAAAGAAACCTCAAAAATGAAAATTATAGGCCGATACCACTGATGAACACAGACAAAAACACTTCAACAAGATATCAGTAAACCAGATCCAACAATCCATTAAAAGGGCCATGCACCATGGTCAAGTGGGATTTATCCCAGGCATGCAAGGACTTTCCAGTATCTGCAAATCAATCAGTAGGATAAATCACATCAACAAACTGAAGATAAACAACCATATGATCATATCAGTAGATGTCAAAAAAGCCCTTGACAAAATTCAACACCTATTTTTGATAAAAACTCTCTAGAAGGTCGGCACAGAAGAAACCTATCTCAACATAATACAGGCCACAAACTCATAGCTCAGAGGTAAATGCGACAAACACCACACTCAGTGGTGAATAACTGAAAGCATTCCCTCTAAGATCAGGAACGAGACAGTGATGCCTACTCTCACCACTTTTACTCAGCATAGTTTTGGAAATCCTAGCCATGGCAATCAGGGAATGCAAACTGGAAAAGAAGTAAAACTGCCATTGCTACAGATGACATGATACTATACATAGAATATCTTGAAAATGCCGTCAGAAAACTCATAGAGCTCACTGACAAATTTGGTAAAGTTGCAGGATACAAAATCAATGCACAGAAATTTGTTGCATTTCTTTTACAGTAACAATGAAAGATTAGAAAGAGAAATTAAGGAAACAATTGTATTTACCATCACACCAAGAATAAAATACATTGGAATAATCCTACTTAAGGAAGGAAAAGACTGGACTTTGAAAACTATAGGACACTGGTGAAAGAAATCAAATACAACACAGGCAGGAAGACAGGAAGGTCTGCTGGAGAAGGAAATGGCAACCCACTCCAGTATTCTTGCCTGGAAAAGTCAATGGATAGAGGAGCCTAGTGTGCTATTGTCCATGGGGTTGCAAAGAGTCGGACATTTTCACCATGTTCTTGGAATGCGAGAAATCAATATTGTCAAAATGACTACCAAAGGTAATCTACAGATTCAGTGCTGCTGCTGCTAAGTCGCTTCAGTCGCGTCCGACTCTGTGCGACCCCATAGACAGCAGCCCACCAGGCTCCAGGCTCCTCTGTCCATGGGATTCTCCAGGCAAGAGTACTGGAGTGGGGTGCCATTGCCTTCTCTACAGATTCAATGCATTCCCTATTAAATTACCAATGGCATTTTTCACAGAACTAGAACCAAAAAAAAAAAAAAAAAANGTCCATGGGATTCTCCAGGCAAGAGTACTGGAGTGGGGTGCCATTGCCTTCTCTACAGATTCAATGCATTCCCTATTAAATTACCAATGGCATTTTTTACAGAACTAGAACCAAAAAAAAAAAAAACCAACAAAAAACACCTTAAGTTTTTTTATGAAGACACAAAAGACCCTGAAAAGCCAACACAATCTTGAGAAAGAAATGAGCTTGAGAAACCAGGCTCTCTGACTTCAGACTATATTATAAAGCTACAGTCATGAAAATGATATGGTATTGGCACAAAAACACACATAGGCCAATGGAACAGGGTAGAAAGGCCAAAAATAAACCCACACACTTATGGCCAATTAATCTATAACAAAGGTGGTAAGACCATATACAATAGAGGAAAGAGTCTCTGCAATAAATGGTGCTGGGAACACTGATGAGCTATGTGTAAAAAAAACAAATAAAATGAGAACACTAACACCATTCACAAAAACAAACTCCAAATGAATTAAAGACCAAAATGCATAGCCAGATTCTATATGGCTCTTAGAGGAAAACATAGGCAGAACAGTCTGACATAAATTGCAGCAGTATCTTTTCCAATCCATCTCTTAGAGTAATGAAAATAACAAAAAAAGAAACAAATGAGACCTAATCAACCTCAAAACTTTTTGCATAGCAAAGGAAACCATACATGAGATGAAAAGACAACCCACAGAAGGGGAGAAAATATTTGCAAGATGTCAGTGACAAGGGATTCATCTGCAGAATTTTAAAAATAGCTCATGTGGCTCAATATATTAAACACACACACACACAACAATCGAATACTGGGCAGAAGACCTAAACACATATTTCTCCAAAGAAGGCATGCAGATGGTCAAGAGGTACATGAAAAGATGTTCAACACTGCTAATTATTAGAGAAAAGCACATCAAAACTACAATGAGATATCACTTCACACCAGTCAGAATGGCCATAATTTAAAAGTCTACAAACAGTAAGTGTGGGGTATCATATGATATCTCTTATATGGGAAAATCTAAAAAAATGATGCAAACTTAATTACAAGACAGAAACAGACCTACAGACTTAACAAACTAATGATTACTTGGGGGCAGGGGCGGCAGTTAGGAGAGGGGCAGAGTGAAAGTTTGCGACTGACGTATACGCTCTGCTGTATTTAAAATAAACAAGGACCTACTGCGTAGCACAGGTAACTGCTCAATACTCTGTAATCCCTAAATGGGACAAGAATTCGAAATAGAATAGATAATGAATACGTACAATTGAATCACTCTGCTGTACACCTGAAACAATGTTAATCAACTGTACGTCAATAACCATGCACACCAAACAATAATAAACGTAAGTAGGGAAAACCAGGAAATGATGAAGCAAACAATACATGATGGCTTTTAGTGTGCGTGAAGCCTCCAGGTGGTGCAGCTGACTCCCCTCATTGTCTCAACAGCCCGTGCGGTGAGCAACGTCCTCACCCTCCTGCCTGGCAGTGTTCTAACGATGCCATCAACGTCTGCACACAATTCTCTCCACTTCTGAGAAAAACTTTCCCCAGAAGCACCAAAGACCCTACTACATCTCCTAGGTTTCATCTTGTATGTCAAAACATCTCAAAAAATGACAAGGGTGGAAAATTATGTTTTAGGAAAAGCACTCTGTGATAGTGTCAGAAGGTTGGGTTCCTGGTTCATTTCTCTCTGGATAAAATAAGGATAGAATCTGAGCATCCAGGTTGAAGGACAGATTAAAACACTTCAGATCTAAATGTACCATTTCACTCAATTAGAATTCTTTGGTAAATTTCCACGAACCAAGTTATATTCACTGATAATTACTGGAGTGCAGATGTTCTATTTCATCCTTTGTAAGTAGATTCAACCAGCCAGCCAGAAGTAGAACTTCATTCTTTGTAAGGAGAAGACTTGACAAAGCCACAGGCTATGTATAAATTAGCCTTCTACCTGCTCTTATAGGACTAATAGGCAGAGACTGCTCGTGCTGGAAATCACACACACACATACACACACACACACACACACACACACACACACACACACACACACACACACACACACACACANAAGACTTGACAAAGCCACAGGCTATGTATAAATTAGCCTTCTACCTGCTCTTATAGGACTAATAGGCAGAGACTGCTCGTGCTGGAAACCACACACACACATACACACACACACACACACACACACACACACACTCCTGGAAGATTGAAGCCTGTTCTAAAGCACAGCCTTGGAAAAGTTTAGAGCGGCGGCACACAGACCATGAATCTCTGGATAAAGACCCAAACAAAATAAATATCCTCATGTATCAAAGATTAACTGTATGGAAACTCTCGGGCTTCTAGATTTCATAAATCATTAAAGGTGTACATACTCAGTGTATGCTCACACACATACAAACATGAGAGCACACACACTCTTACCTTTCCCTGAAAATGAAAGCTAGAGAGGGTGACTAAGCCTCCAAACATGCATGTGCACCACACACACACACACACACACACACACCCCGTACACTGGCTCCCACTATTATTTTAAAATATGAAGGTTATTTTAGCAAATCCAAAGGGCCAAATTAATTTAATACCAGGGGATGTCCGTCTCAAGAAAAATTCCACAAAGCAAAGTCTTCTTTCCTTTTTTTTTTTCTTTTTTTTTTTTNTATTATTTTAAAATATGAAGGTTATTTTAGCAAATCCAAAGGGCCAAATTAATTTAATACCAGGGGATGTCCGTCTCAAGAAAAATTCCACAAAGCAAAGTCTTCTTTCCTTTTTTCTTTTCTTTTTTTTTTTTTGAGATACACTGCGGACTAGCAGAAGTGTTTGGTCCAACATTAAGGAAGGTCTGCGTGCATGTGCTGGAAGGGATTCAATGAACCATTTGCAAGCTCTGGCCATGAAAGAAATCCCGTGTTAGGGACAAAGCACTGTCTAAGAAATGACAAGTAAGCCTTATTTCTGTGGAGAGGTGTAGACATGAAACAGATGATCCCACAAATGATACTGAAACTTCACTTGCATCAGGTTGTCTGAATGCAGAGTTCCAGGAGTAAAGATTCATGAAATGAACTTTCTACCTGCCCGGTGCCCTCCTACAGCGGCTGCACAGCAGCAGGAAGACATTCTGCTCTGTTTCTGACGAAGTGATTGGATCATGATCATTCATTCATTCATTGAGTCAACACAGTTCTTAAGGACCCAGTATGTTCTGGGGACTTTTCTGGGGTATTCCAAATGATTTTGATATTCAGTGACAACCAGATAGCAAATAGCACATGTATTATTTGGCATGGTCTTCTCTGTAAATCTCCTTTATTTCCCCTTTCTCATTAAATGTCTTAAGAGAATACTCTCCAGTTTTAACTAGCAGAAATGACGTGACATGGCTTCATCAAAAAAGAGAAGAGTTGCTAGGTTACCTTACACCCTTTATTCAAAATGATCCTGTCTCTATTATATCCAGCAGAAAAACCTCAAAATTGTTACTTTACTTCCTATTAGCCTTGATGGAAGTTTACTTATATTCTTACTGTATTATCAATCAGTTTTGGTAATATCATTGGGAAACGGGAGGTAATAAAAACAAGGGGAGGGAGTTAGAGTCCCATGTTAGCTTGACATTCTCCAAAATAATTCCATAAACAATGCAGTTGATGAAACCAAAATATTCAGATTTAAGAATTATACTTAATGCCTATTTTTAATATTTTTAAAAGCTCAGGGAACTTCATGGAAGTTTAAATACTCCCAGTCCAGTCTTGGGAGGTGAATTTAATGGCCTGCTTCTCTTTGTCTCTCCACACACACACACACACAGTAAAGATGATGGCAAATTAAAAATGTTTTAAAAAGATGTTTGGTTTTTGAGGAATTTGTTTATGGGGTATTGCTATCATTGTGTTTTCTTTATCAAAGTGGTAAAAGATAAAAATGTTTCTATTATCCCCAAACATGGCTTGTTTATCCCAGCTATCTCTTGGAGATATATACATATATATATATATGTGTGTGTGTGTTTTAATATATACAANCCTCTTGAGAAACCTATATGCAGGTCAGGAAGCAACAGTTAGAACTGGACATGGAACAACAGACTGGTTCCAAATAGGAAAAGGAGTCCGTCAAGGCTGTATATTGTCACCCTGCTTATTTAACTTCTATGCAGAATACATCATGAGAAACGCTGGGCTGGAAGAAGCACAAGCTGGAAGACATGATTATGTGTATATAAAACTCTAGAGAAGTCATTTTAAAAGGTGCTAAAATATACAAAATTAATGAGATAAGAGAATGCAAGGTAAATAAATGTATATACATTCTCTACATAAACAACCAAGAATTTGATCTTAAAGAAGAATAATTCACCTTAGTATATCACCCAAACCCACAAAATAATTAGGACTGAATTTAAAATTGGTAAAAAGATTTGTACTTTGAAATCTAGAAAAAGAACAAAGCATAAAGAAATTGAAGGACATGAAAATAAATGGCAAGTTAAAGTGTTCTTGTGAATCAGAAGGCTCAGTATCGCTAAGAACTCATTTCTCTATAACTGATCTTTACATTTAATACAATCCCATCCAAAGAACCATCAGGCTTTTTAACAGAAATTGACAAGCTAATTCTAAAATGTATATGAATATTCAAATGCCAAAAACATTTTTGAAAGATAACAGAGAGAACATATTCTAATTTTGCAATTTATTCTAAAGCTATATTGATTAAGATGGAGTAGTGTTCGTATGAAGACAGAAAAGTAGATGAATGGAAGAAAAGTGTCTAGAAGAAGTCTCATGTGTATAACAAGAACAAAGTTTCCACAAAGTGACCAAAGTCAGTCAATGGGGAAAGATTTTCTTTTCAACAAACAGTGTTAGAATAAGTGGATATCCATATTAAAAAATAGGGGTACATTGTCCCTTTCTTTATATGTACAAAATTAAACCACACTGAATATAGTTAAAAGATGCTTACTCCTTGGAAGGAAAGTTACAGCCAACCTAGATGGCATATTAAGAAGCACAGACATTACTTTATCAACAAAGGTTCGTCTAGTCAAGGCTATAGTTTTTCCAGTGGTCATATATGGATGTGAGAGTTGGACTGTGAAGAAAACTGAGCACCAAAGAATTGATGCTTTTGAACTGTGGTGTTGGAGAAGACTCTTTAAAGTCCTTTGGACTGTAAGGAGATCCAACCAGTACATCCTAAAGTAGATCAGTCCTGGGTGTTCATTGGAAGGACTGATGTTGAAGTTGAAACTCCAATATTTTGTCCACCTAATGCGAAGAGCTGACTCATTTGAAAAGACCCTGATGCTGGGAAAGATTGAGGGTAGGAGGGGCAGAGATGACAGAGGATGAGATGGTTGGATGGCATCACCGACTCAGTGGACATGAGTTTGGGTAAACTCCGGGAGTTGGTGATGGACAGGGAGGCCTGGCATGCTGTAGTCCATGGGGCTGCAAAGAGTTGGACATGACTGAGCAACTGCACTGAACTGAATATAGTTAAATGCTTACAAGGTGAAATTATAAAACTGTTAGAAAATACCTTTATAACAATTCATGAACACAATGAATTCTTACATAGAACAACCACATTATTAAAATATGATATTGAGGGAGTTCCCTTGTGGTGCAGTGGTTAAGATTCCAGCTTCCAATGGACAGGATTCAGGTTTGACCTCTGCTTGGGGAATACCCACATTCCACAGGGTAACCAAGCCAGTGAGCCGTGGCTACTGATGTCTGTGTGCCTAGAGCTGTGCTGGGCAATGAGAAGCCACTGCGATGACAAACCCATGCGCTGCAATGAAGACCCACCATAGCCAGAAAGAAATGAATAAATTTTTAAATGCTATTGAAAAACACTAATAAGCAAATGAATCATACAATTAAAAATTAATTTCAAAATTCAGCCTTTAATATCATAATAAAATTCATATTCTTGGATTTATATCAAGAATAAATAAACCTAACAACTCAATATCAAGAGAAACAACCTAACTTTAAAATGTGTAACACATTTGAACAATCATTCGTGAGACTAAAAATAGCTAATAAACACATGAAAAATTACCAAGATCATTAGTCATCAAGATAATGCCTATTAATATGTTAAAATCTCTCCAAGATAGCTGAACTTTAGATGGCTAGCAATAGAAAGCTTTTGCAAGCATGTGGAGCAACCAGAAACTTTAATTTTCTTTAGGGATATAAGATTAGATAACTACTTTAGAAAACAGTTTGGCTTGGCAGTTCCCTATACTTATGCTTACTATGTGCCTCAGTAGTTTTATTTCTAGGAATTTACCCAGTAAGTTTATCATGAAGAGTCAGACATGTGTTAGTGACTGAACAACCCAATAAAAATAAAAACTTCTGTCCACACAAAACCTTCTTCATAATTGTTCACCAGTTTTACTCACAATAGATCAAAGCTGGAAGCACTCCAAATGTGCTTCATCTGGCAAATGGATAAACAAATACCTGATAAGGCTTCCAGGTGGCTCATGGTAAAAGAACAGCCTGGCAGTGCAGAAGACATGGGTTCCGTCCATGGGCTGCGAAGATCCCTGGGGGAGGAAATGGCACCCCACTCCAGCATTCTTGCCTGGGAAATCCCATGGTCAGAGGAGCCTGGTGGGTTAGAGTCCAGGGGTCGCAAAGAGTTGGGCATGACTTGGTGACTGAGCATGAGCGCAGCGCATAGAACACTATTCAGCAGCACAAAGGGAGGGACAGTTGATATACAGCAACACAGGGCAATTCTCGAAAGTGGTGTGCTGGCAAAAAGGAGATACACAGCAAAAAAGGCCCTATTATTCTATTTATGGAAAATACAGACCAAGGTAAACCAGTCTCTGATTGGTGCTTGCCTATAGCCAGGAGTTAAGGGGGTGACTTTTATCTGGCATAAGAAACATTCTAAAATGATAGAATGTTCTGTATTTTGATTGTGATGATGATTACATGGGTGTATACTTGGTCGAAATTCATCTAACTGTGTATTTCAAATCAGTGCATTTCATTTTATGTGGACTATGCATCAATCAACTTAGTTTAAAAATGTGGCTGGAAAAGGTCATAAGTGCTGTATCAAAGGGACTGGATGGAGAAAAGACTCCTTCTTCCATCCTGGAAACCCCAAGAGGAAAAGAGACCCTGCCTATAATGTAGTGCATAAATTGCTTCATACCTATCAGTTACTGGAAATATTTCAGAATGAGACTCTGAGGAAATCTTTGACTTTCTGATAATAAAGAAGTTATATCTTGATGCTTGGAGATTTAGAAACTTGCTATAAATCTAATATCAGATGGAATAACTTCACCAACCAAATCTTCTTTCATTTTTAATATCATAGTTTTTTTTTTCACTTCTCTCAATGTTTGTGCATAAAAAGCATGCTTTGAAGATGGGGACAAAGTAAAGTTACTGGGTTAATTTGTACCTGGTGCTTCCTAGGTCAGGTGCATTGGCGTTTCCTAAGTGAAGCTTCCTGTCTTTTCTCCAATTGCGCCAAGTATTTCATGCCTCAGTTCTTCACATTTGTGTTATTTTCCGGGCCTGGAATTTTGCTCCCTCCTCTCTGCTTGGTTGGCTCCTACTCATTCTTCCAGATCCAATGTAAAAACGACTGCTGAACATCACCGTTCTGTCTCGGTGAGGTGTTTTTAAAATTTACTCATCGCACCATTCTACTCCTTCAAAACATTTGGATCCTACATATCAACAGATAAGACTTTTCATTTCCTATCTGTCCTCCTTGTATACTACATTCTATGGCCCCATTCCTTTCAGTACATAGATATGCTGTTGATTGCTGAAACTGTTCAGTACTCTTGACTCCCAGACAAGATTAAAACACAGTCAAGGTTTTCATACAAAGAGAATATACTATTTTTTAGTATGTCTTTATGTAATCACTTGATAATGAGGCTTAGTCTGGAAGTAAACTGGAAGGATTTTAAAGTAGCACTGATTTTGTGGACTTTACATTTCTTGTTCCTAAAAGAGTTTTGGAGAAAAAAAAAGTCCAGAATAAGCAGCAACAAATCATTAAACAAACAAAAACAAAAACTAACTGGCCATCTTTGGAGAATGATAAGAAAACAATCATTTTTTAAAATAATTACAGAGGCCAATATATGTGAAGAAAAAACATATTTGAAAAGAGGTACTTCAACAATAACAGCTGAAGATATCAACATCCCCAAATGAATACAAAAACTAGTTAAATTAAAACTACAATGACATAAAAGAACTAACGTTGGCAAGAATAGGGACAAATTAGAATCTTGATACATTGCTGGTGAGAATGTAAAATGATGCTTTCCTGCTTTGGAAAATATTTTGGTATTTCTTTAGAAAATTACAGATAAGAATTGCCATATGACTCAGCAATTCTATTTGGAGGTATGTGCCCAAGAAAATTGAAAATATATGATAACAAATGATCATAGCAGCACTGTTTGTAATAGACAAAAAAGCAGAAACTCTTAAATGTCTTTATTGATAAACGGATAAACAAAATTTAGTATATTCATAAAACAGTAGTCACAAAAAGGAATGAGGTGTGGGTTCATAAGAAAACGTGGATGAACCTTGAAAACATGCTCAGTGAAGGAGTCCAGCCACACAAGGCCACACATTGTATGACTCCCTTTACATGCGATTCCTAGAATATACAAATCCATCAGAATCAAAAGTTAGCTAGGGGTTGCCAGCATCTGAGGGAGGGGAAAAGGAGTGTCTACTAATAGGTATGGGTTTCTTTAGGGGGTGATGAAAACATTCTAGAATTAGCAGTGATGGCTGACAGATATATATACACACAGTTAAAACCACTGAATCATATACCTTAAGGGTGATTTACGTGGTAACGTGAAGCATATATATAATATAAAAAATGAACTAAAACACAAATTAGAATCAAGACACTCATAATGATATTTTTAACTTAAAATTCTATGTATATATATATATATTAGTCCAATAATTATCCTCCTGTGTAATTTTCTCACAGTCCACATCCATGATGTTTTTTAGAATCTTAGTTTTAGGTTATTTCAAATTGAGTGAGAAATTAAAGATATTTTTTTGGATCATTCAGAGGGCAGAATCTGTCTAAATATTTCCCCAGACTTCTATAGTTACCTCATCAACACCAAGTATGACAGCTATTTTAAAGCCATTCTTCTTTATTGAGTCTTTCTAAAGCCTTTAATTTAGCTTAAATTGAACCACTAACTTTCTCTTTCAACTTCTATTTCAGCAGACTTGTTTCTTCTGCTGCTGCTGCTGCTAAGGCACTTCAATCGTGTCCGACTCTGTGCGACCCCATAGACGGCAGCCCATGAGGCTCCCTCGTCCCTGGGATTCTCCAGGCAAGAACACTGGAGTGGGTTGCCATTTCCTTCTCCAGTGCATGAAAGTGAAAAGTGAAAGAGAAGTCGCTCAGTGTGGGACTCCTTGAGACCCCATGGACTGCAGCCTACCAGGCTCCTCTGTCCATGGAATATTCCAGGCAAGTGCACTGGAGTGGGGTGCCACCGCCTTCTCCATTGTTTCTTCTAGTATTCCATTAAAACATATAAAAAGAGTGACAACTGCAAGTGATAAAAGCAGTTTTGAAGAGAGCATCACTGCCTATCAACAAGCTTGTAATGCACCTGGTTTCCACAGGAGGGTGGGGCAGCCACGCTGTGGGCACAGGTCGGCAGGCAGCGCAAGAGCAGACGATGAGACCTCTGTCTGCACTAGGACAGCGGCAAGCGGACGCTACCTACAATACTTCCTGCTATACTTAAACCTGATAGTCCCGATACATGCGAAGGCCACTGTGTGCACACACAGAATAGCCAGGGAAACAGGACAGACATTCGGAAACACAAATGAAAAAAATCTAGCTAGTGTTTATATACTCATACATGAGTCTGTGCCCTTAACTGAAGATATTATTCATAGTTTTAGTACATTTACTGCAAAGAGATGGTGATAACCAAAATCTGATGAATATAAGCATCTTCCACTAGCGTTCCACCTCTATGTCTTCACTCTACTCCATATGGATTTCTAGTTATTGACTAGGAAAAGGTTACATGGACTGGGTTCAAATCCTTTTTACTTTCTAGCTTGGGAAATAGCCTTCCTCATCTCTAAAGTGGCTGTGTGATGGTTGGATTAGGCAGAGCAGTGGGGGGCAATGGTGGCAACACCCTAATTTCCTATAAATGTGATATCTTACTTTGCCAAAGGGACTTTGCAGATGCAAGTAGGTTAAGAACTCTGAGATGCAAGATCATCCTGGATTATTAAAATGGACCCAATCTAATCACATGGGTTCCTCAAAGGAGAAGAATAAGCAGAAGTGTGTCAAAGAGACACAAGATTAGAAGAACTTGACGACCTCTAACTGGCTTTAAAGATGGAGGGAGAGGGCATGAACCAAACAATGTGGCAGCCTCTAGAAACAGAATGACCTCCAGCCAACAGCCAGCAAGGCAACAGGGACCTCAGCTTCACTACCACACACAACTGAATCTGCCAATAATACAAGTGTGGGGAAAATGTATTCTCCTCTNCTAGTATTCCATTAAAACATATAAAAAGAGTGACAACTGCAAGTGATAAAAGCAGTTTTGAAGAGAGCATCACTGCCTATCAACAAGCTTGTAATGCACCTGGTTTCCACAGGAGGGTGGGGCAGCCACGCTGTGGGCACAGGTCGGCAGGCAGCGCAAGAGCAGACGATGAGACCTCTGTCTGCACTAGGACAGCGGCAAGCGGACGCTACCTACAATACTTCCTGCTATACTTAAACCTGATAGTCCCGATACATGCGAAGGCCACTGTGTGCACACACAGAATAGCCAGGGAAACAGGACAGACATTCGGAAACACAAATGAAAAAAATCTAGCTAGTGTTTATATACTCATACATGAGTCTGTGCCCTTAACTGAAGATATTATTCATAGTTTTAGTACATTTACTGCAAAGAGATGGTGATAACCAAAATCTGATGAATATAAGCATCTTCCACTAGCGTTCCACCTCTATGTCTTCACTCTACTCCATATGGATTTCTAGTTATTGACTAGGAAAAGGTTACATGGACTGGGTTCAAATCCTTTTTACTTTCTAGCTTGGGAAATAGCCTTCCTCATCTCTAAAGTGGCTGTGTGATGGTTGGATTAGGCAGAGCAGTGGGGGGCAATGGTGGCAACACCCTAATTTCCTATAAATGTGATATCTTACTTTGCCAAAGGGACTTTGCAGATGCAAGTAGGTTAAGAACTCTGAGATGCAAGATCATCCTGGATTATTAAAATGGACCCAATCTAATCACATGGGTTCCTCAAAGGAGAAGAATAAGCAGAAGTGTGTCAAAGAGACACAAGATTAGAAGAACTTGACGACCTCTAACTGGCTTTAAAGATGGAGGGAGAGGGCATGAACCAAACAATGTGGCAGCCTCTAGAAACAGAATGACCTCCAGCCAACAGCCAGCAAGGCAACAGGGACCTCAGCTTCACTACCACACACAACTGAATCTGCCAATAATACAAGTGTGGGGAAAATGTATTCTCCTCTGTCCAGAGAGGAACCTATCCCTGCCAGAACCTTGATTTTAGCTCAGTAAAACCATCACTAGACCCCTGAACTATAGAACTATGAAATTAATTTGTATTGTTTAAAGGTGATGAATCTATATTAGTTTGCTATGGCAGCAACAGAAAACTAATAGATTCATCCTCACAGAATTGCAATCAATTTAAAATTAGGTAATCCATCTAAAAAAGCAGGGTTGTATAGAGCCTGTCACATAGTTGTTAATAGTTTTAGAATCACTATTTTTTGTCATCATCATTATTACAGTCCTTATAACACTTGGGGTCTCTGGGTCCTGGTATGTGCAAGGTTTTGTTTGAGCCCTCTGAGAGTCTCAATTTCACCCCTCCTACCTTCTTGCCGGGGCTTCTCCTTTGCCCTTGGTATCTTTCTTTGGTGGGATTCAACATTCTCCTGTCTGTGGTTGTTCAGCAGCGAGTTGCAATTTTGGAGTTCTTGCAGGAGATGATTGCACGTCCTTGGACTCTGCCATCTTATTTCACAGTGTTAGAAGATGATGGTGACACGGGGACTGCTCAAGGTGGGGGCCCCCAGACCCTTCCCACTTGCAGTGAGAAAGAATGGGAAAGACTAGAGATCCCTTTAAGAAAATTAAAGATAACAAGGGAACATTTCATGCAAAGAAGGGCACAATAAAGGACAGAAAAGGTATAGGCATAACAGAAGCAGAAGATACTAAGAAGAGGTGGCAAGAATACACAAAAGAACTATAGAAAAAGATCTTCATGACCCAGATAACCACAAGGGTGTGATCACTCACCTAGAGACAGAGATCCTGGAAGATGAAGTCAAGTGGGCCTTAGGAAGCATCACTATGAACAAAGCTGGTGGAGGTGATGGAATTCCAGTTGAGCTATTTCAAGTCCTAATAGATGATGCTGTGAAAGTGCTGCACTCAATATGCCAGCAAATTTGGAAAACTCAGCAGTGGCCACAGGACTGGAAAAGGTCAGTTTTCATTCCAATCCCAAAGAAAGGCAATGCCAAAGAAAGTTCAAACTACCACACAATTGCACTCATCTCACACGCTAACAAAGTAATGCTCAAAATGCCAGAAGAAATATCAATAACCTCAGATACACAAATGACACCACCCTTATGGCAGAAAGTGAAGAACTAGAGAGCCTATTTATGAAAGTGAAAAAGGAGAGTGAAAGAGCTGCCTTAAAACTCAACATTCAAAAAACAAAGATCATGACATCCAGCCCCATCCAGTCCTGGCAAATAGATGGGGAAACAGTGGAAACAGTGACACACTTTATTTTCTTGGGCTCCAAAATCACCACAGATGATGACTGCAACCATGAAATTAAAAGATGCTTGCTCCTTGGAAGAAAAGCTATGGCCAACCTAGACAGCATATTAAGAAGCAGAGACATTACTTTGCTGACAAAGGTCCATCTAGTCAAAGCTACGTTTTTTCCAGTAGTCATATATGGATGTGAGAGCTGGACCATAAAGAAAGCTGAGCCCCAAAGAAGTGATGTTTTTGAATGGTGGTGTTGGAAAAGACTCTTAAGAGTCCCTTGGACTGCATGGAGATCCAACCAGTCAATCCTAAAGGAAATCAACCCTGAGTATTCATTGGAAGAACTGATGCTGAAGCTGAAACTCCAGTACTTTGACCACCTGATACAAAGAACTGACTCCTTACAAAAGACCCTAATGCTGGGAAAGATTGAAGGCAGAAGGAGAAGGGGATGACAGGAAGAGATGGGTGGAGATCACTGACTTGATGGACATGAGTTTGAGTAAGCTCTGGGATTTGGTGATGGACAGGAAAGCCTGAAGTGCTGCAGTCCATGGGGTCGCAAAGAGTCAGAAACAACTTAGCAACTGAACTGAACTATAACACTTGATGAATTCTTTTATGACTATCTTTTTAAAACAGACTGTGTGCCTCTTGGTGGCAATAGTCATTTTAATTTATCGTAGAATAATCAGTTCTAGCAAGATGTCCCATCATGGTGGGTGCTTAAATTCTTTTTTATGTGTGAAATTTAAAAAAGAAAATTAATTCAAAGTGCTAGACTTTGCATCTCAAATACTTTGGAATTAAGATGGAAGTAAAATTATCTGTTGAAACTGTCTTCAGTAGGCTAGGACATGACCAGTAATGACTGAAGAATGGAAAACGTATGTAAGACTAAATGTTCTGCCCCAGTGATGACTGGGTTTTGACCTGGTGTTGTTAGAGATGATTTGTATAAATGACAAAATGTGTGTGGAACCAAAACATAGGTCTACATTCAGTGCTGATGCGACTGTGGTATCAGAAATATCAGGAGTGATTATTTCCCTCAGATTCTGCTCAGTAAGCCTTAGCAGAAAAGATGAACCACCAACAGGAAGAGCAGCTCTGTGATAGCCTCTAAAAATTTCTGGCCAGTCAGTATTCAAATAGTGCCAAATTGATGTCTGTTTGTGTTACTGCAAGCACAGAATACTCATCAGGGATTATACCCAAGGATATTGGATTAGAAAGAGGCTTCAAGACGTTGAATTTAATTACTAGAAATTCTGTTGCTAAGACAGATTGCTTTTTTCTCTTAGGCTTCTATTTTCCTTGCTCACAATGACATCCCCAGAGTTTTTGGGACACACTTTTTACTGCTTTGGAAAACACTGTTGTATTTTCTATGAATCAACTAGTTTTGGATAATTACTTAGTTGAAGTTTGCAAACAAATCTTTTAATGTATCAAAAAGAAATATATAAAGCAGGCAAAGATACCAAAGATAAAATATGATTGTTTCATGTTAAAATATCACTCTATTCTTAAATGCCTGACAGTAAATAGGAAACTAGAGAGGAAAAACACAATCACATGGAAATGGGGGTCATCCTCCTCTCTCCGTGACCACATAATCCCCACCTTCTGGTACCGGTGTATTGTCTCCTCTCCTGAGTGTAGACAAGGCCTGTGACTTACTTCCAAACTTTAGAACCAGCAATGTCATAAGACTGCAAAAATTGTCTTGCTAGAAGTTGCTCCTTGCTTACCAGCCTCTGAGGAAGCCAGCTGCCAGGCTGTGAGCTGGCCTCTGGGGGTATCACCTGACAAGCCCCTGAAGGTGGCCTCTGTCCACTAACCAGCAAAAAACAGCAACCCTCAGTGTGATAACTTGCAAAGGGACTAAATTCTATCAATGACCACATGAGCTTGAAATGGGATCCTTCCCCACGTGAGCCTCAGATGAGATAGACACCTTGGTTCATAGACTGATGGTAGTTAACTGGAGGATCCAACTAGGCCATTTCTGGACTCGTGACACAGAAAATGTGAGATGATAAATGTACGTTGTTTTAAGCAATAGCTAACAAACAGATTAGGTTTCAAAGCCAGCATTTTACCTGTGAAAGCTGAGAAAAGTACCCTGCTATTATGTGTTATCTCCTATCTCATTAAATGCTATAAACCAGGAGACAGTATCTGTTGATTCATCATGGTACTATGTACATCAAACTACAAGCCAGCTATGTATTAATATTCAACTTCAATACCCACATTATTCAATTTGTTGTAAAGAGTTCTCCTCTCTTTCTTATCTCACCTATGTCTAAGCCCCAAGTCATGCCAGTTTGCATCCCCAATATTTCTAAAACCCTTCTGATTCTTTTCATTCATAGTCCCAGGTCCTGCCTCAGGCACCACCATCTATCTCCCTCGTTCTCAAAGTACCAATTTCCTGCTGGGCCCACCACCACCTCATTCTCACTGCTTTCCTCTCTTCATTTTACCTGTAGCCTGAGCAATATTTCCTACATAAACATGAGATTATGTCTGCTAGATTCTTTAAATCTTTTGCAAAGCCTCTGAACAAAGGCTAAAGTCATATAATTTATATTATGCTCCAGATTTTATTTATTTTATAAACATTTTGCTTTCCTAAGGGTAAAGTTGAGTGTGTCTTATCATTTTGTCCTCAGCATCCTGCAAGTTTGATTCAAGCCTAAAACAAATTTGGCAGTTAATATTTGTTGAAGGAAAACATGAAGCAATAAATAATATATTTGTAAAAGTTTATATCTAGTCTTAGATGTTCTAACCCCCACGGTCTGCCTCAACATATACACACACAGAGGAAAGCTAAGTGATACAAAATATCTTTTGGAAGTGATGGTGATGTTTACTATCTTGATTGTAGGGATGGTATAATGAATATAAGTATAGTAACTTTTGGTATACTTCATAAGGCTGAAAAAAATTTTAAAGGATTAAAAAGTTAAAAAAAAATAAAAGATAACTCTTTAAAAACTAGAGCTCACATACATTTTATACATTTCCCGAAACTGGTATTTATTCATCATTAAACATTTTTGCAACATCCAAAAGGCATCTGTGTTGACACTGCTGACACTTAGGTGTTTACATGTGTGCCCCCGTGTCTCCTTACACGCACACCCCGGTGGGAAGGAGAGGTGATGGGAGGCAGAGCACAGACATAGCCAGGGCAGAAACTCCCGCTGAGAAACGGGAGCGTCTGTGCTCCAGAAGACTCTGAACTGCATGGTCTGAACTAAAACTTAGCTTTTCAGTCATCACAGACAAATCAAAAGGACCTTTTATACATGTATTAGCAAGTAAATGCAAAGCTCCAAAGTTATCTACATAGCTCTCATTTTAACAGAAAACCTTCAACGGACACAGCAGAAACAGGTTGGAGAGCAATCCAGCGGCAGTGACCTAACCAGCTATGAATCTGCCAGTCCCCATGGTCTGCACGGTCTGTGACTCTGGCCACAGATAACACGTTTACAGACGCTGCACACAGAGAACACACAAGTCAGTCTCTGGCCATTCCCATATAGTGAGTGATTATGCCAAAGAATGTATCTAACCATTTTTGTTAAGATTTTGCCCCATCTTTCCACCATTGTGAATAAAATACAAAGAAAATGAAATTAACAAGTCACTGATCTGCATGAGAATAAAAAGAATTTCCACCAAATATTAAAAATTGGGGCTTTTTTTGCAGGCTGTGGATGGAACTGAGGCAGAGAGAATGTGGGCAGAGTAGTGAGTCCACGTTCCTCATAACTGGTGTTCATTTAAAGAAACAGACTCTGCATGGCTTTTTCTGTGCTGGCAGTTTGAGAAGCCTGCAAAAGCCACCAAGTGATTCTGTCCTGAAACCAACTACTCAGTCTCTCAAAGTTTGAAAATTAAGAGTATCTGGGAAAAAATGGTGTTATTTCCTGTCTCCATTTGTGCTATCCACAGCATGGTAGCCTCACCATGTGTCTAACTGGGATATGAAATGTGGCTAATTCAAATTAAGACATGCTATAAATGGAAAATACACACTGAATTTTGAATACTTGATGCATTTAAAAAATGTAAAGTATCTCATTAAAAAATTGTATTATGCTTACTACATAATGAAGTAACATTGTGGACATCTTGGTTTAAATAAAATAACAGTTGGTTCTGAACCTGTAGATACGGAACATGCAAATACAGAAGGCTGACTGTACTGTGCCATTTCATAAAAGAGGTTTGAAGAAGGAAATGGCAACCCACTCCAGTATTCTTGCCTGGAGAATCCCATGGACGGAGGAGGAGCATGGTGGGCTACAGTCCATGGGGTCGCAACACGACTGAGCGACTTCACTTTCACTTTGAGCATCCCTGGGTTCTGGCATTGGGAAGGAGTGGTGGGGGGGTGTCTTAGGACAAATACCCCAAGGATACCAGGGTGACTATACATTATTAAAGCAGACCTGTTTCTTTTCAGTTTAAACTTATATAAGGGGTTCACATATGTGCTGCACTCCTTTTGTTCAGGGCTGCTCTGTGTGGTCATATCTTTCGTAGTGGACAGGGAGACGTGAACAGTGTGAACAGTGCTTCTCTCGACTCTTTCCTCACACTTCTCGTGGGCAGAGAAGCCACCTCCTCTGGACTCATAAACCCTTCTTCGTCAGGCCTAAGGCTATGGAGTGGGTGGTGGGTCTTTATAAGTGCTTCCTGGTTGCTTTAAAAAGTAGGAGTACATCCCTTTAATTGTCATTTTTTAGTTCTTTTTGCTCTAACACCACTAATACTTTTCTGGCAAATCACACAGTGTAGCTACTAACTGTTGAGCCCATTTTCAGATCATTATCTTGTATGTGTATAAGCCCACTGTGCTTATGTAGTATCCCATCTTTATTTTACCAGTAAAATTTCTCAGCCGCAAGTGACAGAAATTAACTCTGGATAACTTTAGTAGAAAAAGACTACATTGATTAAAGAAATGCAAATCAAAACTACCATGTGGTATACCTCACACTGGTCAGAATGGTGATCAACAAAAATTCTACAAATAATAAGTGTTGGAGAGGGCGTGGAGATAAAGGAACCCTCCCACAGTGTTGGTAGGACTGTAAATTGGTACAGCCACTCTGGAGAAGATGATGAAGGTTCTTTAAAAAGCTAAAAATAGAGCTACTGTATGATCTTACAGTCCCACTCCTGGACACATAGCCAGAGAATGCCATAATCTGAAAGACTCATGCCCTCCAGTGTTCACTGCAGCACTGTTAATATTTACAACAGCCAAGACCTGGAAGCAACCTAAGCGTCCATCAGCAGAGGACTGGGTAAAGAAGATGGTGCATATACACAACAGAATACTACTCAGCAATAAAAAACAGCAAAACAGCGCCACTGTGTCGCAATATAGATGGGCCTCATCATACTGAGTGAAGGAAGGCAGACAAAGACACACATCATAATGTTGCTTATATTTGGAACCTAAAATCATGATACAAATGAACTATTTACAAAACAAAAATAGATAATAGAAGCAGGAAACAAACTTATGGTTACCACGGTGGGGGATAAGTTGGGACACTGGGACTGACTTACATATACCACTATACATAAAACAGATAAGTAATAAGGACCTACACAGCACAGGGAACTCTTCTCAATACTCTGCAATAACCTATATGGGACTAGAATCTTAAAAGAGTACCTACATGTACATGTATAACTGGTTCACTTTTTTACAGCAGAAACTAACACAACATTGTAAGTCAACTATACACCAATAAAAATGTCTCAAAATTGCTCTCTTGCACAAGATTAAAAAAAAAAAAAACAGAAAGAGAGAAAGAAAAAACTGAACGGGAAAAACATCTGCAAAGCATGCCTAGGAAGTAGGAGAAGAAGGCTTAGCAAACTAACAGAGACTGAGGCGGGACAGGCAGTGGGAAGCACGACCAAGGCCACGTCCTGTGTTCTGACTTAGTAACCCTGTCCGCTAAGCACATAATTAATGATGTCAGTGTGTCCACAGTCCCTGTACTTAGGTCTTTCTCTCAAATCCTAGTTGGGAGCTTTTGATGGATGGAGCCCTGTAACCCATGCCTATGCCCTTCCCACCACCAGAGGCTTAAACTGGTCTCCTGTAGGTTGGGAGGCAAGTTGCTGACCCCCACAGTAACTCACACAAAGGGGAAAAGTTGAAAGAGGTGTTCAGACTCTGGGTAACTCGAAAAAATTAATTATTTAAAAGAAAAGTTATTTTGGCTGCACCACATCTGATTATGGCATGCAAGAACTTTAGTTGAGGTATGTGGGACCTAGTTCCCTGACCAGGGATTGAACCTGGGCCCGCAGCAATGGGAGTGTGGAGTCTCAGTCGCTGGACCACCAAGGAAGTTCTGGGGTAACTTTTTAAAGTGAAAACTATCCCTGCATACCCTTCCAGAAAGATCACTTTTGTGGCCATCATGGTGGATAGGAAGTTTGGCAATATGGTCAACACAAAAATTTGAAATTTATATTCTGAGTGAAAAAGATGCTAGTGTCTGAAATGCATTGCTGCATAAAGATACACTCTGTGACAAAACAAAATTTTCCTGGGTTTTCCAAAATTAAATAGGCCTTCTCAATGTGTCTCTAATGAAGATTGAATCTTAGCTTCAGAACCTTTCAGTTTTTCAGTTTTTTGTTTCAATCTACAGACATTTATTGACCTATTAGTCTTAATTCAGCCTCTCAGAATGAAGGAGCAAGGAGCCTCAGATAATTGCATATAGACATTTCCATTAAGGGGACGATGTAGGTCTTTTTGCAGTTGTTAATGGTCTGTTGACACTCACTATGAGAGTAACTCTTTTCATTCCTGATTTTAGATAGAGCTATG
Source organism: Raphicerus campestris (assembly GCA_006410735.1). NCBI lineage: Eukaryota > Metazoa > Chordata > Mammalia > Artiodactyla > Bovidae > Raphicerus > Raphicerus campestris. Next base: position 292,585 of record SJYW01044833.1, on the reverse strand, counting down.
CCTATAATTAGCTATTTAGAGCTTAGGGTATTCATTTAGTTGAAATGATCAAATTTAAAAATCCCCTTTTATTTTACTTAAAAATATATACCTATTAAAACAATCCACATGAATCTTAAAAAAAAAATAGGACTCATCATGTAAAGCAAAACTCTTCTAACCTGTAATTTCTCGCCCTTAGTACCACTGATTTCAACTATTTTTTTTTTGGTTTCAATTACACTGGTGGTTACACATACAACTTTAAGTAGTCATACTACACCTTTACAAATCTATTGTTTGTACCCAAGGCACTGAATGACAACATTCACACTTCACACTTGTCCACTGATCCCATAGCATCACAAATAATTGTAATTGGTGAAGACAGGAAAAGAATTTAGAGGAATCACAGTGGGGGAACAAAATTGACTGAATCAGAGTTTTCCAGGGACCTTATTTGAGACTGCTTTGGCCTTACTCTGTCTCTTTATGCAAGGGAAAAATTGGGGGTAAATTGTCAGATACCTGGGTGTTCATCATGTGAGCCCTCATATGAGAAGGCAGAGAGTCACGCCCTTCCTCCCTGACCTGGGACACGGGGGCCTGAGCTTAGGTGTGGCCGGGGGTGTTGGGCTCTCCCTGCAAAACCATCAGTGCAAGAACTCTTTTCTCAAAGTGGGGATGGCTCCTGTTAGGTCTGTTGACAGCTCAGCAGTCAGACTGCAGCTGCTATTTGCAGCTCTGTTGTTTTCTCTTGGAAAACTCAAGCCAAGAGAAAAATGTTAAGGAAGCAGCATATTTATTTTTGGCACTTGTTTATCTATTCAGGGCTCTAATGTCATAAGTCAGAAGAATCTGAATGTCAGGACATACCAAGCACCATGGTGGGGGTGTCAAAAATCAAAGCAGGGGACTAGTCATCAGTTATTTGAAGTGAAAACTAGAATTCCTCTAATTCTAATTTTTTCTTGTTGTGTGCACACACATGTGTGTGTTTTGCTGGTGCACACACACAATTATTGGTGAAGAAAGTCTACTTACATACATTTTGTAGTATGTTGAAAGAACTCATAAATAGACATGACTTCTACATGTTAAACTACCTGCTTAGTTTCCTAGATCATAAGACTTGGATGATGGTGAAAATGTATATCCTTTAACTCAAAATCTGGTTCCTTGCAGTATTTCCCATCTTAGTTAATGGTAATTCCATCCTTTCTGTAGCTTGGTCAAAAACTATGGGGAATTACCCTATAATTCTCTCTGTTTTGTTACAAGTCACAACGACTCCATCAATAGAACTGCTTAACTGTGCATTCGAATGTGTTCAGATTCCAATCAATTTGTCAGCACTTCTGTGATTACTTTCTTGGTCCAACAGCATCTTTCACTGGACTGGTGCAGTAGTCTATCAGCTCTTCACTCTCCTTTCACTGAGAGCTGTTTACAATTCCTGGTCTGGTGATTCTGACAACCAATCATGTCTGATCCTGATGTAGGACTCATTACTTGACCATTCAAAACTACTGCTCATGTATTGACTCTGGAACAACTTCATGAATTTCTTCATTCATTCATTTAAAAAAATATTGTACTCCTTCTAAAGGCCAAATGCTAAATTCTGGGTAGAAAAAATGAATTAAACATGGCTTCTGTTCTCAAACCACACACAATTGGAGATAAAGTTCAGGGAAACCATTTCACAGTGTAACCAACACTGCCATCACCTGGACCCTCTTCTGAGACGGGGAAAGGGAGGTCATGTGTGCACAGTGGGGGAGGAGGGCTGGGTGGGGTTCTTACTATTTAGGAAGGAAGAAGGATGACAGTGGGCAATACAGGGCAGCTCCAATATATTTGCACCTGTTGTTATAATAAAGTAAATGTACAATTTCAGACATCTACTTTGGATTTTTTGGTCACATAACATTATATCCTAAATGCCAGAAAATAGAAAATATACTTTCCAGGTGCTTAAGTGGATTATTTTATGAACATGATGAATGGTTTCTGTACACCCAACAACAAAGGTCTTCAGCCATTCTAGTTGGATCTTTGGTTAATTTCTAAGATAGCACCTTCACCCTAGCACATGTCTGATGGAAGCCCTATTGGTCAGCAAATTTTCTTTTTTAAATGTATATTTTAAAAATTGTAATTTCTTAGAGTTATTCTTATATGATGTTTATATTAGCATATCATGTCAGTGTATGCTTAAAAAATTAGCTTTTTGCAAAAAATGACGCATTCAAATGTCTAAAGAGATTTTATCTTGATAGATAAATAAGATGTTTTAAATATTCATATAATCCCAATACAGACTCACAGTTTTGTAAAGGGAGTGACTTTAAGTAAGTGAATACATGATGAAACATTTCAATGGCACATCTGTATCAGTTCAAGGTAAAAAATATACACTAGAGGAATAATTACCCCCAACACAACTCAGATTTCTCCTACTTCTCACTCATTCATGCATTCATTCATTCAACAAATTTTCTAGTGTCACCCTCTATGAGTCAGTCATTACAAAATGCCCTCAGAACTTAAAAGACATGTTTAAAAAATACTTGTTAAATTAATATTGGGTAACTGGAAGAACAAGACACAGTCTTTTATCTCTGGGTTCTTCTAGTCCATAGAAGAATACAAGTAAGAGCCAATCTTAACACATACTGCATTGAGGGTCACAAGATGCCGTGAGAGGCTGAAAGAAGAACCCACTTTAGGGAGTCAAAAAAAAGTTGCTAGGAGAAACTTTTTCTCAAGTGAGATCTGAAGGATAAATATTGAAACAGTCTGATGCGTGGTGGATGCCTGAGACATTCTGGGCACTTGCTCCCCCCAGGCTAAGGGGGTAGGTGAAGCACTGTGATGGCTGTGCAGATGCTAAGTCGTGTCCAACTCTTTGCGACCCCATGAAATGCAGCATGCCAGGCTTCTCTGTTCATCACTGCATCCCTGAGTGTGCTCACATTCCTGTCCATTAAGTCAGTGACGCTTTACCATTTCATCCTGTCACCCCCTTCTCTTGCCCTGTTTTTCCCAATTTGGTAAGTCACCTGAAGGGGGTCATTAATTATTCTCTTAGCACTCTGATTGCAAATGGTCTGCTTGTGGGTGGACTGGTCTCCATATCACTGCTCTGTCAGATGACAATAAGGAGTGCAGCTGATGAAGCGGTCACTCTGGCAGACTTTAAGCCACACCTTGGGAAAGTTCAGCTTCGTAGCTCTGTGGGCCACTCAGGAGCTGGTTCTGGAAGCTGCAGAGTACATTCTCTTGGGTTTTTAGGTCCTTTGTCTGTTTAAAACTGGGCGATTCAGGTTGTTACTTGAATCCATGGACTTTTAACAGAGATTACACCTGGTCTCAGGACTTAATAAGTTCACGTTCTTGGTGTCTCATTGCAGAAAGAATTCAGTGTCAGCTACAAATTGGCACTTATCAAGAGCATCGCCAATGATTGAACAGCAAAGGCATTTGCCATCTGCCTCTAGAGAGACTAGAGAGACTGAACCCCTAGCTGCTCTAGCTGCTGACCTTCAACACCCCTGAGGGAGTCAGGATGGAGCGAGGCACTCTGTACTCCAGGGAATCTGGGGGGACAGGTCTTTAGATAGCTGGATGTTTTTAGGAACAGTTTTATGCTCTCAATCCTTGCGTCTCCTCATATCTAGAGAAGCACTAAATGCCTTCATGGTGACATCAGATCCTCATGACTAACAAAAGCTTTTTGTAAAATGAGTGCTTCAGGGCACAGAACTCCCCCTTCACCAAAACCTTATATACTGACTTTCCCACTGCCGCTTTGGAGCGGTCTCTGAGAGCTCTCTGAGATGCTGCCTCCCAGGCTGCAGTCCTCATTTTGCTCCAAATAAAACTTAACTCACACTCTCAAGCTGTACATCTTTTTTTTTTTTTTTTNCAAGTGACAGAAATTAACTCTGGATAACTTTAGTAGAAAAAGACTACATTGATTAAAGAAATGCAAATCAAAACTACCATGTGGTATACCTCACACTGGTCAGAATGGTGATCAACAAAAATTCTACAAATAATAAGTGTTGGAGAGGGCGTGGAGATAAAGGAACCCTCCCACAGTGTTGGTAGGACTGTAAATTGGTACAGCCACTCTGGAGAAGATGATGAAGGTTCTTTAAAAAGCTAAAAATAGAGCTACGGTATGATCTTACAGTCCCACTCCTGGACACATAGCCAGAGAATGCCATAATCTGAAAGACTCATGCCCTCCAGTGTTCACTGCAGCACTGTTAATATTTACAACAGCCAAGACCTGGAAGCAACCTAAGCGTCCATCAGCAGAGGACTGGGTAAAGAAGATGGTGCATATACACAACAGAATACTACTCAGCAATAAAAAACAGCAAAACAGCGCCACTGTGTCGCAATATAGATGGGCCTCATCATACTGAGTGAAGGAAGGCAGACAAAGACACACATCATAATGTTGCTTATATTTGGAACCTAAAATCATGATACAAATGAACTATTTACAAAACAAAAATAGATAATAGAAGCAGGAAACAAACTTATGGTTACCACGGTGGGGGATAAGTTGGGACACTGGGACTGACTTACATATACCACTATACATAAAACAGATAAGTAATAAGGACCTACACAGCACAGGGAACTCTTCTCAATACTCTGCAATAACCTATATGGGACTAGAATCTTAAAAGAGTACCTACATGTACATGTATAACTGGTTCACTTTTTTACAGCAGAAACTAACACAACATTGTAAGTCAACTATACACCAATAAAAATGTCTCAAAATTGCTCTCTTGCACAAGATTAAAAAAAAAAAAAACAGAAAGAGAGAAAGAAAAAACTGAACGGGAAAAACATCTGCAAAGCATGCCTAGGAAGTAGGAGAAGAAGGCTTAGCAAACTAACAGAGACTGAGGCGGGACAGGCAGTGGGAAGCACGACCAAGGCCACGTCCTGTGTTCTGACTTAGTAACCCTGTCCGCTAAGCACATAATTAATGATGTCAGTGTGTCCACAGTCCCTGTACTTAGGTCTTTCTCTCAAATCCTAGTTGGGAGCTTTTGATGGATGGAGCCCTGTAACCCATGCCTATGCCCTTCCCACCACCAGAGGCTTAAACTGGTCTCCTGTAGGTTGGGAGGCAAGTTGCTGACCCCCACAGTAACTCACACAAAGGGGAAAAGTTGAAAGAGGTGTTCAGACTCTGGGTAACTCGAAAAAATTAATTATTTAAAAGAAAAGTTATTTTGGCTGCACCACATCTGATTATGGCATGCAAGAACTTTAGTTGAGGTATGTGGGACCTAGTTCCCTGACCAGGGATTGAACCTGGGCCGGCAGCAATGGGAGTGTGGAGTCTCAGTCGCTGGACCACCAAGGAAGTTCTGGGGTAACTTTTTAAAGTGAAAACTATCCCTGCATACCCTTCCAGAAAGATCACTTTTGTGGCCATCATGGTGGATAGGAAGTTTGGCAATATGGTCAACACAAAAATTTGAAATTTATATTCTGAGTGAAAAAGATGCTAGTGTCTGAAATGCATTGCTGCATAAAGATACACTCTGTGACAAAACAAAATTTTCCTGGGTTTTCCAAAATTAAATAGGCCTTCTCAATGTGTCTCTAATGAAGATTGAATCTTAGCTTCAGAACCTTTCAGTTTTTCAGTTTTTTGTTTCAATCTACAGACATTTATTGACCTATTAGTCTTAATTCAGCCTCTCAGAATGAAGGAGCAAGGAGCCTCAGATAATTGCATATAGACATTTCCATTAAGGGGACGATGTAGGTCTTTTTGCAGTTGTTAATGGTCTGTTGACACTCACTATGAGAGTAACTCTTTTCATTCCTGATTTTAGATAGAGCTATGCCTATAATTAGCTATTTAGAGCTTAGGGTATTCATTTAGTTGAAATGATCAAATTTAAAAATCCCCTTTTATTTTACTTAAAAATATATACCTATTAAAACAATCCACATGAATCTTAAAAAAAAAAATAGGACTCATCATGTAAAGCAAAACTCTTCTAACCTGTAATTTCTCGCCCTTAGTACCACTGATTTCAACTATTTTTTTTTTGGTTTCAATTACACTGGTGGTTACACATACAACTTTAAGTAGTCATACTACACCTTTACAAATCTATTGTTTGTACCCAAGGCACTGAATGACAACATTCACACTTCACACTTGTCCACTGATCCCATAGCATCACAAATAATTGTAATTGGTGAAGACAGGAAAAGAATTTAGAGGAATCACAGTGGGGGAACAAAATTGACTGAATCAGAGTTTTCCAGGGACCTTATTTGAGACTGCTTTGGCCTTACTCTGTCTCTTTATGCAAGGGAAAAATTGGGGGTAAATTGTCAGATACCTGGGTGTTCATCATGTGAGCCCTCATATGAGAAGGCAGAGAGTCACGCCCTTCCTCCCTGACCTGGGACACGGGGGCCTGAGCTTAGGTGTGGCCGGGGGTGTTGGGCTCTCCCTGCAAAACCATCAGTGCAAGAACTCTTTTCTCAAAGTGGGGATGGCTCCTGTTAGGTCTGTTGACAGCTCAGCAGTCAGACTGCAGCTGCTATTTGCAGCTCTGTTGTTTTCTCTTGGAAAACTCAAGCCAAGAGAAAAATGTTAAGGAAGCAGCATATTTATTTTTGGCACTTGTTTATCTATTCAGGGCTCTAATGTCATAAGTCAGAAGAATCTGAATGTCAGGACATACCAAGCACCATGGTGGGGGTGTCAAAAATCAAAGCAGGGGACTAGTCATCAGTTATTTGAAGTGAAAACTAGAATTCCTCTAATTCTAATTTTTTCTTGTTGTGTGCACACACATGTGTGTGTTTTGCTGGTGCACACACACAATTATTGGTGAAGAAAGTCTACTTACATACATTTTGTAGTATGTTGAAAGAACTCATAAATAGACATGACTTCTACATGTTAAACTACCTGCTTAGTTTCCTAGATCATAAGACTTGGATGATGGTGAAAATGTATATCCTTTAACTCAAAATCTGGTTCCTTGCAGTATTTCCCATCTTAGTTAATGGTAATTCCATCCTTTCTGTAGCTTGGTCAAAAACTATGGGGAATTACCCTATAATTCTCTCTGTTTTGTTACAAGTCACAACGACTCCATCAATAGAACTGCTTAACTGTGCATTCGAATGTGTTCAGATTCCAATCAATTTGTCAGCACTTCTGTGATTACTTTCTTGGTCCAACAGCATCTTTCACTGGACTGGTGCAGTAGTCTATCAGCTCTTCACTCTCCTTTCACTGAGAGCTGTTTACAATTCCTGGTCTGGTGATTCTGACAACCAATCATGTCTGATCCTGATGTAGGACTCATTACTTGACCATTCAAAACTACTGCTCATGTATTGACTCTGGAACAACTTCATGAATTTCTTCATTCATTCATTTAAAAAAATATTGTACTCCTTCTAAAGGCCAAATGCTAAATTCTGGGTAGAAAAAATGAATTAAACATGGCTTCTGTTCTCAAACCACACACAATTGGAGATAAAGTTCAGGGAAACCATTTCACAGTGTAACCAACACTGCCATCACCTGGACCCTCTTCTGAGACGGGGAAAGGGAGGTCATGTGTGCACAGTGGGGGAGGAGGGCTGGGTGGGGTTCTTACTATTTAGGAAGGAAGAAGGATGACAGTGGGCAATACAGGGCAGCTCCAATATATTTGCACCTGTTGTTATAATAAAGTAAATGTACAATTTCAGACATCTACTTTGGATTTTTTGGTCACATAACATTATATCCTAAATGCCAGAAAATAGAAAATATACTTTCCAGGTGCTTAAGTGGATTATTTTATGAACATGATGAATGGTTTCTGTACACCCAACAACAAAGGTCTTCAGCCATTCTAGTTGGATCTTTGGTTAATTTCTAAGATAGCACCTTCACCCTAGCACATGTCTGATGGAAGCCCTATTGGTCAGCAAATTTTCTTTTTTAAATGTATATTTTAAAAATTGTAATTTCTTAGAGTTATTCTTATATGATGTTTATATTAGCATATCATGTCAGTGTATGCTTAAAAAATTAGCTTTTTGCAAAAAATGACGCATTCAAATGTCTAAAGAGATTTTATCTTGATAGATAAATAAGATGTTTTAAATATTCATATAATCCCAATACAGACTCACAGTTTTGTAAAGGGAGTGACTTTAAGTAAGTGAATACATGATGAAACATTTCAATGGCACATCTGTATCAGTTCAAGGTAAAAAATATACACTAGAGGAATAATTACCCCCAACACAACTCAGATTTCTCCTACTTCTCACTCATTCATGCATTCATTCATTCAACAAATTTTCTAGTGTCACCCTCTATGAGTCAGTCATTACAAAATGCCCTCAGAACTTAAAAGACATGTTTAAAAAATACTTGTTAAATTAATATTGGGTAACTGGAAGAACAAGACACAGTCTTTTATCTCTGGGTTCTTCTAGTCCATAGAAGAATACAAGTAAGAGCCAATCTTAACACATACTGCATTGAGGGTCACAAGATGCCGTGAGAGGCTGAAAGAAGAACCCACTTTAGGGAGTCAAAAAAAAGTTGCTAGGAGAAACTTTTTCTCAAGTGAGATCTGAAGGATAAATATTGAAACAGTCTGATGCGTGGTGGATGCCTGAGACATTCTGGGCACTTGCTCCCCCCAGGCTAAGGGGGTAGGTGAAGCACTGTGATGGCTGTGCAGATGCTAAGTCGTGTCCAACTCTTTGCGACCCCATGAAATGCAGCATGCCAGGCTTCTCTGTTCATCACTGCATCCCTGAGTGTGCTCACATTCCTGTCCATTAAGTCAGTGACNGGATCTTTGGTTAATTTCTAAGATAGCACCTTCACCCTAGCACATGTCTGATGGAAGCCCTATTGGTCAGCAAATTTTCTTTTTTAAATGTATATTTTAAAAATTGTAATTTCTTAGAGTTATTCTTATATGATGTTTATATTAGCATATCATGTCAGTGTATGCTTAAAAAATTAGCTTTTTGCAAAAAATGACGCATTCAAATGTCTAAAGAGATTTTATCTTGATAGATAAATAAGATGTTTTAAATATTCATATAATCCCAATACAGACTCACAGTTTTGTAAAGGGAGTGACTTTAAGTAAGTGAATACATGATGAAACATTTCAATGGCACATCTGTATCAGTTCAAGGTAAAAAATATACACTAGAGGAATAATTACCCCCAACACAACTCAGATTTCTCCTACTTCTCACTCATTCATGCATTCATTCATTCAACAAATTTTCTAGTGTCACCCTCTATGAGTCAGTCATTACAAAATGCCCTCAGAACTTAAAAGACATGTTTAAAAAATACTTGTTAAATTAATATTGGGTAACTGGAAGAACAAGACACAGTCTTTTATCTCTGGGTTCTTCTAGTCCATAGAAGAATACAAGTAAGAGCCAATCTTAACACATACTGCATTGAGGGTCACAAGATGCCGTGAGAGGCTGAAAGAAGAACCCACTTTAGGGAGTCAAAAAAAAGTTGCTAGGAGAAACTTTTTCTCAAGTGAGATCTGAAGGATAAATATTGAAACAGTCTGATGCGTGGTGGATGCCTGAGACATTCTGGGCACTTGCTCCCCCCAGGCTAAGGGGGTAGGTGAAGCACTGTGATGGCTGTGCAGATGCTAAGTCGTGTCCAACTCTTTGCGACCCCATGAAATGCAGCATGCCAGGCTTCTCTGTTCATCACTGCATCCCTGAGTGTGCTCACATTCCTGTCCATTAAGTCAGTGACGCTTTACCATTTCATCCTGTCACCCCCTTCTCTTGCCCTGTTTTTCCCAATTTGGTAAGTCACCTGAAGGGGGTCATTAATTATTCTCTTAGCACTCTGATTGCAAATGGTCTGCTTGTGGGTGGACTGGTCTCCATATCACTGCTCTGTCAGATGACAATAAGGAGTGCAGCTGATGAAGCGGTCACTCTGGCAGACTTTAAGCCACACCTTGGGAAAGTTCAGCTTCGTAGCTCTGTGGGCCACTCGGGAGCTGGTTCTGGAAGCTGCAGAGTACATTCTCTTGGGTTTTTAGGTCCTTTGTCTGTTTAAAACTGGGCGATTCAGGTTGTTACTTGAATCCATGGACTTTTAACAGAGATTACACCTGGTCTCAGGACTTAATAAGTTCACATTCTTGGTGTCTCATTGCAGAAAGAATTCAGTGTCAGCTACAAATTGGCACTTATCAAGAGCATCGCCAATGATTGAACAGCAAAGGCATTTGCCATCTGCCTCTAGAGAGACTAGAGAGACTGAACCCCTAGCTGCTCTAGCTGCTGACCTTCAACACCCCTGAGGGAGTCAGGATGGAGCGAGGCACTCTGTACTCCAGGGAATCTGGGGGGACAGGTCTTTAGATAGCTGGATGTTTTTAGGAACAGTTTTATGCTCTCAATCCTTGCGTCTCCTCATATCTAGAGAAGCACTAAATGCCTTCATGGTGACATCAGATCCTCATGACTAACAAAAGCTTTTTGTAAAATGAGTGCTTCAGGGCACAGAACTCCCCCTTCACCAAAACCTTATATACTGACTTTCCCACTGCCGCTTTGGAGCGGTCTCTGAGAGCTCTCTGAGATGCTGCCTCCCAGGCTGCAGTCCTCATTTTGCTCCAAATAAAACTTAACTCACACTCTCAAGCTGTACATCTTTTTTTTTTTTTTTTCGTCGACATCAGTGAGAGACAAATAGGTAAGAAATGGATTTATTTAGAAAGAAACCACTTCACAGACAGAATGCGGGCCATTTCAGAAGGGAAGAGCAGCCTTGGGGTGTGGGGTTGTCAGTTTTTATAGCAGTAGGCTCATAAGTGGAAAGAGCATTCCAGCTATTTAGAGGAGGGGTAGAGGCTTCCAGAAATTGGGTCTCAGCCCACTAATGGACCTTTATGGTCAGCCTTGGAACTGTCATGGCACTCATGTGTCATTTGCATGCTGAAGTGTTATTATAAGCTATACGGAAGCTCAAGGTCTATTGGAAATTGACTCAGTGGCCACCTTGAACCCATTTGGTTCTAATAAGTTTATGTCACGTCCTGAGACTATGCCATTCTTTCAAAGGTCGTGCCCTGCTCTCTTCCTTCCAAACACCCACTTCCAACAACACAAGAGAAGACTCTACACATGGACATCACCAGATAGTCAACACTGAAATCAGATTGGTTACATTCTTTGCAGCTAAAGATGGAAAAGCTCTATATAACTAGCAAAAACAAGACCAGGAGCTGACTGTGGCTAAGATCATGAACTCTTTATTGCCAAATTCAGACTCAAACTGAAGAAAGTAGGGAAAACCACTAGATCATTTATGTATGACCTAAATCAAATCCCTTATGATTATACAGTGGAAGTGAGAAATAGATTTAAGGGACTAGATCTGATAGAGTGCCTGATGAACTGGGGACANGCTTGAAGAAGCACAAGCTGGAATCAAGATTGCTGGGAGAAATATCAATAACCTCAGATATACAGATGATACCACCCTTATGGCAGAAAGTGAAGAAGAACTAAAGAGCCTCTTGATGAAAGTGAAAGAGGAGACTGAAAAAGTTGGCTTAAAGCGCAATGTTCAGAAAACTAAGATCACGGCATGTGGTCCCATCACTTCATGGGAAATAGATGGGGAAACAGGGGAAATGGTGTCAGACTTTATTTTCAGGGGCTCCAAAACCACTGTAGATGGCGATTATAGTCATGAAATTAAAAGATGCTTACTCCTTGGAAGGAAAGTTATGATGAACCTAGACAGCATATTAAAAAGCAGAGACATTACTTTGCCGACTAAGGTCCGTCTAGTCAAGGCTATGGTTTTTCCAGTGGTCATGTGAGAGTTGGACTGTGAAGAAAGCTGAGCACCAAAAACTTGATGATTTAAACTGTTGTGTTGGAGAAGACTCTTGAGAAACCCTTGGACTGCAAGGAGATCCAACCAGTCCATCCTAAAGGAGATCAGTCCTGAGTGTTCATTGGAAGGACTCATGTTGAAGCTGAAACTCCAGTACTTTGGCCACCCTCATGTGAAGAGTTGATCCACTGGAAAAGATCCTGATGTTGGGAAGGATTGGGGGAAGGAGGAGAAGGGGACAACAGAGGATGAGCTGTCTGGATGGCATCACCGACTTGATGGACGTGAGTTTGGGTGAACTCCAGGAGCTGGTGATAGACAGGAAGGCCTGGTGTGGTGCGATTCATGGGGTTGCAAAGAGTGGGACACGACTGAGCGACTGAACTGAACTGAACTGAACTCTTCCTTCCAGTTTTATGTTCAGTATCTTTTTTCAGCTTAATCATTCCCATCAGCATCCCAAGGCTCTTAATTCTAAGAGAAACCCTTTAAGCTCACACCCTACCAATTACCATTCTATCCCCTATTTCTCTTTATTCATAGTTTCTCAAAAGAGTCATCTATACACACTGGTCTCCATTTCCTCAATGCTCAAATCCTGCTCCAATCTGGCTGCCAGATTCAGACACCCATATTGAAAAACAGAAAGGGCATTTTTTTTTTTTAGTCTTTATCCTATCAGACATCTCACCAGTATTTGATTCAATTACTCCCAGCCTTCTCCTCTAACCCTCAATATTCATTGGAAGAACTGATGCTGAAGCTGAAGCTCTAATACTTTGGCCACCTGATATAAAGAGCAGACTCATTGGAAAAGACTGTGATGCTGGGAGAGATTGAAGGCAGGAGGAGAAGGAGAGACAGAGCATGAATGGTTGAGTGGCATCACCAGCTCCATGAACATGAGTTTGAGCAAACTCCAGGAGGTAGGGAAGGACAGGGGGGCCTGGCAATCTGCAGTCCATGGGGTTGCAAAAAGTCAGACACGACTTTTGCGACTGAACAAGACCACCACCTCATCCTCCAATTTTTCTTTTCATTTGCTTTTACATTATCACCTTAGCCATTGTTTCTGAAACCAAGTCCCCCTAAAACCAAGCTCTTCTGTCAAGTTTATGATAGACCTCTCTATCTAAAATGATATGCCCTCTCTCGTCTCATAACTGTTCCCTCTCAAAATTGACTAGTACCAAAGAAAGTGGGGTTTGGGGGGTGGAGCTGAAAACAAGCGGGACCCATCAGGGCCCTCCTGTGTACAAAAGCTGTCCTGTGTCCCATGTTTCTTGTTTATAGGGCTTCCTAAAGTTTCAAGTGAAAGTTAAAGTCACTCAGACATGTACGACTCTTTGCAACCCCATGGTCTATGCAGTCCATGGAATTCTCCAGGCCAGAATACTGGAGTGGGTAACCTTTCCCTTTCCCAGGGGATCTTCCCAACCCAGGGATTGAACCCAGGTCTCCTGTATTGCAGGCAGATTCTTTACTAGGTGAGCCACAAGGGAAGCCCCTTAAGTTCCAAAGGGCAGATTGAAACAGCTACTAATAAGGGAAGTGAGGCAATGCAGACAGCGCAGAAGCAGTCAAGAAGCAGGAGTGCAGTGATAGAGTTGAGCTCCAGCTCCTCCTCAGGGGACACATGTAACAATCTGATAGTACCTTGAAGTTCTTCAACAAGAACTGAGGCCTCACCCAGGTGGAGACAGTGATTTCAAGCTAAACACAAGCACTGGACCCCAGACCAGTTGGAACCAGGAGGCAGATGATCGAGGTTCTTGAAACCCATACTGCTACGTCATCACCAGCCAGTCAGAAGAAAGGCATTCATCCAGAAGTCCTCCCCACAAAATTTTGCCTTAAAAACTCTTCCCTGAAAACCTCTGGAGAGTTCAGGTCTTTTGAGTATGAACAACCGGACGCCTTGTCTGGCCCTCGTAACAAGCCATTCTTTGCTTCAAACTCCAGAGTTTCAGTTTGTGTGGCCTTACCGTGCATCAAGCACATGAACTTGTGTTCAACATTGGGTTCAACATTTCTCCTAAAACGGAAATCTTTTGTCTCTGTTTCAAGTTTCCCTTTTCATGTGATCTTTTAAATACTGAACTTTCTTTTAAGACACAGTCTAAAATCTTCTCTGTTGTTGTGCTAAGTCGCTCAGTTGTGTCTGACTCTTTGCAACACCATGGACTCTAGCCTACCAAACTCCTCTGTCCATGAGGATTCTCCAGACAAGAATATTGGAGTGGATTTCCATGCCCTTCTCCAGGGGACCTTCCCAACCCAGGGATTGAACCTGGGTCTCCCGCATTGCAGGTGGATTCTTTACTGTCTAAGCCACCAGGAAAGCCCAAACTCTTCTACTGTTACTCTTTATTCAATCCCTAGATGATCATGATGTTGCACTGTTTTAAATACTACTCATACATCAACAATTCCCAATTTCTGTTTCAAGCCTTGATGAGATCCATGCTCATTTAGCTAAAGGCCTACTCAACAATCAGATACAAACGAGCTTCTGGGGACGCTCAGAACTAATATGCCCGGGACCCACATCTTCTGACACTGGTGTCTGTATGAAAGAATTTCCATCCACCCAGTTGTTCAAATTAAAAAAAAAAAAAAAAAGACTTCAAATTGCACTTTTGGGGGAAGCAAATATGGTGCTGGTTTGATCAATGTATGACCCTCTCCAAATTCATCAAGCTGTATACATTAAGTATGTTCAGCTTGTTGTGTGTCAATCATATTTCAATAAAGTTGTTTAAAAACAAGAGAGGGACTTCCCTGGTGGTCCGGTGGTTGGAGTTTCGGGTGGTAATCTGCCTGCTGATACAGGGGATATGAGTTCAGTCCCTGATCTGGGAAGATTCCACATGCCAGGGAGCACTCAGCCCATGCACCACAACTACTGCCCTGGTCCTCCAGAGCCTGCAGGCTGCGGCCCCTGAAGCCAGTGCGCCCTGCAGTCCCTGCTCCGTAACAACAGAAGCTGCCGCGATGAGAAGCCCGCACACCTCAACTAGAGAGCAGCCCCTACTCGCCACGCCGGGAGAAATCCGTGCCCAGCAACAAAGAGCCAGCACAGTTACAAATAAGTAAATTAAAAAAATGTTAAAAAGAAACAAAAATATCACAGTCTGCACAATGCCCTTACTCTCAAGCCCTACGCCCACAGTGCTCTCCTCCTCACTGCAGTGCAGGCAAGCTGTTCTCATCTCTTGCAACTGCTCTGTCTTATTTCCAGTCCGTTTCCCACACACCACAGAGACCCAAATTTAATATGTCAGCCAGGTGTATCATTCACCTGCTTACACTGCATTATAAACATCCTAGTCCATCGATGATTGAGCGACTGGACCTTTCATGTATATTCATAAGAAGCAGTACCACAGAAAAATGAGACAAAATCAAGTCATGTTACTTGTAACATGACTATGTCTCAGAAATACGTTGAGTGAAAAAAGCCAAAAACAAAGGAGCCCTTACTTTATACTTTCTTTCATATAATGCTAATAAAAGAACGTGGTCAATGCTGGAAGCAGCACAGAGGTTGCCTGAGGATGGGCCAGCAGCATAAGGAATTAGACTGGTAACATTCCACGGCAGCTACCTGCCTGCCTTCACTCTTTGAAAATTCACTGACTTGTATAGTTCTAACTTGTGCATTTTTCTTTGTGAACGTTATATCTCAATATAAAGTTTACTTCAAACACCAAATGAAGAGTTCCCTGGTGGCTCAGTGGTAAAGAATCCACCTGCCAATACAGGACACATGGGTTTGATCACTAGTCCTGGAATATCCTGCATTTCACAGAGCAACCAAGCCCATGTGCCTCAACTACTGAGCCTTGTTGCAACAGGAGCAGCCAGTGCAACAAGAAGCCTGCGCGCTGCAACTGGAAAGCAGCCTGAGCTCTCTGCAAATGGAGGAACGCCTGAGCAGCAGTCGGCACGCAGCACAGCCGCAAAAGAAAACAACACGTGGAGAGTGCTTAGGCCCTTCATATATCAATTTTTTTGAATTACAAACCACTCTGGGTATCTTAAAACTTTAGAAATAGAAACAGTAGATTTTTGTGCTGGGTAATTATTGTGTATTTAGAAAAATGCCTAATTATACATTCAACTGACACACTAGAATGATTTCAGAAAGCCTTGGCTAATATGAAAAATATGTGTTCTGAATAAATAATATCCTGTTGTTAGAAAAGTAAACATCAAGGCCTGTGATTAAATAATGTTAATATAACCATGGTAAAGAGAGAAATTGAGAACCATGAAAAAACGTCTAGAAGCACAACATTACAAGTTCTATTCTGGTTGTTGGGTTGGCAGGAATAGAAACACAATTCTGTTTGAGTGGGGAAAATAACAGGCGCCATAAGAATCCATACATTAGATATCGTACTGTGAAGAAAGCTGAGTGCCAAAGAATTGATGCTTTTGAACTGTGGTGTTGGAGAAGACTCGAGAGCCCCTTGGACTGCAAGGAGATCCGACCAGTCCATTCTAAAGGAGATCAGTCCTGGGTGTTCTTTGGAAGGAATGATGCTAAAGCTGAAACTCCAGTACTTTGGCCACCTCATGCGAAGAGTTGACTCATTGGAAAAGACTCTGATGCTGGGAGGGATTGGGGGCAGGAGGAAAAGGGGACGACAGAGGATGAGATGGCTGGATGGCATCACCAACTCAATGGATGTGAGTCTGAGTGAAATCCGGGAGTTGATGATGGACAGGGAGGCCTGGTGTGCTGCGATTCATGGGGTCGCAAAGAGTCGGACACGACTGAGCACCTGAACCAAACTGAACTTAAAACGTGAATGCTCCCTTTGTAAATGTGGGATCACAAATACTTGGCATTGGTATTTTGATCCGAAGTGTCTACAGAAGAGAGCTAGAACACTGATAACATTTTTATAATTTTGGAGTTATTTGTACACATTTTCTGAGAAATGTAACATAATGCATTTATGGATAAAAACTATCAGAGCCAGTATATAAGACATAGTCTATAAAGACACAGTAATAAATTGATATAACCTTCTTGACTTGTAAATTAAAAATCAACTTTAGGAATAAATGCTATCATTTGGAACTCTGCCATCACAAAATACAAGGGAAATACTGAAACTGAGCAGGACCCTGTGGAGCCCTCCCAGGTACAAATCTTTCTGTCTCCATCCCCTTTCTTGTTTGCAGGAAACAGGCTTCATTCAACATATATGCAGAGTACATCATGCTAAATGATGGGCTGGATGAAGCACAAGCTGGAATCAGGATCGCCAGGAGGAGTATCAATAACCTTAGACATGCAGATGACACCACTCTAATGGCAGATAGCAAAGAGAAACTAAAAAGCCTCTTGATGAAGCTGAAAGAGGAGAGCGACAAAGCTGACTTAAAACTCAACATTCAAAACACAAAGATCATGGCATCCAGACCCATCACTTCATGGCAAATAGATGGGGAAAGAACAGAAACAGTGACAGACTATTTTCTTGGGCTCCAAAATCACTGCAGATGGTGACTGCAGCCATGAAATTAAAAGATGCTTGCTCCTTGGAAGAAAAGCTATGACAAACCTAGACAGTGTATTAAAAAAGTATAGACATCACTTTGCCAACAGAGGTACACATAATCAAAGCCATGGTTTTTTCAGTGGTCATGAACAGATGTGAGAGTTGGATGACAAAGAATGTTGAGTTCCAAAGAATTGATGCTTTCGAACTTTGGTTCTGGAGAAGGCTCTTGAGAGTCTCTTGGAAGTGATCTTCCAAGAGTCCCTTGCAAGGAGATCAAACCAGTCAATCCTAAAGGAAATCAACCCTGAATATTCATTGGAAGGACTGATGCTGAAGTT